>JAANYP010003211.1:22500-99462 GCA_020465985.1 Centrapalus pauciflorus | reverse complement strand
TAACTAAGCAAAACCAACTACCTCCTATACTCCTTTTGTTGATAGGGCCGAAAAGGTCCATATGCAACAAATCGAATGTCGAGGGTATGGAGTTCAGCTTCTTGGACTTGTGTGTCTTTTTATGTTGCTTGCCCTTCATGCACGGTAGACACTTGTCTTCAAACTGAAAGCTCTTCAGAGGCACACCTTGCACCAAACCATTCTTCGTTATGTAGTTCATTTTCCTCAGGTGCAAGTGAGCCATGCGTCTGTGCCACAAAACCGATTCCGTCTCTGAAGCTTTTGATAGTAAGCAGATCGGACCCATCGAATTATATGGCTTGTTCATATCGAGCATGTACAAGTCATTCTTCCTTGGAGCCCGCATCAATATCCAATCTTCAGGTATTTTGAATCCCGGCTTTAGCACTAACGCCTCAGTGTCAATAAATAACACCGAGTTCTTCTTATCACAGATTTGAGATACACTAATGAGATTATGAACCAATTTATCAACGTGATAAACTTGATCCAATGTAATCGTCCCATTAGTGACTTCTCCAGTTCCAGTGATATTTCCTCCTTTGTTGCCAGCGAATGATACAAATCCCCTATTACCCCCTTTGAAGTCTGTGAGAAGACTTCTTTCCCCCGTCATGTGCCTGGAACAACCACTGTCGACGAACCACTTGTTGTTTGGACCGGTAGTTATCTCCTGCACATGAAAGAAAAATAGGTTAGTTATCACGGGGAACCCAAGCCATGACTGACTTGGTAATACCATTCTCGTCCACATACTTGAACTCTTTCAAGTACCCATCTCGCCTTTCAGGTGACTTGGGCCCTTGAACTGAATTCTGTTGTGGTGCCGAGTGATTTAGATTCACTCTTTGCCTTTGAGTAGGCATTTGTTGTGATGCTCTAGAATAAGTCTTATTATAATGCATTTCAGACTGTGATCCCTGAGCTTTTACCGGAACATATTGTCTAACAGGAGTATGTGACCTAACTGGAGTGTGTGACCTGCTAGGTGTTGTGCTCCTATAGACTTTTTGAGGTGCTGACCTAGATTGATTAATGACACGATTCGGTGAATTTGTCCTAACCACTTCTTTTGGTCCAACCTTAACCGGTGTTTGTTTCACAACAAGTTTTGGTGCGGCCTGCACAGTTTTCTCGGTACTCTGAGAACTACTGCTGCTTGCCACGGTTGGTGAGGGCTTAACAGGTGTTGGGTTCATTGTCTTAGGGGTAACATCTGCTTTCCTATTTGGACAGTGAGAAGCAACATGCCCTTTCTCGTGACATCTAAAGCAAGACATCTTATCCATGGACTTTTTGGTTGGTCCCTTAGATCTAGGTGTCTCACTAGTGTCTACTTCCTTTGGTACATCTACAGTGTCTGTCTCTTCGACCTGGTCAGCCCATGAAATTTTCTGTTTTCCTGCAGGTGTTTCACTGGAGGAAGACACAAATTTCACTTTCTTGACCTTGACAGTAGAGTCAGTCACCTTAGGTGTATTTTCAACTGTAGGCTCAGGTGTCGGTTCAGGTATGTCCTCTAAGTCTACTGAGTTGTCAGTTTTCTCCTGAGGCTGAGGCACATAGTTCGCATTGAACGGTGGAGGAATCTCGTGAAAACCTAGACCTACAGGCTTCTTAGACTGTCTTTGGGCATCTAAGACTTTCCCTAGGTTTAGGCTCGAATTCCTAAACTTTTCCAGCTTGCTATTTGCCTCGGCTACCTTAACCTTGGTCTCGGCTAGCTCTATGTCCTTATCTTTCAGACTTTTGGTCAAGGCCTCTACGTGCTCATACATAAGCTCTATCCTAACACACTGCTCACTCAGTTTGTCTTTTAGAACTATTACATCTTGAGCATCAGCCTTAAGCTTTTCTTTTAAATCTTGCTTTATATCATTTAGGCTAGCATTTTCAATTTTTAAATTTTCATTTTGAGCAGCTATGGTCTTATGTGAGTCTAAGACTAGATTTAACCTATCGTTAGAAGTAACACATAAGGCACATAAATCACGAAATAGAGAATTAGAAAGACTAACCTTGGAGTTATCAGATTCCACGTTGGCCATCTGAGCAGCAAACTCCAGCACGGTCTGATCATTCGCTTTCTCTACCCACATCGGACTGCTGTCCCTTGTGGTCTGCTCATCCACATCACATCCAGTTTCAGTAACTTCAGCCATGAAGGCTCTAGCATTGGACTCAGGATGTGAACTCCAGTCATAGGTACCATCTAGCTGTCTGTCAGAAGTGACATTGGATATTAGACCCGCTAGATTGGCTTGACCAGAATTTGAACTCGGAAGGTATCTCTGTTGGGACTGATTTTGGTACTGTCCTTGATGCTGATTCTGTCCCTGGTATGATTCTACCTTCAGTCTTTGACACTCTCTGGCGAAATGTCCCAATCCCTGACAGTTGTAGCATTTGACCTTAGACTTATCAAATCCTATCCCTTTGTTGTTCATTTGCAGATTCCTCCCAGTTCTCTTAATGAATCTTTTAACCCTCTGGGTCACCATGGCCAGTTGCCACTTAAGATCCATTTCCTCTAAGTCATCAGGGTCGACCTGATCGTAATCTTCATCCCAAAGCGCCGGATCATTGATCTTCCCTTGAACACAATTTCCGTAAGCCGCCACAAAGGAAGCAAGCAGATTTAAATGTTCTTCTGCGGACTTTGCGCTCATGGGCATCTTCGAATAGTTCTGACTGGTCGATGCCTGTTGGACTTGAGGTTGCGGTTCTTCCGATCTTCCTAACCCTAAGAACGCGCGATTCAGTGAGTCTTCGGACTCTGGTGGCGATGACGTTTCTCCGGTGAAAAACGCTGTAGCACTCTTCTGATCAGCTGTCACTGATGATTTAGATGTCTTTCCAAAATACATCGACGGATTTTAGACTTGCTCGTAATCAGTCTCAGCCTTTATCATCTCGAAGTGATATGCCCTCAACGTTCCCACGATGTCATCCAGCGATTGAGCATAGTATTTGTCTTTATTAAGCTTAATCATTGCCACGTACATAGCCCATTTGGCTGGTAGGGCATCAAGAAGCTTGTTGTTCTTGTCACTGTCCGAGTACTCAATGCCATGACTTTCAAGCTCTGTTATCAGATGATAGAACCTTGTGATAATATCATCTAACTGTTCATCCTTAAGAGCCTTGAAAATCGCAAACTGTTGGGTCAACAGCTCTGTACGCTTTCTACGTACCCGTGGATTACCCTCACACCTTTTCTGGAGAGATTCCCAAAGTTCTTTCGACGTCCTTTGAGTCCGAAATGTGTGCAAGATATCCTGAGGTAACGCCATACGGATAATGGAGAAAGCCTTGTTTTCAGCTTCAAATAGTTTCTTGTCATCCTCTTTCATCATCTGGTATGACAGAACCTTTTGACGGCCTTCAACCTCAGATACTGGTGGAATGTACCCTTCATCTATGCACACCCACATGCGCATATCGTTGAATCGTACAAAATCCGTAAATCTGTCCTTCCACCAGTAATAATCCTCAACTTTCATCAGCTTTGGTGGTGCATTTGCCTTCCCAACTTCGTGATCCATCTCAAGGAATTTATGAAGGTTTGACATGTTTTCTGAAAGAATTTGAATTTGAACTTAATTAATTTAATTTGAAACTGATTTAGATTAACTTATTCGAATCTAGATAGATTCGAAACTAATTAATATTAAATCTTTTGAGATTAAATTCGATTAAGTCTTAAAAGTCAATTAGATTCGAAATAATGTCAGATTCGAGGAACTCCTTAGATTCGAAGTTATATCAGATTCGAAGGACTCTATAGATTCGAAGACCCTTAGAATCGAAGGCACAGTAGAATCGAATGACAGCAGATTCGAAACACTAGATTCGAAATAATACTAGATTCGAAATAAACTCGACACTAAACTAGACTCGAGATCCTATTCGAATGAAGCAACAGATTCGAAACAAAGTAGAATCGAAACACTCTGAAATTGACTCGAAAGGAGTGTATTTTGGTTAGACTCGAAAATAAAGTAAAACCCTAATTACCCCTATAGATTCGAGCGCCGCAAACTCGAAAAACGGCTAACACTTTGATTTTTTGACGTTTTATAGATTAAATCACTAATTTTCAAATGAAAAATAATGATTTCGACCAAAAACGTGAAAAACAATAAAGTGTTTCCCGAATATGAATTTGCTAAGCTCAAAAGCACGTTTTTGAGAGAAAAACCGTCCAACTAGCGTCAAGAAACCTGGCTTTGATACCACTTGTAAGGTCTACGACTGCAAGATCTATCTAGACGCGGATCCGTTAACGAGTGCGGAATCCTCGTTGACGGTCAGACGGACAACTCTCAACCAACGGAAACACGGAGACTATTAGACGCTGAACGAACGACACACGAACGATCCTACGTACTAATTCTCTCCGAAACGGGACTCACCAAGCTGATAAACTCGAGATCGCCTCTTGCTCAATTCCTCACGAATTCTGCAAAAAGTCTCTTAAACATTCGAGTCTATCCCTAATTATAGGCCCTGATTCGAGTCTGTTGTGGGCCAACCTCGAATCTGGCCTAAGGCCCATTCGAATCTGTCCATCTGACAGATTCGAATCTAGCCTATTCGAATCTAAGGACTCATTCGAATCTATCACAGATTCGAATGTTTCCTTTTATGCAATTCGAATCTAGCCTTTGATATTTATAACTAAGTGTTTGAAACTTATGTTTTAACTTATGCTTGAGTTAATCTTTGACCTTTATGTTTGAACTTCTTGTAATATGTTATATCAAGTTCAAACACACAATCAATAACAGACAAACACATATTAAACATATATAACAAAATACTTGGTTAATACTCAGAATATTACCTAAACACATAATGCAGATCGATTAGACTGCTATCGTCACACAGGGTGTACCAACAGACTCCCCCTTGACGATAGCTTCTAATTATTTACATTACATCAAATTTAAGTACTAGAGCTATATATATTACTACCCGCATATAATCCAGCATCTATACAAACTTTGACTACCTTTTGGAACTTCCTGGCTTCAGATCTCCATGGTTCAGTAAAGAAGATAGGCTGATCATGAAGCTTCTTCAGGTCGTCCTTTGATAGGTTTATCAAGTGCAATGGATCATATACCTTCAAAATTACCTGCTCGTCTTGATCTTCCATGACAGCTTCAGCAGTGTCAATCTCTAGGTACCACCACTTCATGTTGCTCAAAACGTTCTGTGGCATTGGCTTCATTGGGACTTTCTTTAGACACCTCACAGGTTTGTATTCCATCCTGGCCCATGGCCTACCTGTATGAGGATCTATTCTCGACCCATCCTCGACCCTCTTTCCGGTCCTTGGCTTGAGTCGCTCAAATTTCCCTGATCGCCCTTCTTTCCTTATAATTCTTTCAATCACGTTCGCGTAGGAATCATCTCCAATATTGATCAGCTCCTTCCAGTTAAGATGCCTTTTTATTTATCAAGAAACTACCTTACGTGTCCCATACTTAGACATACTTCTATGATCAAGGCAGACACACAATGATTATAACTTTTTGGTAATGCAAATTTTCATTAAAAGGCAAACATTGGAGACAATTCTGTATTTACATACAACAGAGTGTCTTAGTTTGTCTTAGAGTTCCTCTTATGTTAGCAAGACAACGGTGACAGGTCTGTACTTACATACAACAAAGCGACAAATCTTCCTAGTTTAAGTCAAAACTACGGTGACTTACGTACACCAAAGCGACTTGTTTTGACTTCCTTTATTTTTCAAAACCTGTAGTTAACTCCTGCACACTAAACAAGAAAACTTAGTTATCACGGAGAACCCAAGCCATGACTCACTTGGTAATACCATTCTCATCCACATACGTGAACTTCTTAAAAATACTCATATCTCCTTTCAGGTGACTTGGGTTTTTGATTGAGAACCTGTTGTGGTGCTGAGTGATTAAGATTCACTCTTGGCCTTTGGGTTGTCATTTGTGGTTGAGCCCTAGAATAGTTTTTGTTATAATGCATTTCATTTTGATATCCCTGAGCTCTACCTGGTGTTTGTTGTCTTTGAGGAGTATGAGACCTAACTGGAGTGTAAGTCCTTCTAGGTGTTGTACTCCTATATACTTGTTGTGGTGATGACCTAGACTGACTAGGGAATCCATTCGGAGAATTAGTCCTAAACACTTCTTGCTGTCTGACCGGCACCGGTATTTGTTTAACAGGTATCCTAGGTGTTGCACTCACATTCTTCTCGATATGTTGAGAACTACTAGTGCTGGCAATACTAGTTACTTGTCTTTGTTGTTCTTGCTTTCCTACAGTAGATCTAGACTCTCGTTTAGAGGGTGTAGACTCCACTTTCTTATAAGGACTGCTAGATGCAACATGTCCCTTCTCATGACATCTAAAGCATGACATCTTATCAATCGGCTTCTTATAAGTGTCCTTTGATTTAGGTGTCTCACTAGTTTCATTTTCTTTCGTTTCAACTACAGTGATAACTTCCTCTTGTTGGTTATTAACTTCAGGTTTAGCTTCTCCTAGTATAGTGTCACTTGTAGACTTCACAAACTTGACTTTCTTAATGTTAGAGGTCGTATTAGATACCTTAGTTGACTTATCATTATCAGATTCAGTTCCAGTTGTTACCTCTGATTCGACCGGTTCGTCGGTTTTTTCCTGAGGTTGAGGCACATAGTTATGGTTGAACGGTACAGGACTCTCTTGATAATCTAGGCCTACTGATTTCTTAGACTGACGTTGAGCTTCTAAGATCTTTCCTAGGTTTAGAGATGAGTTCCTAAACTTTTCAAGCTTACTGTTTGCCTCAACAACTTTAACCCTAGATTCGGCTAGCCCTACATCTTTAAGAGTGTAACATCCGGCACTAAACCAGGTTAGCAACAATGACCTAATCTGTATTTAATAGCCAATTATAACCTAATCAGTGGGGATTAGAAATTAATCAAGTGATTAACAAGGTTCATTAGAAAATTCAACTCAATTAGAATCAAATTGATCGGTGCGATGAATCGGGAAATCAATTAATCCGATCGATTTACGATATGAGGGATTAATTCAACTAAGTACATAATTAAAGTATGATTAGTGACACTGATCAAACACTAATACAATTACTTAAGATTAATTATGCAAGACTAAAACAATTCATTAAAACAATGCATCCATAAGTATTTATGAAATTACAAGAAAAGGGAAATACAAGAATACATTTCTAAATACTTTTATACAAAAAAAATGAAAATACATGTATAATACATGTATGGACGGCCCTATAGGCCATGTGTGTATTAGAGTTTGACTTTTATTTTTTTAATATTACTTTAAACACAATCATTTTGTTAAAAAGTGCACTCTACCTTTTTCATCCATGCCTTTCATCATTTGAAAGACCAAACACTTTGCCTATAAATAAGACCTCATTTCTCACTTCTTTTCCACACTTCAAACATCAAAATCTCTCCTTTTCTCCTCTAAAATCTGGATTCTATACACACACACACACACATCAAAAATCTTTTCATTCAAGTGTTCTTCAAGTGTTCTTCAAGATATTCAAGAGTTTTTGTTACAAGTCTTGCAAGGATTTCAACTTCTACTCAAAATCATATTCTAAATACTTAAAAGTAAGTAAATACTAACTTTATTCATCTTATATTTATGTTTATATAAGTCTTGCATAATATATATATAATCACCAACAACAACAAGTTTTATAAAAAAAAGTCAAGTTTATAAGTTTCTAGTTTTTATTTTTAAGTTGTTTCTTTAAATGTGTTTATGAATATATGAACACATCATAAAAATGTTAATATTATGAAAATATGTGATATATATGTGTTTTATAACTTCTATAACTTTTATACAAGTAGTCTTTGAATAAACAACAAGAATCATAAGTTGTTTCAAGTTTATAAACTGCGGATTTTCGGCAAAAAATTTATATCGACTTTGAAAAATCATAACTAATTCATAACTTAACAAAATAAGTTGATTATTGTCTCAAAAGTTAGATCTAAGTCTTAACTATAGATCTGGAAGTTTTCATAATTTATTTTGGAGTTTAAGACCTCCAGAAATTATTTGGGAAACCGAAAGTTTGACAGCTCAAAAATGGCCAACATAGGGTTTTTAACGAGCTTTTTCACCAACCTAAACATCTCGAAAAATGGCCGTTCTTGATTCTAAAACTCCTTTGTATATAGTAGTTTAATGTCCTAGAAAACCAAAGTCTAAAACATTTTGGAGCTTGGTCAAAAACAGCCTCAAAGTAGGCCGAAAAACCTCCGAAAAAGCTGGAAAATTATATATATATATAAATTTGACGTTTTAAGCGGGTTTTATTTATAAACTTGTAATATTGGGTGATTTAAGACATAAAAATCTATAAATATATATATTATCATATATTAGAGATATTAAGTCACTATTATCATTTAGGACTCGATTAATCTCGCTCGGTGCATCATCCATCCATTTACGCTAAAAAGCATTTTTCACTCGTTTTTGCCATCACACGCTCGGTGAGTCCTCATAGCCCTTATTTTCACACTGTTACGTTTTGGGGTTGAAATACATGCTTCGTTTTCATATGGACACGAAAACAACTTCATTTCTATTATGTATTACACATGTGGTTCCATCAGCCCTTATATCATGAACCGTTAATTGCATTTATTTGTAAGCGCGAATATATTGTGGATAGATCTATTGGGAGTCATGTCCCGCATTCGGGTTAGATCGGGTCGGCTAACAGCGAGTGCATATATATTCAATACACGGTATTACGTACGGGAATACTGCACAGGGCAAACTCATTTTTAATTAAGCTTCGGTTGCATGATGGTTTATATGTAATACATAACATGAAATTTATGATTTTATAAATTCAAACTCTACTATTGTTGTCCATACAAGTCAGATTTACGTGTAAATCTATGAGCTCACCAACAATTTTTGTTGACGTATTTTAGCGTGTATTTTCAGGAAATTAAGGCAAGTTCATCACATCGGAAGTATTTTCAAGCTTCCGCACATAAGGGGTCGCATTCATTTTCAAACCTTCGGAGATTTAATTGCATTATTTTGGATAATTTAATTATGTATTTAAATCTCTGTATCTTGTGAACTACTCTTTATCATTCTCGGGTTATGTAAAACATTTCTATCTTTAAAAGTTATATTGATGTATTTTTGAAAATGTCTATATAGTGGTCGTTCATTATGATTATGGTTACGCTTCCGCGACGTCCCGCTTCGTTGCCAACTTGGGTAACGGGGTGTGACAAAGAGTGAGTTCTTTGGTCAAAGCTTCAACATGCTCATACATGAGTTCTATCCTGACACATTGTTCACTTAATTTGTCTTTTAGAACTATGACATCCTGAGCATCAGCTTTCAACTTATTCCTTAGATCTTCCTTAAAATCTAGAAGACTAGCGTTATCTGATTTTAACGATTGGATTTCAGCAGTTAAGTTGTTATGTGTTTCTAGTACTAAGTTTAACCTATCATTTAAAGTAGCACTTAAAACACATAAATCATGGAATGTAGAAAAGTTGAGAGTTACCTTTTTGTGGTCCGATTCCACGTTAGCCATTTGAGCTGCAAACTCTAAAATCGACTGCTCCTCTGACTTTTCCACCTACAAAGGACTTGTATCTTTCTGGTTGGTGTCTTCTGCAACTTCTTCAGCTCTGTCATCCCCAGTCTCAGTTACTTCTTCCATAAAGGCTCTAGCATTCGACTCCGAATGAGTACTCTAATCATACGTTCCATCAAGCTGTCTGTTAGATGACACATTGGTTAACAGACCAGCGATGGCTGCTTGATTCCCAGAACCACCAGATTGATATCTGCCTTGGTTCTGATTCTGATAGTTCTCTACTTTTGGTCTTTGACACTCTCTTGCAAAGTGTCCCAATCCTTGGCAATTGTAACGCTTAACCTTTTATTTGTCAAAACCAACCTTGTTGTTTCCTATGTTAAAACTTATTTATGTCCTCTTCATGAACCTCTTGACCCTTTGAGTCACCATGGCCAGTTGCCATTGTAGGTCCATTTCTTCCAAGTCATCAGGATCTACCTGATCGTAGTCTTCTTCCCATAATGCAGGATCGTTTAACTTCCCTTGAACGTAATTGTCGTACGCTGCGACAAACGAAGCTAAAAGATTCAGATGATCTTCAGCCGATTTTGCGCTCATCGGCATCTTTGTGTAACCTTGAGACGTAGACGCTGAATGAGTTGGTTTTTCTTCTGGTTTGGAAAACCCTAAGAATGCCCTGCTGCTAGACTCCTCTGTCTCAACTGGAATGGATTCTTCTCCCGAGAAGAATGATGTGGACCCCGACTTCAGTTCACCAGCAATTGACGGTTTTGATTTTCCAAAATACATTTCTGGATCTTGGACCTGTTCAAACTCCCGTTCTTTCTTTTGTAACTTGAAGTTATATGCCCTCAGCGTTACAATTACTCCTTCAAGAGTGAGAGTCTCGAACTTCTCTTCATCATGCTTTATTAACGCTGTGTACATTTCCCACTTCGTCGGTAAAGCATCTAGAAGTTTTTCTATCTTCTCATTCTCTTGATAATCGACATTGTGATTGTCAAGTTCAGTTAAGAGATGATAGAATCTAGTGATTGTCTCATCTAACGTCTCATTCTTCAACGCCTTGAAGATAGCAAATTGTTGTTTCAGCATCTCAGTTCTACCCTTGCGAACCCTTGGATTTCCCTCACACCTCTTCTCTAGAGCATCCCATAGCTCTTTAGAAGTTCTATGATTTCTTAAAGTGTGTAGGTTTTCTTGAGATAACGCCATCCTGATAATTGAGAAAGCTCGGTTCTCGGCCCCATAACGTTTCTTGTCATCATCTTTCATGTTCTGACAAGTTAAGACTCTTTGTCGGTCCTCTAACTCTTGCGTAGTAATATATCCCTCATCGATGCATATCCACATACGCATGTCGTTGAATCGAGCGAAATCAGCAAACCTATCCTTCCACCAATAGTAGTCCTCCAGTTTCGTTAGCTTTGGCGGGGAATTCGCTTTGCCGACCTCATGGTCCATTTCTATGAATTTGTGCAAACTCGACATTCTATCTAAACTTTTTGTTTTCAAACTTAAACAATTTTGTAAGGTCGCCTTCCTACGGATCCTATCTTGACGCGACACCGTCCAACGAGTGTGGAATCCTCGTTAGCGGCTTGACGGATAGACCACGCACACGAAACACGGAGACACACACTGTGATAGACGAACAACGGAACGTCCCGACACGTGATTCTCTCCAAGAACAAACTCTCTGATACTTGCAAGTTCGAGATCGCCTTCTGCACTAATCTCCCTGGAATTCTGCAAAAGTCTTCTAATTAATCAAATTAACCCTTAATTATAACACCCAGTTCGAATTTGCCTAGGACAAGTTCGAATCAGCCCAAGTCCTTTCGAACTTGCCCTCTACAAATTCGAATCTTAGGCTTCAATCTTATGTTTGAACTTATCTTTGAACTTATGTTTGAACTTATTGTAACACATTACACCAAGTTTAAACATACATACAATCAATATCAAACATATATAATCAAACATATAACAGACATATATCAAACACTTGTTAATATGAAATAACAATCAAATTGACTTTTACAAAATATGTCTATACTTAGACTGCTATCGTCACACATGCACTAACAGACTCCCCCTTGACGATAGCTTCTAACTATTTATATTTTGTCTAAGTACTAGAACTATATAAGCTACTACCTGCATACAATCCTTGATCAATACAAACTCTAACTATCTTTTGGAACTTCCTACCTTCAGATCTCCAGCCTTCATGGAAAAAAATTGGCTGATCATGAAGCTTTTGCAGGTCATCCTTGGATAGATTGATCAGATGCAGCGGATCATATACTTTCAAAATTGTCTCCTCTTCTTTATCCTCCATAACGGCTTCAGCTGTTTCGTTGTCTACGTACCACCACTTCATGTTTGCAAGTACATCCTGTGGCATAGACTTTAACGGAACTTTCTTCAAGCATCGGACTGGTCTGTAAACCATCTTAGCCCATGGTTTACCCGTATGAGGATCCGTTCTCGACTAATCTACTACTCTCTTGCCTGACCTCGGCTTTAGCCTTTCAAACTTTTCAGATCTACCCTCCCTTCTTATAATCATAGCGATCACTTCAGCATAGGGGTCATCTCCAATGTTTACAAGCTCTTTCCAGGCTAACTCCTTCACCTCACATTTGGGCAATGTATTAAAGACTTTTAAGGTTCTCCTCAGATACTGAAGCCCGTCTCTTCTCTTAAGTACAAAAAGCTGCAATTCCCTGTCGAAGAACCAGCTGAGTATTCCACCTAAGAGGTTTCCAGAATTTGGCACTCTCATTCTTTTCTTCATCTTCGGCTCTGATTTCTTTTCTTCCTTTCGGAACCAAAGATTTATCAACTCTGCTCTGCTTTGCTCTGTATCAGTTGTATCAAACTCTGAATCATCCACAGATGCAAACTTACTTTCATCTATGTCAATTACATTTTGATTGTTGTGCACATATTGTTCTATTATTGGCTGTGAAGGAATGATTATTTGATCTACGTTGTCGTCTTCATCTTCCACGACCTCTTCATCCGATTTCCACTCTGTAATGTCTTTAGGGACAAACTCCCCTTCTTCCAGATCTTTAATCTCATCCTCAAAGTCAAATATTACTTCTTCTTCTTCAATATCCATCAGAGCTTCAATCATTTCGCTCTCAACAGACTTTGAAGTTTCACCCTCAATTCCTTCTTCCATTTCAGATTGACTGTGCTACCCTTGAATTGATGCTTGCTGAGCTGTCGAAAGATCTGCTATCTCACCTTCTCTTCTAGCATCGGGATCATTGCCTTCATCATCTCTTCTTAACACTTGAGCTTCTCTACAGCTACTCTCCCCCTGAGCTTGTAGATTTTTCATTAGCTGCTCCAGGAGGGTCTTCATTGTTTGTATCTCAGACATTTGATCTGCTACAGTTGCTTTCAACTCAGCGTTTTCTTGATCAAGTCTGGCATTGTGAGCTTGAAGTTCTGTCACAGCTGTAGATAGCTGGAAAATTTGGACTGTCTGGAAATCCACCTTGCCCTTTAGCTCTGTAAACCGCTGATTATCGGTGAATGTCGATGAGGTTGATGGAATTGATGTAGATGGGGATGGAGCGATGGGTGGTTGAGCAGCTGGTATTACAGGTTCAGGAGCTGAGGTGGATGAAGCTCACTGCATAAATCGGTGCCTCCTCGCCCTATGCCTAGGAACGAGGGGAGTTTCATCTTCTTCTTCGAAATCAGAGTCATCATCCTCTGAATCCCCACCGGCTCTTTTTGTCTTCTCTCGTGTGCTGACGACTAGCCTGGATCCATATCTGCCAATTCTGACAGCCTGATCAACACGTTCTACTTCTTCTACTTCCTCAGATTCAGACTCAGACTCGGAGGCGGTCATTGCTTGACCCTCTGCCTCAGTCTACATGGTCTCTCTTTCTTCAGCTTCTTGACCCTGGACCTCAATGTCCATACCCTCACCCTCGGGTGGCTGATATTCATCAATATCTTTGAATATATCACTATACTGAACTGGAGGCTCCAAAATATCATGAATCAGTTTAGCTGCAATATCTTGCTGGGCATGAGTTCCCTGAGCCCATATTTCTTCTAGGGCTCTGCCCTTTGATCAATATCTGAGACCAAGGCTGACGGGCCTGTAGCGTCCGTTGATGGACCTGCTGCCGTACTTGATGCCTGAATTTGTCTTGCTGGAGCTCGTTGCCTCCTTCGCTATTGCGGTTGTGGTTGTTGTTGTTGAGGTGGCTGTTGCTGCGGTTGTTGAAGTTGATGACCTTCACCTGCGCAGTTACCTCCTTCCGTAGCCACAAAATCTGGGTCAATGACTGCACCGATCAAAGGTGCCACCTGAGGTCTGACCTGCTCAGCCCTTCGCGCGTTATGCGACTGGCAGACAGCAAAAATCCTCTTGTCTATTATAGCCACGCCGTGAGTGTCTGGAAGTTGAGGCAGATTTGGCAAAGAGTGGCGTATAATCATCATTGCAAAGCGCGGGTACATCAAAAATCTTTCCCGTACAGGAGCTGTGATTTGATGCACGAACTCAGCAAAGAACATCTCCGAAAAACTAAAGCGCTTGTTGTATACGATTGCTATCACTGCAGATTGCATCTTTGATACTATGTAATCAAATCCGGCCTTTTTCGGCGCAAAACATACCATAAATACATGCACCAAATAGCGCCATTGCCCGATTAAACCACTTTTCATATACGCAGCTTTGGTGATATCTTGGGCGTATTCCATACGTAAGAAGGCCGCTTGCCTTATATTTACCGGAAATTCGATGGGCCCCGCCTCTTGGTATTTGGATCCTAGCTGAAGTATCTGACGAAGCATATCAGCTGAGAAAACAATTGGCTGCCCCCCAACTCTTGTGCGCAATACTGTCGGCGTCACGGAACAGTCTACCTGGAGGTGCTCCCAGAATTGTCTTACATATGGCAATACAATTTGCAGGTTATGGGTTAATGCGTAAGCAACCCTTGAATGCGTCAAAAATTCCACCGTTTGTCGAAATGGTTGAGCTTCAGGTAGCTCTCGATCTACGGACATCACCATATTATGCTTATTAAAGAACGCGCGATCATCCATGTCTGCACATAAAAACAACAACCAAAATTAGAATTAAAAAAAATAAAAAAATAAAAATGAAACTTGTTTAATTTTGAAATTGCTTTATTTCGAACTTAAATAAGTTCCAAATCCAACACATTCGAATTTCTACAAGTTCGAATTTAGTTTATAAAAGCATTCGAATTTAAAATAAATTCGAAGGATATGTTCGAATTTACTGAATTTGAATTTGTCGATATTTTAACAAATTCGAATTTTCTGACATGTTCGAACATGATGAACATGTTCGAAGTCGGTCACTTTCGAATACAAATCCATGATTTTAACCCCATTTGTCTTAACAAATAACATAGTCTAGTCCTATTGGGTTCTAATCAAAGTTATATGTACTTTATTTGAAGTTTCACCGGTTAAAACTTGTGATTTTGAACCACAAAGTTAAAACCCAAAAAGCTTCAAATAAGGTCGATTTTTTGCTATAAATGAGTCCTAAACTACCCAAGGTTTGTATAATACTGATCATTATACCTAAGTGTGTTGGTAGATTCGAAAACAAACGAGCAAATCTTCGTGAAATAGTGATAAAATTGAAACGGCAAAGTCGAAGGACTAAGTTCGAATTCGCCTGGACACAAGTTCGAAGTAAGAAAATCGAAGGTAGGTGATTTAATGAGTCACTGTTGACATAAATTCGAAAATACTGACAAATTCAAAGGTTAATTCGAAGATGTCTTAAATTCGAATTTATTTGAAAACTTTGAAAATCCTTGAATAAAATTTATCTTTTTCAACTTTTTCGTGCAAATGAATTTTACAAACCTTGCAAACTTATTCACCCCAAGCAAAAGATTTTCACGCATAATTTGTTTATTCAACGAATCATGCATCCTAGTAACTTCGACCTTTTTCCTACTTAAAGTAAAATAAAATAAAATAAAATAAAAATGAAAAATAAAGAATAAAAATAAAAATAAAATAAAATAAAGTTTGACTAAAAATTTAAAACTTAAGCTACTCAAAAATACTTTTACAAACTTTACGACATACACTAAACAGAATATTTTAGCGAGATAGTCAAAGAAGGTTCAATCAGATAGCGGTGTCAATACGCACTTTCAGTATTACACTATCACACTTAGGAATTTTTGATTCATTGATTGTTTGTCGTGAAACACATATCTAGGCAATTGTCGGTATTATTTTCCCTTTAAAGTTACACTTTGGAATATCCCTTGGCATTTTTGTTTATCAAGAAGCCACCTTACATGTCCCATACATAGATATATTTTATGATCAAGGCATACACACAATGATTTTAACTTTTCGGTATTGCAAATTTACTTTAAAAGGCAAACGTCGGACACAGTTCTGTATTTACATACAACAGAGTGTCTTAGTTTGTCTTAAAGTTTATTTAAAGCTAGCAAGACAGCGGTGATAGGTCTCACTGATGTACAACAAAGCGACTTATCTTGCTAACTCGAGTCAAAACAGAGGCACAGGTCTATACTTACGTACAACAGAGTGACTTGTTTTGACTCTATCCTGACTATCAGAATTTTCTTTTCTTTTCTTTTCTTTAAGATGTATCTGATGTGACTATACATCCCCCAGAAAATTTGCATACCTCATTTAGAATCATTGTCTGTATGTCTCTAACATAAAAATTAAGACCATTTGGTCATACATCTAAGTTAGTTACACATATGACTTTTTGTTGAATATTTTATTAGCTTTTGAGATTCCCTTTGTGTATTATGCCTACTAACACATCAAACAAGAAGATGTACATCACTTAGAGTTTAAGGTGCATTCTATGTGAAAGCTTAACACTTAGAGATTGTATCGACTGTGCTAATTTTCGTCACTTTGAACCTATGGTTTTATTTCTTTTTTCTTTTGTTTTTCATAAAATAAATAAGTTAATAAAGTAACTTACTAACTTACTATAAAACGAAATAAATTCTACTTAACTACCAACTTACTATAAAAAGAAAGAAAGATAGACTAAGGACAAGTTACTCTGGATTACACATACCATTCAGTTGAACAAACAACTCAAAGCGTGACTTATCAAAAGCTTTGGTGAATAAATCAACATTGTTATCTTCCGTTGCCACTTTTACCAGCTTTATTAAGTTCTTTTCAACACAATCACGTATAAAATGATGTCTTATGTCTATATGCTTTGTTTTACTGTGTTTAACTGATTTATTGGTTATAGCAATAGTAGATTGGTTATCTATCCTAATAGGAGTATGAGTGTAAGTCAAACCGTAATCCCGCAATTGTTGTTGTATCCACAAAACCTGTGAACAGCAACTACCAGTAGCTACATATTCGGCCTCGCACGTTGACACGGCTACCGAAGTCTTTTTCTTGCATTGCCAGGATACGATCCTCCCTCCAAGGAACTGACAACCTCCAGTTGTCGACTTTCAATTCAAGCTGCAACCTCCATAATCTGAATCCGTGAATGCTTCCAATTCCAGATCACCATCCGCGTGATACCAAAGTCCCAGCTTCGGTTTCGACTTGAGGTATCTCAGAAACCGCTTCACAGCTTTCATATGCATCTCTTTTGGATTAGCTTGAAACCTAGCACAAACACACACAGCAAACATAATGTCAGGTCTAGAAGCAGTTAAATACATGAGTGACCCGATCATGGCCCGATATAAAGTCGGATCCATATCAGTATCACTTTCTGTATCCGTTCCAAAATGTGATTCACTTGAATCGGTGTGCTAAAGTGAGCAGTCAACTTTGCTCCCTCCATCCCGAAGCGCTCTAGAATGTCGTAGACATACTTCGTCTGATGGATAAACATCCCCTCCTTCCTCTGTTCAGCTTGTAAACCCAGAAAGAAGTTCAACTCTCCCATAGCACTCATCTCAAACTTAGACTTCATCACCTTCTCGAAATCTTTGCACATCTGCTCGTCTGATGACCCGAAAATAATATCATCAACGTACACTTGTACCAAGATAAAATGTTCACCCTTTCTCTTCACAAACAGTGTACTATCAATTCTCCCTCTTTCAATTCCGTTGTCCAAAAGATGAGTTGATAGCGTCTCATACCATGCCCTGGGTGCCTGATGCAATCCGTACAGAGCTTTATCAAGACGATACACTCTGTCTGGATATTTTGGATTTGTAAACCCGGGCGGTTGTTCAACGTACACTAGCTCCTTCACCTTTCCATATAGAAAGGCACTCTTAACATCAAGTTGATAGACTTAGACACTTGTTAATATGAAATAACAATCAAATTGACTTTTACAAAATATGTCTATACTTAGACTGCTATCGTCACACAGGATGCACTAACAAATTTAATTTAGAAATTATTTTAAAATAAACCCTTCGAACTTATGCAAGTTCGAATAATTAAAATTTAAATTCGTTTGAAAATTAAATTCAAATAGACTTAAGTTCGAACTCAACAAGTTCGAATGAGTGTAAGTTCGAGAAAACCCTAGAAATTCTGACAAGTTCGAACCTCTGGCAAGTTCGAAGAAACCCTAAATTTCTTACAAGTTCGAACCTCATGTAAGTTCAAAGAAACCCTAATTTTCTGACAACTTCGAATCTTACAAGTTTGAATTCTGACAACTTCGAATTTCCAATTAAATTCGAATGAAGCCCTAAAACAAATTCGAGAGGAGCGTATTCTGACAAGTTCGAATGAACCCTAATACCCCCTTAAATTCGAGCGCCGCAAGTTCGAGAAACGGCCAAAAATTCAATTTTTTCAAGATTTCAGATTAAAGTAATGTTTTTAAGATTAAAAACACTGTTTTCCACTGAAAAATTGAACTAATATGATTTTTTCTCCGTTACGTTGCTTGTAGAACTCATAAAAACTAAGAAAATGGGATTTTTTCAGGTAAGAACGTCAAGAAACCAAGAATGTTTATATGAACACGAAGAACACCATGAACACTCTTTACTGCTCTGATACCACTTGTAAGGTCACCTATCTATGGATCTGATCTTGAGGCGACACCGTCCGACAAGTGGGGAATCCTTGTTAGGGGTTTAATGGATCGATCACACACGGAAACCCGGAGACGAACACAATGATAGACATTACGACGAACGACTCGACAGGTGTATTTCTCCGAAACGACTATCTGAAATCTTCACAAGTTCGTACGTGCACTATACGAGCTCTAGGTGCTAATCTTTGCAAAATTCTCTTCACCCGGATGCTCTGTTTGCTCTCAAGTTCGAGAGAACCTCTAAGCCGTCAAAGATTACTGAATTTAAAAAGATAAGTTCATTGTATAGATGATAAGTTCGTGTAGACGCTCCTCGCGAACTTATAGCTGATAAGTTCGTGTAGACGCCCCTCACGAACTTATTCTCACTAAGTTCAAACTCTACCCCTTGAACTTATTCTTGAACTTATCTTTGAACTTGTTCTTGAACTTATCTTTGAACTTGTTCTTGAACTTATCTTCACCTAGAACTTATTTTCACCTATAACTTATTCTTACCTAGCACTTATTCTAGAACTTATTCTAGAACTTATTTCTAGAACTTATTCTAGAACTTATTCTAGATTTTAATCTAGAACTTATTTCTAGAACTTAATATGATTGTCTAGAACTTACCATGGAAATGTAAACATCATACACAATCATGATATCAATAACAAAAATAAACTATTGTTGTCACACTGGATGTACCAACAGACTCCCCCTTGACGATAGCTTCTAGTTGTTGTTCATTGATCATAATCGCTATCAGATTCAGAGACTATGAATACCGAAACTAGACAGCTATTGTCACATCGGGTGTATCAACAGATCATCTGTTGGGTGCCGGTATTGAAATAGACACCACTAGCCCAGTGGTGCAAGCACAAACCCCACCCAGCCACTCACCGGTTTCTCAACAAGCCGGTGTTTCACATTCTCACGGGGATTTAGCACATAATCTATCTGCGGCTCATTTGGAGTCCGCGGATATTGAACAAGGTCGACAACAGCCCCAGTCGCCGCCATCTATTCCTGCACAATAGAGTCTAGAGCCCGTTGATATTAAACAATTCTTGGCTAAGACGCTCGAGTCGACCCAAACACAATTCCTGAGTGGCATTGTCGGAACACTTGGAGCTGTGCGTACTAAAAGTATGTCGGCGATGATGAGTGGATGTCCTGTCATGGCCACATCAATGCCATCCATGAGCACAGGCCATCAAGGGACCTCTTCAGAGACTCCCGAGATGCAAAGGAGAGCCTAAGTGGCCCCTGGTTACACCCGGACTCAGTGTCCAAAACCGAGTTTGCTGAGTTTAAGGTGCTCATGTCACAACAACTAAGTGACATGTTCACCTTTATGACTTAGCAACCGGTCGTTCCACAAGCCCCCACCCTTGATGAAGCCAAACGCACATTCCATTCACTACTTAAAGCTTCATCAAATCTATCATCCAGAAACGCCTTGCTGCTAGAGATATTAAACAACGAAGGCTCCGACTCCTCATCTTCTACAACAGCAAACCCCTTGGTTACTCAAATGGGCGAGCGACTAAAAGTTATTGCTGAATCCTATCAAGTAGCTGCCCAGGGCACAAAATGTAAGCATGATGATCAGGAGGATCCTAATCACCATGAGGGGGAGAAAAGGGCTAGAGCCGCTGGAAAAGCTCCGATGATATTCGAAGAATCAGCTCCACGAAGTCCAAAGCAAACTACTCCTTCTCGTCAAGCCGGGCCCCAGCAAACTGAAACAGAACTCCAAGATAAGTCTTTTAAGGAATCTATATCAGGAGCTCATCTACCTCTTACTGTCTGGAAGGAACCCGAAAACTTCACACGTTTCATGCAACAAGAAGAGATATTAACTGCAGTTCCTCTGAGGATATTCGACCCCACTGAAGTTATCATAATTGAATCTGATAAATAGGAACATGAAGCAAGAGAAGTTCAGCTAAAAGAGTCGCTTCGCATCGAATATGCTGGTGAAGAAGGGGTAGAACCAAAGGATTTTGAATTTTAGCTCCCTTCTGATGATCCAGTGTTACCATCTCCCTATCCGTCTCCATCGTCGATTCCATCTCCAGCTCCAACTCCATCAGTCCAACCAGCCTCCAAAAGTCTATTGGTCATTCCAGTTACCCCAAATCAATCTTTCGAGCCGGCAGAATCATTGAAAGTATTTCCGATCTTCCAAGAGCATTCAGATGTACCACCTCTTACCTCTGCTGCCCCAAATGTACTAAAAGAGATCACAAGGTTGCAAGTGGGAACCATTGAGGTGCTAGTTCTTCTCAAAAATAAGAAGAACGGTGCACTGAAAGGCTAACTGCCAAAACCATTGACTGGGTGAAGCAAAGGGTAAGAAGCCCAAACATGGAAGAGAAGTATAAGAATATGTTCATTCGTAAGCTAAAGACCATCAGAGCCGATTTAATCTGGTCAGTGGAAGGAATGGAACAAAGAGATAGATCGGTGTATGTAGCAATCATTGGGTCTCTAAGGAAAAGAAAAGAATTTGTTAGAAGCCGGTCTCCAATCGTCAAAGTGTTAAAGATAAAGTTAGACAAGTTCTTAAGCATAATCTATCCTATTTTTGAAGTTGAACGGGAAGACCGATCAATGTCTACATTCACCGAGGCAGATTTTCCCAACTTGTTTTTCCAGGATCTTCAGTCCTTATATCTACATCTGCTACTGAAAAGGAGCAAAGATCCAGTTCACATGAATGCTCAACGATGTATCATTAAGTTTCTACGACGAAATCTTACGCTTTCTATCATATTTGATTTCCAAATGGCGTTGGAAGCGAGACAAAGAAAAGCGAATCTTCTTGCACCAAATCAGGATACTCCAGGCCTTGAACGTTTTTCAATGTCAAGAATTCTTACATCACCAACGGTCGGTGTAGTATATCTGAATTCGCAAAGGAAGAAAGTGCTGATGAAAAGAGATGAATTAGAAAAATACTGCGACGGGACTCGGTACATGGTCAGAAAAATGCTTATGATCAGAATCGGCAATCTTAATGAAGCATTGAAGCTCAGGACAAGAATCTGGGAACTTAAATCCGTACTTCAAGGTGTCGAAGACTTCCAACAGGATGTTCGAGACAAGTTGGAGTACAGGATGACTGTTAGACGCCTTGATCGATATTTTGACTAAAGGAAGCTGATCACCAACTTGAAACCAAGATCTGAAAGCTAATCACAAAGGGGGAGAATGTTAGATCTAGAAATTGTGATAGTTTTAGGGTTTATATTGTAATAAATGAAACATTAGTTTTGTGTTGATTTTGTAAGACCAAAAGGTCAACCCATGGGTATGGATAGTTTAGATCGATTTGTTTGCTTATAAATAGTTTGCTTAGGTTAAAGGTTTTAGTTGTTGAAAGCTTTTGTACGTACGTGAAATTGGAAAGTAATTAAGGTTTATCTAAACTTGAATGTTCTTATTGTTCATAACATTATTCATATTGTTCTTCATGTTCTTCATGTGATTGATTATATTATGAATGTCTATTGAATGTTGATTGAATGCTTGTTCTATGGGAATTACACATCACTCTTATTTGTTCCGGCTTAGTCACTTTGGACTAGCAGTTTATAGTCACGCAGACTGTCGATGTTTCCTAAAAGTGTATATAATCAGCTCTAGACACAATGTGCATCAACTGAAGTTGGAGACTGGAGAAAATGTCTTCCTTGTTTCAATATCAATAATATCCAAATGATATATCGAAAAAAATGTGTTATATCTCTGTGATTATTGAAACATAATTCTTTTGAGAGTTAACTGAGTGGTTGGTGGGGTTAAGTGCATGCGTCACTGGGTCCATGACGTCGTTTTCAATATCAACTCACCTAGGGCTTGATAGATTATGTGAATTACCCAGTAGACACGGTGTAGTTAGGATTATCTTTTCTTCAAATCCTTTCTCAACTCTCAGCTCTCAACATTTTTCAACTTGGATCCCTCCGGCTCACTTTTGAGAAATAAATTCAGTTAGCTTGATAGCGAAAGAATGATCTGATGCACCACCATCTCCTTTCAATATACCCCTCTCATTTACATTTTACCTCTGCTCGACCCTGTCAGTATCCCGTGATAACTACCACTTCTCAACTAATAGACCTAAAGAACCCTCACCAACACAAACTATAGATGGTTTGCTCCTTGGGTAAGTCTTTCGTTTATGGTTAGAAAATAGAAGCGACGTTTATGCCTATCACACAATTTGGTGCA
The DNA here is from genome assembly GCA_020465985.1 of Centrapalus pauciflorus. NCBI lineage: Eukaryota > Viridiplantae > Streptophyta > Magnoliopsida > Asterales > Asteraceae > Centrapalus > Centrapalus pauciflorus. The sequence continues at coordinate 76,513 of JAANYP010003211.1, read as the reverse complement.
TAATCGGAGTCAGTAGAAATAATGATCAGCATTTTAGCTCATGGGCTATCATACAAAGAATGATTAGGATTTTCAGCTCAGATGAATTAGGAGATGAAATTCAGAATGAATATGGGATATGATGAATTGAGAGATATTAGAATGAAATGTAAAATATTATATAATATATGAAATGAATCATATTTTCATGAAAGAATTAGCTCATTGGAGATTATAAGAGATCATGAGAGAATTTGGTATGATTGAATAAGAAGAATTAAAATAAAGAGAATCTCAGAAGCAATGAGATTATTAAAAATTAAAGAGATTGGATCAATTAACCTCAATGATATACTCAGATAATGACAAGTTAAGATTCTTAAAATTATTCTTTTCTGCTCAAAATCTTTTAATGTGTGCACAAAATATTTTTGTGAAAAATACACACAATTTTGTGAAAAAGATGTCATCGTCAGAGTGCATCTGAAACTCTCCATGGAAATAAGCACACAAAGTTAGTCAACTCATGAAAAATAAATCAGGAGCAAAAAGTAATAAAAATAAAACTCCATCTTTGTCAATTCAGCTTCAGAGTTGAATTCAAGGCTAGATTTTCAGAAAGATTTGTCTTTCAGAATCGGGTTCTAATCTGGAGCGATTAGAAGCCTTTGTTGTGGAAGCTCGGGTTTCAGTCTTAAATAACTGTAAGCCTTTAGCTCTGGTTCTGTACTGAGAAGTACAAAAACCATTTCCAATGAAGACCGGGTTCTAGTCTGAATTGAGTAAAAACCATTACTAATGATGTCCAGGTTCTACACTGATGTCAGTAGAAGCATGTGATATGCAAATATCAAGATGTCTTTGGTATCCAAACCGATTTGGAACTAGACTTGTTAGGAGTTTTGGGTACCCATTTCAAAATGGGTTTTGGTAACCATTTCAGTACAGGTTTCGGTACCCATCGCAATCTATATTTCTTATTTTCTCTCTCAAACTCAGAAAGCAAATTCCTTTTTGTATGATGAAATTGAATATCTGATTTACAAAAGAAAGCGTGACGTCGCGGAAGCATAACCATAATCATAACGAACGACCACTATATGGACGTTTGCAAAAATACATCGATAAAACTTTAAAATATAGGAATGTTTTACATAGTCTGATATGAGGAAAAGTAGTTCGCACGGTACAGAGAATTAAATACATAATAAAAGTAATCAAAATAATGCAACTAAATCTCCGGTCGTTTTGAAAATGCATGCGACTTCTTAGGTGCGGAAGTTTGAAAAAAAAAATACTTCTGATGTGGCACACTTGCGTTAATTACCTGAAAATACACGCTAAAATACGTCAACAAAAATTGTTGGTGAGCTCATAGGTTTACACGTAAATCTGACTTGTATGAACAACAACAGTTAAGTTTGAATTTATAAAATCATATATTCCATGTTATGTATTACATATAAACGATCATGCAACCGAAACTTAATTAAATGAGTTTGCCATGTGCAGTATTCCCATACGTAATACCGTGTGTTATATATATATGCACTCGCTGTTAGCCGAACCGAACTAACCCGAATAGGGGACATGACTCCCGATAAATCTATCCACAATATATTCGCGCTTACATATAAATGCAATTAACGGTTCATGATTTGAGGGCTGATGGAACCACATGTGTAATACATAATAGAAATGAAGTTGTTTTCGTGTCCATATGAAAACGTAGCATGAATTTCAACCCCAAAACATAACAGTGTGAAAATAGGGGCTATGAGGACTCGTCGAGCTTGTGATGGCAAATATTGGCGAAAAATGCAATTTAGCGTAATTTGATGGGAGACGCACCGGGTGAGTTTAATCGAGCCCAAAATGATAATTGGGACTTAATATCTCTAATATATGATAATATGTATATTTATAGATATTTATGTCTTAAATCACCCAACATTACAAGTTCATGAATAAAACCCGCTTAAATCGTCAAGTTTATATATATATAATTTTCCAGCTTTTTTGAAGGTTTTTCGGCCTACTTTGAGGCTCTTTTTGACCAAGCTCCAAAAACGTTTTAGACTTTCGTTTTCTTGGACATTAAACTACTATATACAAGGAATTTTTAAAGTCAATATCGGCCATTTTTCGAGATGTTTAGGTTGGGGAAAAAGCTTGTTGAAAACCCTATGTTGGCCATTCTTGAGCTGTCAAACTTTCGGTTTCCCAAATAATTTCTGGAGGTTTTAAACTCCAAAATAAATTATGAAAATTTCCAGATTTATAGTTAAGACATAGATCTAACTTTTAAGACAAGAATCAACTTATTTCGTTAAGTCATGAATTAGTTATGATTTTTCAAAATCGATGTAAATTTTCTGCCGAAAATCCGTAGTTTATAAACTTGAAATAACCAGTGATTCTTGTTGTTTATTCAAAGATTACTTGTATAAAAGTTATAAAACACACACACACAGACACACACACACACATATATATATATATATATATATCAGTTGTTTTCATAATATTTACACTTTTATAATGTGTTTATATATTTATAAACACATTTGAAAAAAACAACTTAAAAACAAAAACTAGAAATTTATAAACTTGAGTTTTTATGAAACTTGTTGTTGTTGGTGATTATATATATTATGCAAGACTTATATAAACATAAATATAAGATGAAATAAGTTAGTATTTAGTTACTTTGATGTATTTAGAGTACGGAATTGAGAAGAAGTTGAAACTCTTGCAAGATTTGCACCAAGAACACTTGAATTTCTTGAAGAACACTTGAAAGAAAAATGTTTGTAGTGTGTGTGTGTGTTGGTGGCCGGATTTGAGAGAGAGATAGGAGAGTTTTGGTGTGATTAAAATGAATGAAAAGCTCTCTATTTATAGAGGGTGAAAATATCTTTGCAATGATATTGGATGTGAATGTGGAGTGTAAGAGTGAAATGTGATGATAGTGATTGTGTATGGTGTTTTTTATTAATAAAAAATGAAAGTCAACACCTATGTAGTACCACCCCTAGGGGCCGGCCAATACATGGTATATCCATGTATTTTTTTTTTTTTTTGTATAAATGTATTTAGAAATGTATTCTTGTATTTCCCTTTTCTTGTAAATTCATAAATATTTTTGGATTCATTGTTTTAATGAATTGTTTTAGTCTTGCATAATTAATGTTAAGTATTGTATTAGTGTATGATTAGTGTCACTAATCATATTTTAGTTATGTACTTAGTTGAATTAATCCTTCATTTCGTAAATTGATCGGATTAATTGATTTCCCGATTCATCACACCGATGAATTTGATTCTAATTGAGTTGAATTTTCTAATGAACATTGTTAATCACTTTGATTAATTTCTAATGACCACTGATTAGGTTATAATTGGCTATTAAATACTGATTAGGTCGTAGTTGCTAACCTGGTTTAATGCCGGATGTTACAGTCTCCCCCTGTTAAGGGAATTTCGTTACGAAATTAGCTCGTGTTCTCCACTGCTTGAGTATTTGAGAACAGATGAGGGTATTTTTCCCGGAACTGGTCTTCGCGTTCCCACGTAAACTCAGGACCTCGCTTAGAGTTCCATCTGACTTTTATTATTGGGATTCGGCTGTGTTTTAGTTTCTTGACTTCTCGGTCCATTATTTCCACGGGTTGTTCAATGAAGTTCAACTTATCATCTAGCTCCAGCTCGTCCATGGGTATAACGAGTGTTTCATCGGCCAGGCACTTCTTAAGGTTGGATACGTGGAAGGTATTATGAACGTTACTAAGTTCCTGGGGCAGATCAAGTCGGTAGGCTACCGGGCCAATTCTTTTGGTGATCTTAAATGGTCCGATATAACGAGGATTGAGTTTTCCTTGTTTCCCAAAACAGATTACGCCTTTCGAAGGTGAGACTTCCAACATTACTTGATCTCCCTCTTGAAATTCCAAATCCTTCCGTCGAACATCTGCATTGCTTTTCTGTCGATCCCGTGCGATCTTTAATCGGTTCCGAATCTGGACTATCTTTTCCGTAGTCTCCTGGATGATCTCGGGTCCAGTAATCTGACTATCTCCTACCTCAGCCCAACTAAGTGGTGATCGACACTTCCGCCCATAGAGTGCCTCGAATGGAGGGGTCTAAATACTCGAGTGATAGCTGTTGTTATAGGAAAACTCGACTAATGGCAGGTGCCTGTCCCAACTTTTGCCAAAGTCGATAACACATGCCGTTAGCATGTCTTCCAAAGTCTGAATCGTCCTTTCACTCTGACCATCCGTCTGGGGTTGATAGGCTGTGCTCATATCTAGGCGTGTACCCAATGCCTCTTGCAACGATTGCCAAAATCTTGATGTGAATCGGTTGTCCCTGTCTGATATAATTGATACTGGCACTCCATGCCATGAGACGACTTCTTTTAGATAGATTCGTGTTAGCTTATCCATCTTATCAGTCTCCTTGATTGGCAGGAAGTGTGCGGTTTTGGTAAGTCGATCCACAATCACCCAAATGGTGTCATAACCTCCAGAAGTCTTTGGCAACTTGGTGATGAAATCCATGGTGATGTTCTCCCACTTCCACTGGGGTATTTCTTGTTGAACTAGCAATCCTGATGCTTTCTGGTGCTCAGCCTTAACCTTCAAACATGTTAAGCACTTGCTGACATAGGTAACCATGTCAGCCATCATGTTTGGCCACCAGTACATTCCCTTCAAGTCGTGGTACATCTTATCTGACCTTGGATGAATAGAATATCTTGTTTTATGCCCTTCATCCATGACCAGCTTCCTTACTCCTCCGAATTTTGGTAGCCAACTGCCCATGAAGTACCGACATCCATCTGGCTTGATTTCAAACTGCTTATCCATTCCTTTCAAGGTTTTATCCAGTAGATTACCCTCCTTGACTGCTTCTTCTTGTGCCTCGCGGACTTTTGAGAGTTTAGGTTTGATTGTATAGTCCTGACCAAGGCTCGGACTCTCAAAGGTTTAACCCGTTCCTTTCGGCTCAGGGCATCAGCTACAACATTTGCCTTACCCGGATGATAACGAATCTCGCGATCGTAATTGCTAAGCAGCTCAACCCAACAGCATTGCCTCATATTTAACTCTTTCTGATTCAGAATATGCTGAAGGCTTTTATGGTCTGTGAACACCGTGCACTTAGTTCTGTATAGGTAGTGCCTCCATATTTTAAGTGCAAACACCACTGCTCCGAGCTCCAAGTCATGAGTCGTACAGTTTACCTCGTGGATTTTGAGTTGCCGTGATGCGTAAACAATGACTTTATCCTTTTGCAAGAGCACACAACCTAATCCATTGTGTGAGGCATCACAGTAGACCATAAAATTTTTTGTCCCTTCAGGTAAGGACAGAATTGGTGCACTGCACAATTTTTGCTTTAACTGTTGAAACACCTTTTCGTGCTTTTCACCCCAGCTATACTTCACATCTTTCTGAGTCAGCTCAGTTAGGGAACCCGCTATCTTTGAGAAGTTTTCAATAAATCGCCTGTAATAACCGGCAAGTCCTAGAAACTGGCGGATTTCTATGGGAGTTCTAGGAGTTGCCCAATTCTTTATGGCCTTGATTTTTGATGGGTCAACCTGGATTCCCTGGCTGTTGATCACATGCCCAAGGAATTTGACTTCTCGCAACCAAAATTCACACTTTGAAAATTTGGCGTATCACTGTTCCTTCTCTAACAACTCCAAGATCAGCTTGAGATGTTGTTCGTGCTCCTCCTTATTTTTGGAATAGATAAGGATATCGTCTATGAACACTATTACAAATTTTTCCAAATACGGTTTACACACTCGATTCATGAGGTCCATGAATACGGCTGGTGCGTTGGTCAAACCGAATGGCATCACCTGAAATTTGTAATGTCAATAATGAGTTTTGAACGCTGTCTTGGGAATGTCTTCTTCCCGAACCTTTACTTGATGATAACCGGATCGCAGATCAATCTTGGAGTAGAAGCTAGATCCCTGTAGTTGGTCAAATAGGTCTTCAATTCTGGGTAGGGGGTAGCGGTTCTTTACCGTTAATTTATTTAGCTCTTGGCAGTCTATGCACATTCTGAAGGATCCGTCTTTCTTTTTCACAAATAAACCGGAGCTCCCCAAGGTAAGGAACTTGGTCGAATGAATCCCTTATCCATCAACTCTTGTAGTTGGTTGGATAGCTCTTGCATTTCAGAAGGAGTGAGTCTGTATGGGGCTCTTGCGACCGGTGCAGCTCCCGACACCAAGTCGATTTGGAACTCCACTTGCCTAGCTGGCGGAAGCCCAGGCAAATCTTCAGGGAAGACCTTCGGATAGTCACAAACCACTGGAATATCCTTGAGTTGTTTTTCCTTTGACTCTTTTTCTGCAATCTGGACTAATACTGCATGGCAACCTTTTTTAAGGCACTTTAATGTCCTTAGGCAGGATATGACATTCAGCTGACGGTTCTTTCTTTCAACTTAGACTGTTAGAACCTTCTTCTTGCGGAGTGGTATTCGTACCACTTTCTTATCGCACAAAATCTCGGCATGATTGTGTGACAACCAATCCATACGAACTACCACATCAAAACTTCTGAGTCCTATAGGCATCAAGTCTATCTTAAAGGGATGATCTGCCAGCTTCAGTGTGCTTTCCTTGATAATATTATTTGCCTTTATTATTTTGCTGTCAGCTAGCTCTATAGTATAAGAGTTGTCTAAGGGAAAAGGATTGGCACTCAACTGCTTACTAAACTTATCAGATATAAAGCTATTATCAGCCCCAGTATCAAAGAGTGCGTAAGCGAAATGTCATTTAAAAGAAACGTACCTGATACCACATGGAGATCGTGACGAGCGTCACCTGCTCCCAATACAAAAGCTCTCCCCTTAGCTCCTCCACCATTTTTCAACCTCGGGCACTCACTCTTGAAGTGCCCGGCAGCTCCACACTCATAGCAGCTCCTCTGGTTGACGCCGTTGTTACCCGGGGTACCAAATTTACAGTCTTTGGTCAAATGACCAAGACACTTACACTTTCCACAAGGGGTTGGGTAGGGACCTTTGTTGTGTTGGTAGGTGCATTGGGTGCAGAAAGGCTTTGTACCTGTGTAGCCTTTCCTTGTCTCGACTCCAGCTACTTAAGCCTTGATGGTTTCGGGCTTCTTGGATTGTGAGCCCGAATTCTTCCCAGACTTGTCCTCCCATTTTCTCTTGTTTTCCCCGGCTTTGGCCTCGTTTCTCCAGGACACTTGGTTGATAAGGTTGTTGGCCTTTTTGATGGCGTCCTGAATGGGGGTTGGGGTGGAGGCAGTGACATTGCCTTGAATTTGAGGGGCGAGTCCCCAGATGTAGCGCTCAATTTTCTTGTACTCGGGGGTCACCATCTGTGGACATAGGATGCTCAGCTCGTGAAATTGGTTAGTATACCCTGTAACGTCCGTTCCCTTCATTGCTAGATTCCAGAACTCCGATTCCATTTTCTGGAGTTCGTTTCTCGGACAGTATTCGTCCGTCATCATTTGCTTCAACACGGACCAGGCGAGTTGATAGGCTTCATCGATTCCCACTGACTGGACGTAGGAATTCCACCATGTCAATGCGCTATCCAGTAGAGTGTGGGTGGCGAATTTCACCTTGTCTCCTTCAACACATCCACTAACACGGAAAATAGACTCCAATTTCTCAATCCATCGTACCAATCCGACGGCTCCCTCAGTCCCGTTAAAGTATCGGGGCTTGCAACTCAAGAACCCATTAATCCCGCAACCTTTTGAGTTGGTTTCAGTACCTCCCGTGGTGCGGCTAGCATCACCATCTCCGTTGGCAGAACAATTTCGGTTGGTCTCATAAGTGGCTATAGCGGCGGCCACTCTTTGTGCGACTAATTGCTCGATTTCTGCTGCATTCATGGCTCTTCTTGGCGGCATTATCTTAAAGTTTAAAGAAAAGAGCATAGTGTAAGAAGTTGAGTCTTAAAGATTTAATTTTTTTTCTTAAGGCACAGTGCTATAATCATCAAACACAAATTCATAAATAACTTGCAATTTTCATTAATCATTCATAGCTTTCTTACATTGGGGCGGGTTATTACCCGAAAATTTAAGTCCTACACTATTACATAATAATTTTTCCTAACATTACAAAGATAGATAAAAGATACTAGGTGTGGGAGTGATTGGGGGTCTCTCCCTTTTCCAAAGCATTGAGGCGCTGAGTCAGCTCCTCATTACGAGCCTTGCTTTCGGCTAATCGTTGCCGAAGCTCATCTAGGCCGTCCTGCTGGAAGACGAAGGCGTGCTAGTTAGCCCAGTACAAGTTGGAGTTCTGTAACTCCTCCCTCTCTAAACGAGCGGTCAACTCTCCAATGTCCTGGTTAAGTAACCGCACTTGGAGATCATGCCTTGTAGACCGTGCTACCAAGAGTGGTATGGTCTGTTCGGCTGGTTCTTGAGTGAGTGATGGGTAGGTGCGGAGGATGGTCCTCCGATCTCAAAGTGGGAGGGGATTCCCTCCTCCCGCCTCCATTCTTTGAGGGTCTCGGGCATCCAGCCCCATCTACGGGCGTTTGCCCGTCGCTGCTGTGGTGGTGGACTTGGTTGAGGAGTCGAAATGGGAATAGACTCCCGCCTTGGTATGATTACCCTCCTTCAGGGTGTAAACATCATCTTTGGGCCATTAGGGTGGGGACGGTACGGCTTGAGTGACGGAACCTCGGGGTGATATGGTGTGTAAGGGGGATCACCGGGGGTGATAGATCCACTCTGGCGTCGTCTTCTTCCATTGGCTCCTCCTCTGACTCTTCCATCGGCTCTTCTGAAGGGTCCTTTTCTTCGATGAAAACCTCCGTGACTTTGGGGCTCATGTTGGTGTACTCATCCTCAGAGTCGGACAAGATAAGATGGTGTTGTTTGACATGTTTTCTGCTATCAAGGTCCATTCATAGTCTCTTAGTTAGTTACAAAATATTTTCATAATCAGTAAAACTTAAGTGCAGTTATAGTCTAGGGTACTAATGCAACCTAGTTCACTATAAGTATGGCTCTGATACCAATCTATCACACCCCGTTACCCCGGTTAGCAACAAAGCGTGACGTCGAGGAAGCATAACCATAATCATAACGAACGACCACTATACGGACGTTTCAAAAAATACATCGATAAAACTTTAAAATATAGGAATGTTTTACATAGTCTGATTTGAGGAAAAGTAGTTCGCACGGTACAGAGATTTAAATACATAATTAAAGTAATCAAAATAATGCAACTAAATCTCCGGTCGTTTTGAAAATGCATGCGACTCCTTAGGTGCGGAAGCTTGAAAAAAAAATACTTCTGATGTGGCACACTTGCCTTAATTCCCTGAAAATACACGCTAAAATACGTCAACAAAAATTATTGGTGAGCTCATAGGTTTACACGTAAATCTGACTTGTATGAACAACAACAGTTAAGTTTGAATTTATAAAATCATAAATTTATGTTATGTATTACGTATAAACCATCATGCAACTGAAACTTAATTAAATGAGTTTGCCCTGTGCAGTATTCCCATACGTAATATCGTGTGTTAAATATATATGCACTCGCTGTTAGCCGAGCCGAACTAACCCGAATGGGGACATGACTCCCGATAGATCTATCCACAATATATTCGCGCTTACAAATAAATGCAATTAACGGTTCATGATTTGAGGGCTGATGGAACCACATGTGTAATACATAATATAAATGAAGTTGTTTTCGTGTCCATATGAAAATGTAGCATGTATTTCAACCCAAAAACATAACAGTGTGAAAATAGGGGCTATGAGGACTCGCCGAGCTTGTGATGGCAAATATTGGCGAAAAATGCAATTTAGCGTAATTTGATGGGTGACGCACTGGGTGAGTTTAATCGAGCCTTAAATGATAATAGGGACTTAATATCTTTAATATATGATAATATGTATATTTATATATTTTTATGTCTTAAATCACCCAACATTCCAAGTTTATAAATAAAACCCACTTAAAACGTCAAGTTTATATATATATAATTTTTCAGCTTTTTCGAAGGTTTTTCGGCCTCCTTTGAGGCTGTTTTTGACCAAGCTCCAAAACGTTTTAGGCTTTGGTTTTCTTGGAAATTAAACTAATATATTCGAAGAATTTTTAAAGTCAAGAACGGCCATTTTTCGAGATGTTTAGGTTGGGGAAAAAGCTTATTGAAAACCCTATGTTGGCCATTTTTGAGCTGTCAAACTTTCGGTTTCCCAAATAATTTCTGGAGGTCTTAAACTCCAAAGTAAATTATGAAAACCTCCAGATTTATAGTTAAGACATAGATCTAACTTTTGAGACAAGAATCAACTCATTTCGTTAAGTCATGAATTAGTTATGATTTTTCAAAGTCGATGTAAATTTTCTACCGAAAATCCATAGTTTATAAACTTGAAATAACTAGTGATTCTTGTTGTTTATTCAAAGACTACTTGTATAAAAGTTATAAAACACATATATGTCACTTGTTTTCATAATATTTACACTTTTATGATGTGTTTATATATTTATAAACACATTTGAAGAAAACAACTTAAAAACAAAAACTAGAAATTTATAAACTTGAGTTTTTATGAAACTTGTTGTTGTTGGTGATTATATATATTATGCAAGACTTATATTAACATAAATATAAGATGAAATAAGTTAGTATTTACTTACTTTGATGTATTTAGAGTACGGAATTGAGAAGATTTTGAAACTCTTGCAAGATTTGTACCAAGAACATTTGAATTTCTTGAAGAACACTTGAAAGAAAAATGTTTGTAGTGTGTGTGTGTGTTGGTGGCCGGATTTGAGAGAGAGATAGGAGAGTTTTGGTGTGATTAAAATGAATGAAAATCTCTCTATTTATAGAGGGTGAAAATATCTTTGCAATGATGTTGGATGTGAAGGTGGAGTGTAAATCTTTGTGGAGTGTAAGAGTGAAATGTGATGATGGTGATTGTGTATGGTGTTTTATTAATAAATAATGAAAGTCAACACCTATGTAGTACCACCCCTAGGGGACGGCCAGTACATGGTATATTCATGTATTTTTTTTGTATAAATGTATTTAGAAATGTATTCTTGTATTTCTCTTTTCTTGTAAATTCATAAATACTATTGGATGCGTTGTTTTAATGAATTGTTTTAGTCTTGCATAATTAATGTTAAGTATTGTATTAGTGTATGATTAGTGTCACTAATCATATTTTAATTACGTACTTAGTTGAATTAACCTTCATATCGTAAATTGATCGGATTAATTGATTTCCCGATTCATCGCACCGATGAATTTGATTCTAATTGAGTTGAATTATCTAATGAACATTGTTAATCACTTTGATTAATTTCTAATGACCATTGATTATGTTATAATTGGCTATTACATACTGATTAGGTCGTAGTTGCTAACCTGGTTTAATGTCGGATGTTTTAGTTTTGCAATCTCTTCTTTTTAAAAAACTGTCCGGTGTTTGCCTGTTTCTGATAATACTTGGTGTTTTTCCGTGAAGAAGTTTTATGATAAGAATAACCAGTGTTTTCAAAAGCTTTTGAAAACTTTGACTTTGAAGATTCACCAGGGTAAATCTTGACCGGAAGTTTTCCAATTATTTTATCTTTGCCTTCGTTTATCTTTAAAAGATACTTAATTTAAGATTTGAAGTTGAATCAAGGTTAGGAATTTGTTGGTACATCCTGTGTGACGATAGCAGTCTAAGTGATTCTGCATAGTGATTTTAGCAAGTATGTGTTAGATATGTTTATATGTGCTTGACTGTTATTGATTGTGTGTTTGAACTTGATGTAACATATTACAAGAAGTTCAAACATAAAGGTCAAAGATTAACTCAAGCATAAGTAAAACATAAGTTTCATCACTTAAGTGTTTAAGTGTATTGGCTAGATTCGAATAGGTAAAGGAAGACATTCGAATCTGTGATAGATTCGAATGTATCCTTAGATTCGAATGGGCTAGATTCGAGAGTGTCATTGAGGACAGACTCGAATGGGCCTTGGGCCAGATTCGAGTTTGGCCCACATCAGACTCGAATCAGGGTCTATAATTAGGGAAAGACTCGAATCATTAGGGGACTTTTAGCAGAATTCGTGAGGAATTAAGCAAAAGGCGATCTCGAGTTTATCAGCTAGGTGAGTGTCGTTTCGGAGAGAATTAGTTCGTAGGATCGTTCGTGTGTCGTTCGTTCAGCGTCTAATAGTCTCCGTGTTCCGTTGGTTGAGAGTTGTCCGTCTAACCGTCAACGAGGATTCCGCACTCGTTCACGGATCCGCATCTAGATAGATCTTGCAGTCGTAGACCTTACAAGTGGTATCAGAGCCTACGGAGTGTTCTTGGTGTTCTTCGTGTTCATCAGATACATTCTAGGTTTCTTGACGCTAGTTGGACGGTTTTGCTCTCAAAAACGTGTTTTCAAGCTTAGCAAATTCATATTCGGGAAACACTTTGTCGTTTTTCACGTTTTTGGTCGAAATCATTATTTTTCGTTTGAAAAATAGTGATTTAATCTGTAAAACGTCAAAAAATCAAAGTGTTAGCCGTTTTTCGAGTTTGCGGCGCTCGAATCTATAGGGGTAATTAGGGTTTCACTTTAGTCTCGAGTCTAACCTAAATACGCTCCTTTCGAGTCAATTTCAGCGTTTTTCGAATCTACCTGTTTCGAATCTGTTGCTTCATTCGAATAGGATCTCGAGTCTAGTTTACTTTCGAGTTTGTTTCGAGTCTAGTATTGTTTCGATTCTGTTTTTTTTCGAACCTGCTGAATTTTCGAGTTTGCTGATCTTCGAATCTAAGGATATCTCGAATCTGACATATTTCGAGTTTAATTGAATTAAAACACTTAATCGAATTTAATCCCAAATAAATTGGAATCTAATTACATTCGAATCTATCTAGATTTGAAAGAGTTAATTCACATTAGTTTCGAATTAAATTAATTAAGGGTCAATTCAATTTCTTTCGAAAAGACGTCTAATCTTCAGAAATTCTTAGAAATGGACCACGAAGTTGGGAAGGCAAATGCACCGCCTAAGCTGATGAAAGTTGAGGACTATTACTGGTGGAAGGACCGATTTATAGATTTTGTACGATTCAATGATATGCGCATGTGGGTGTGCATAGATGAAGGGTACATTCCGCAAGTATCTAAAGTTGAAGGCCGTCAAAAGGTCTTGTCATATCAGATGATGAAAGAAGATGACAAGAAATTATTTGAAGCCGAAAACAAAGCTTTCTCCATAATCCGTATGGCTTTACCTCAAGATATTTTGCACACATTTCGGACTCAAAGGACGTCGAAGGAACTTTGGGAGTCTCTCGAGAAAAGGTGTGAGGGTAATCCTCGGGTGCGTAGAAAGCGTACAGAGCTGTTGAAACAACAGTTTGCGATTTTCAAGGCGATTAAAGATGAACAGCTGGATGATATTATCACGAGGTTCTATCATCTGATAACGGAACTTGAAAGTCATGGAATTGAGTATTCTGACACTGACAAGAACAACAAGCTTCTTGATGCCCTACCAGCCAAATGGGCTATGTACGTGGCAATGATTAAGCTGAATGAGGACAAATACTATACTCAATCACTTGATGACATTGTGGGAACGTTGAGGGCATATCACTTCGAGTTGATTAAGGCTGAGACTGATTACGAGCAAGTCCAGAATCCGGCAATGTATTTTGGAAAGACGTCTAAATCATCAGTGACAGCTGAACCGAAGAGTGCTACAGCGTTTTTCACCGGAGAAACGTCATCGCCAGCAGAGTCTGAAGACTCTTTGAATCGCGCGTTCTTAGGATTAGGAAGATCGGAAGAACCGCAACCTCAAGTCCAACAGGCATCGAACAGTCAGAGTTATTCGAAGATGCCCATGAGCGCAAAGTCAGCGGAAGAGCATCTGAATCTACTTGCTTCTTTTGTGGCCGCATACGGAAATTGTGTTCAAGGGAAAATCAATGACCCAGCTCTATGGGATGAAGATTACGATCAGGTCGATCCTGATGACTTAGAGGAAATGGATCTTAAGTGGCAACTGGCCATGGTGACCCAGAGGGTAAAAAGATTCATCAAAAGAACTGGGAGGAATCTGCAAATGAATAACAAGGGGATCGGGTTTGATAAGTCCAAGGTGAAATGCTACAACTGTCAGGGATTGGGACACTTCGCCAGGGAGTGTCAGAGACCGAAGGTAGAGACATACCAAGGACAGAGTCAGCATCAGGGACAGTACCAAAATCAGTCCCAACAACGATACCTTCCAAGTTCCTCATCTGGACAGGCCAATCTAGCGGGTCTTCTATCCAATGTCACTTCAGATAGACAGCTAGATGGCACGTATGATTGGAGTTCACATCCTGAGTCGAATGCTAGAGCCTTCATGGCTGAAGTCACAGAAACGGGGTGTGATGGGAACGAGCAGACTACACGGGACAGCAGTCCAATGTGGGTAGAGAAGGCGAATGATCAGACAGTGCTGGAGTTTGCTGCTCAGATGGCCAACGTGGAATCTGATAACTCTAAGGTTAGTCTATCTTACTCTCTATTTCAAGAATTATGTGCTTTGTGTGCTACTTCTAATGATAGGTTAAATCTAGTCTTAGAATCACATAAAACCATATCTGCTCAAAATGAGAATTTAAAAATTGAAAACGCTAGCCTAAATGATATAAAGCAAGATTTAAAAGAAAAGCTTAAGGCTGATGCTCAGGACGTAGTAGTTCTAAAAGACAAACTCAGTGAGCAGTGTGTTAGGATAGAACTTATGTATGAGCACGTAGAGGCCTTAACAAAAAGTCTTAAGGACAAGGATATAGAGCTAGCTGAGACCAAGGTTAAGGTAGCAGAGGCAAACAGCAAGTTGGAGAAGTTTAGGAATTCAAGCTTAAATCTAGGGAAAGTCTTAGATGCCCAACGACAGTCTAAGAAGCCCGTAGGTCTAGGTTTTCACGAAATTCCTCCACCATTCAATGCAAACTATGTGCCTCAGCCTCAGGAGAAAACTGACAAGTCAGTAGACTTAGAGGACCTACCTGAACCGACACCAGAGCCTATAGTAGAAAATGCACCTAAGGTGGCTGACTCAACCGTCAAGGTCAAGAAAGTGAAATTTGTGTCTTCCTCCAGTGAAACACCTGCAGGAAAACAGAAAATTTCATGGGCTGACGAGGTCGACGAGTCAGACATCATAGCTGTACCAAAGGAAGTAGACACTAGTGAGACACCTAGATCTAAGGGAACAAACAAAAAGTCCATGGATAAGATGTCTTGCTTCAGATGTCACGAGAAAGGACATGTTGCTTCTCACTGTCCACTTAGGAAAGCCGATGTTAACCCTAAGACAGTGAATCCAACACCAGTCAAACCCTCACCCAGTGTGGCAAGCAGCAGTAGTTCTCAACCTACCGAGAAAACTGTGCAGGCCGCACCCAAACAAGTTGTGAAAAACACACCGGTTAAGGTTGGACCAAAGGAAGTGATTAGGACAAATTCACCGAATCGTGTCATTAATCAATCTAGGTCAGCACCACAACAAGTCTATAGGAGCACCACACCTAGCAGGTCACATACTCCAGTTAGGTCTCATACTCCAGTTAGACAATATGCACCGGTAAGAGCTCAAGGATCACAGTCAGAAATGGCATATAATAGGAATTATTCTAGAGCTCCACAACAAATGCCTACACCAAGGCAAAGAGTGAACTTAAATCACTCGGCACCACAACAGAATTCAGTTCAAAGGCCCAAGTCACCTGAAAGGCGAGATGGGTACTTGAAAGAGTTCACGTATGTGGACGAGAATGGTATTACCAAGTCAGTCATGGCTTGGGTTCCCCGTGATAACTAACCTCTTTTCTTTCATGTGCAGGAGATAACTACAGGTCCAAACAACAAGTGGTTCGTCAACAGTGGTTGCTCCAGGCACATGACGGGGGAAAGAAGTCTTCTCACAGACTTCAAGGGGGTAATAGGGGATTCGTATCATTCGCTGGTAACAAGGGTGAAAACATCACGGGTACCGGAGTGGTCACTAATGGGACAATAAAATTGGACCAAGTTTATCACGTTGATAAACTGGTTCATAATCTCATTAGTGTATCTCAAATCTGTGATAAGAAGAACTCGGTGTTATTTACTGACACTGAGGCGTTAGTGCTAAAGCCTGGATTCAAAAATCCTGAAGAATGGGTGTTGATGCGGGCGCCAAGGAAGAACGACTTGTACATGCTGGATATGAACAAGCCAGAGACTTCGATGGGGCCAATTTGTCTACTATCCAAAGCTTCGGAGACGGAATCCGTACTGTGGCACAGACGCATGGCTCACCTGCACCTGAGAAAGATGAATTACATAACGAAGCATGGACTGGTGCAGGGTGTGCCCATGAAAAGTTTTCAGTTCGAGGATAAGTGTCTACCTTGCATGAAGGGCAAACAGCACAAGAAGACACACAAGTCCAAGAAGCAGAATTCCATAGCCTCAACATTCGATCTGTTGCACATGGACCTTTTCGGCCCAATCAACAAAAGGAGTATCGGAGGTAGTTGGTACTGCTTAGTTATCACTGACGATTACTCACGTTTTTCTTGGGTTTTCTTTTTAGGTACGAAGGACGAGACGGCTGCAAGGCTCATCGGGTTCTTGGACCAAGTGGAGAACTCATACGGAACTAGGGTTAAATATATTCGTAGTGATAATGGAACTGAATTCAAAAACACTGTAATTGGTGTATATTGCCTATCAAAGGGCATCGTGCATCAATTCAGTGCACCATATGAACCTCAACAGAATGGGGTGGCCGAACGTAAAAATAGAACTTTGATTGAGGCTGCAAGGACTATGCTTTCGGATTCAAAGCTTCCTACCATGTTTTGGGGGGAGGCAGTGAATACCGCGTGCCACATTTTAAACCGAGTCCTTACAGTCAAATCATTGAACAAAACATGCTATGAAATTTTGAATAAACGGCCACCTAACTTAACTGGATTCGAACCGTTTGGAGTACCATGCACACTTTTAAGAACAAAACATCAACTGAAGTTTGGTGAAAAGGCTGACGAAGGATACTTCCTAGGTTATGTGCCAAACTCACCAAACAAACGGGTGTTTAACAAAACAACTGGTACTGTGGAGATTGTGTATAACATTGAAGTCACAAGTTATACACATGAACCCCAAACTGGTCGGAATGGATATTTGACTATGATAAGTTATTTGAGTCATTTAACATTCCTCTGGATGATAATGCAGGTACAATCGAGAAGGACATGGCGACGTTGCATCTGAACGACGATGGCCAAATCTTTCCAAGGACCACGTTCGAATCTACGTCCGAGCCTACTGCGACTGTAGATGGATCTCCAGAAGTTGCTGATCAAGAGGCACCTAACACTGAGAATCAGACTCAAGCTTCAAGTTCTAACTCTGAGGAAAACGTCCGTGAGGAGGAAAATGTAGAAGCTGAGCCTGTTCCCCCATTAGGTGAAATAGGATCCAACTTAGGAGATAATCTAAGGGTTGATGAAATAGAGACCTCTAGGATTAACAAGAACCATCCAATAGAAAGCATCATAGGAAATCCTAACGAGGGTGTGAAGACTCGGAGTAGTGTGAATAACAACACCGTGTTGTTGTCTATGATAAACGACTCCGAGGCATATCACACATGTCTTTATTCATGTTTCATATCGCAAGTAGAGCCTAAGAATGTGCAAATGGCACTTAAGGATAACTCCTGGGTTGAAGCGATGCAGGAAGAACTTTCACAATTTAGGAAACTAGAAGTGTGGGAGTTAGTTCCGTTACCTCGAGGGGAGATTGCAATAGGAACCAAATGGGTTTTTAAGTGCAAAAGAGACGATCGGGGTATAGTCACGCGCAACAAGGCGAGATTAGTTGTAAAGGGTTTCAACCAAGAGGAGGGAATCGATTACAACGAAGTTTTTGCACCTGTAGCAAGGCTGGAAGCCATTAGGTTGTTTCTAGCGTTTGCCTCCTTCAAGGGCTTTAAGGTATATCAATTAGATGTTAAGAGTGCTTTCCTATATGGGAAAGTGAAGGAGTTGGTGTATGTAGAACAACCGCCCGGATTTACAGATCCAAAATATCCTGATAGAGTATATCGCTTAGATAAGGCTCTTTATGGATTACATCAGGCACCTAGGGCGTGGTATGAGACTTTATCCAACCATCTTTTAGAAAACGGTTTTGAAAGGGGTAGGATAGATAGTACTCTATTTGTGAAGAGGAAGGGAGAACACTTTATCTTGGTACAAGTGTACGTCGATGATATCATTTTTGGATCATCAGACGAATAGATGTGCAAAGATTTCGAGAAGGTGATGAAGTCTAAGTTCGAGATGAGTGCTATGGGGGAGTTGAATTTCTTTTTGGGGTTACAAGTTGACCAGAAGAAGGAAGGAATGTTTATCCATCAGACTAAGTATGTCTATGACATATTAGAGCGTTTCGGGATGGAAGGAACAAAGTTGACTGCCCACTTCAGCACGCCGATTCAAGTGAATCACAATCTCGGGCCGGGTACTGAAAGTGATACTGATGTGGATCCGACTTTATATCGGGCCATGATTGGGTCACTTATGTATTTAACTGCTTCAAGACCTGATATTATGTTTGCTGTGTGTATTTGTGCTAGGTTTCAAGCGAATCCGAAGGAGATGCATATGAAAGCTGTGAAGCGGATTCTACGATACCTCAAGTCGAAACCGAAGCTGGGACTTTGGTATCACGCGGAGGGAGATCTAGAGTTGGAGGCGTTCACAGATTCTGACTACGGAGGATGCAGCT
This sequence comes from Centrapalus pauciflorus, assembly GCA_020465985.1. Lineage (NCBI taxonomy): Eukaryota > Viridiplantae > Streptophyta > Magnoliopsida > Asterales > Asteraceae > Centrapalus > Centrapalus pauciflorus. The sequence goes on along the minus strand of JAANYP010003211.1, from coordinate 57,695 downwards.
TGACGCGCAAATCAACGACTGGAGGTTGTCAGTTCCTAGGAGGGAGACTGGTGTCCTGGCAATGCAAGAAACAAACGTCGGTAGCCGTGTCAACGTGCGAGGCCGAGTATGTTGCTGCTGGTAGTTGCTGCTCACAGGTTCTGTGGATACAACAACAATTGTGGGATTACGGTTTGGCTTACACTCAAACTCCAATTAGGATAGACAATCAATCTACAATTGCTATAACTAATAATCCAGTCAAACACAACAAAACAAAGCACATAGACATAAGGCATCATTTTATTCGTGATTGTGCTGAAAAGAACTTAATCAAACTGGTAAAAGTGGCAACAGAAGATAATAATGCAGATCTATTTACCAAAGCGTTTGATAAGTCACGGTTTGAGTATTTAATTCAACTGAATGGAATGCGCAACCCAGAGTAATTTGACCTTAGTAGTAGTAAGTTTATTTTATTGTAGAGTAGTAGTATTTCTTTCTTTTCAGTAATCTGCTAATTTAGGAAAGTTTCTATTTTTAGTAAGTTTCTATCTTTAGTAAGTTAGTAGGTTAGCTTATTTTACTGCTTTTCTTATGAAAAATAAAAGAAAAAAGAGAGAAAATTACAAAAATACAAAAAAAGAGAATATCAGAAAAAAGAGTTAAGTCTTAGATACATAGGTTCAAAGTGACGAAAATTAGCACCGTCGTTACAGACTCTAAGTATTTAGGCTTTCACACATAATGCAACTAAATCCTAAGTGTTATACTTTATTTAGTTTGATGTGTTGGTAGGCATAATACATATAGGGAATCTCAAGGCTAATAAAATATTCTAGAAAAAGTCAAGCGTGTCACTAACTTAGATGTACGACCAATCGGTCTTAATTTTTATGTACAAGACATACAAACATTGAGTCTAAATGAGGTATGCAAACTTTCTGGGGATGTATGGCAACATCAAATACATCTAAAAATGGAAAGAATAGAAATATCATATGTAACTGAGAGTCGAAAACATGCAACTCTGTTGTACGTAAGTACAGACCTGTTGTCTCTGTTTAGATTCGGGTTAGCAGATATGTCGCTTTGTTGTACGTCAGTACAGACCTGTCACCGCTGTCTGCTAACTTTAAAATAAACCTTAAGTCGAACTAAGACACTTTGTTGTATGAAAATACAGACCTGTGTCCGATGTTTGTCTTTTAAAGAAAGTTTGCAAATACCAACAAGTTAGAATCTTTGTCTGTGTGCCTTGATCATAAAAGTATGTCTATGTCTGAGTCACGTAAGATAATTTCCTGATAAATAAAAAGGCCAAGGGATATTCCGAAATGTAGAATGTTTAACAGGGTAAAATACCAACAATTGGCTAAATAAGTGTGTCACGACAAACAATCAAAGGTATCAAAAATTCCTAAGTGTGAAAGTTTAAGTACTGAAAGTTAGTATCAGACATCGCTATCTGATTGAACCTCTCTTAGACTATACTCATCAAAAATATGTTGTTTAGTATTTAGCTTAGCTTGTAAATTTTTTTTAGCTTAAGTCTAGATTAAATTTTTTAGTCAAAATTTTATTTTATTTTATTTTCTTTTTACCTTAGTTTATTTTATTTTAATTTTACTTTATTTTAGTTTAGTTTAATTTTTTACTTAGGGAAAAGGTCAAAAGTTACTGAGGGTGCATTCAAAGTTAGATAAAATAAACAATGCGTGAACTATCTTGAGCTTAGGGTAAAAGAATTGGCATAGTTTATCTGGTTACACAATACCGTAGAAAAAAAGTTGGAAAAGTTGAAACTATTTCAAAATTTTTGAAATTTTTCTAAGTGTTGGTGGTTTCGAATCTAAGACAGACTCGAATAAGGAGTAATTCGAATCTGTCAGTAGATTCGAATCTATGCTTAGACTCGAGGGTTGGTGGTATAAATAGGTTAACAGTAAAGGTCATTAACTCCATCTGTTTTCGAATCTATACTATCGAATCTGTCAAGGCGATCTCGAATCTATTTTCTCGAGTCTATCGTAATCCTTCTAAACGACAATTTGTCGAGTTTAAAGACTGTGTGTTCGATTCTACTCTTGCATCTAGGTATAATCAACTTGATTGTACAAGATTTATGTAGTTTTATACACAAGTTTAGGCTAAAACATCAAATTTTGAAGTTTTATGGGTCAAAATAGGGTTTTTGCTAAATAACTAAGTTTGGGCCTATAAAATATCAAATTTGTAACATCCTCGGACTTATTTTTGATGTATTTTGATTAATTAGGTGGAAAGTTATGTATTTAAGTTGAATTTGGGCGATTATTATGCATATTGGATATTTAGCAAAGTTTGTTGCTATTTTTGAGAAAATTGAACTCAGAATCAATTTTGTGGAAAATTAAGATTATAAAAGTTATTATAACAATTCTAAGATTAAATCAGTATTTTATGGAACCGGTTAGCTCGAGTGGTGAAATGTGCAAAAATGACGAAAATAGTATATAAAGGGCAATAGGCTTCATTTTCTAGTTTACACTCTCTCTCTACTCTATCTCTCTAGAAATTTTCTCTCTACATCTCTCTAAGATAAATCACAAACCGACCGTCGGATTTTCGAGAATTATAAGTTATCGGAAAGGTATCGAGGAGTACAACAGTAATCTACAAACGGATTTCAGATTTCGTGCGAATTGAGGTAAGAATCGATCCTTTTTAAGTTATGGTTTCGGTTTTGAAGAACATGAATCTCGAATCTATCATTTTATGCATATTTAAGCTTGTTTTTGATTGAAATGTTGCTGGATTATGATACTATATGCATAGTAGAATCGAATATATGCATCCTACATGATATAACACTGATTTTAGGCCTTAGAAATGTAGGATTTAAGTTGAAATGATGAACAGACTCGAATATGTCAAGAACAGAGTCGAAATGTAAGAACAGACTCGAGTTTGGTGCTAGATTCGAAGGTGTACCATCAGATTCTAAGGGGGGGTTCGAATCTGATGATAGATTCGAAGGGTATGGCTTCGAATCTGATGTTAGATTCGAAGATGGGTTCGAATCTGATGATAGGATTCGAATCTGATGCTTGATTTCGAATCTAACCCATTAAATTCGAGTTTAATGCCTAAAATTGAGAATACTACTCCCTAGAATTGTGTATTTTGAATGAAACTCATAAACAACACATAAAATGTCATGAGCTATATAAAGGTCAATATATGAACTTGAAATGGGTTCAAACTTAGTTATAGTATAAATTTGGTCATGTACCCGAAACGGGGAAAATATCGTCAAATTTACGAAACTTGATTATTATGGAATTAAATGGATAATGATACGAGGAATTGTTGTAATTGATAATAACAGGTCCCTTGTGGTGTTGTTTAACCCACAGTGGGGTACTTGGTGGATCCGGTTGAAAGCCCGAAGAGAAATAATAATTGGATAAGAGTTTTAATTACGCACCCACTGTGAGTACATATGATTTCGCATGTTTATATCTGCTTATTGATTGCTTTTGCTTACTGAGACATGTTGCTTCATTATTCGTTTGGAATTCTACTAACTTGCGTAAATTTTTGGATGCACATTCCTATTTGATGCATGTCCGTTCGTTTGTTGTGCATCTATGATGGACCTGCGGGTCGCATCTGTTACTCCGATGTTACTGCTCTATAAGACGCTGGAGCTGATCCCTCCAGGTCCGTAGGCAGTATGTCATCCCCGGTGTTATGTTGGTCTCAGTAGTGTATTAAAAGACGAGTTGCGGGCTCGTAGAGCGACGGCTCTTGTGTGGTCGTACTTTGTGTACGTGGAGAGTGCACGACGTGCGTCGTCGGTGCTACTCTTGTAGGCATCATAAGGATTTATAAAATGCGTAATCTGTGTATTCACTAAGCATTCGCTTACCCCTCAGTTGACTTTATTTTACAGGAAAGGGAAAGTCTGCGGCCGGACCTTCTAGTTAGGTCATTTGGAAGATTTGGGAGACTCATCACTATTTCATCGGTAATTTATGATATGAAACAATGTTGTAATATTCGGGATGATTGTAATAATTGTATGGGTGTGTAGACTTAGACCTGGTAACTTATAGCACTGTAGGGTGTTTAACACTGTTGCACTATCTCATTTATGTATATTAATGCTTCCGCACTTAAATTAGGTTTTCAGATCATTATGTATTGTATGTTGATGATTAATCCTGGGTGATTTGTGATTGGTGGTTGTTGTGGCAAGGGTGCCACACGAGATGGTATCAGAGCAGTTGTTTGAGATTCAAGTGTCCGTGAGGTCTTGATCTCAAACATTAGGTGATGATATGTAGTGATACTAAGTAATGATCTGAACTAAGATAGGTTATGATCTAGTAATTTTAAGAAATTGACTATCATAAGGGACAAATGAATGGTGTCTTTAAATTTATGACATGTTACTAAACAAGTTATATGTTTATATTTTCAGAACATGTCTGGAGGAATGACACCTGAGGAAGCCAGAGAGATGATGCTAGCCATGATGGCTGAGCAGAATCGAATGATTCAAGAACAGTTTCGGGCTCGAGATGAGGCCGATGCTAAAAGAAGAGAGGAAAAGAGAAAGAATAAGGAGAAGGAAGGGGGTAACAATGAGGAACAAGATGACAACACTGGGTCATCTAACAAACCTCGAGGTTGTCGTTTTAAGGACTTTAAAGGAAATGGGGCTGTGGAGTTTAATGGACTAGGAGATGCTGTTGCCGCGCTGGAATGGATAACAGCAACTGAACGAACATTCCGAATCAGCGACTGTGCTGAGAAGGACATGGTTCGCTATGCTACTGCTATGTTCACTAATGACGCAATTATGTGGTGGAATGCCATGGTGAACACTTTGACATTGGAGAAGATTTCTGTTATGACTTGGGCTGAGTTCAAGGATCTGTTCACTCAGCAGTACTGTCCGGTTGATGAGCGCCGGAGGTTGGAAGCAAAGTTCATGGCACTGGTACAGGGGACTAAGACGGTGTCCCAATATGCTGTAGAGTTCACGAGGTTAAGTCTGTTCGCACCTCATCAGGTGGACACTGAAGAGAGGAAAGTGACCAGGTTCGAGGCTGGTCTTGACATTGAAATAAGGAGGGTTATGAGCAACGTCCGCTACCCTACATTTGCTGGCTTACTTGAGGCTGCCAGAAATGTAGAGCAGATTCTAATCATGTCGGGCTATACTACTGGGTCTGCTGCTGCTTCCACCAACCCAACACAGCCGTCGCCGCCGAAGCGCCAGCGCGAGGGAGGATATTCTGGTTCTTCCCGGTCTTCACAGTACTCACCTCAGCAGTCGTATCGTCGACCATCTGGTTTTTCCGATCGTGGTCGTGCTCGTGCTTACTCCATCAACACCGAGCCGAGATATTGTAATAGGTGTCACTTGGAACACTTCGGCAAATGCACCAATGGACGTGCTTGTTTTTGTTGTGGTGAGTTGGGCCATTATCAGAGTGATTGCCCCAGGAAGGGAGATGCGTGCCATAAGTGTGGTGTATTAGGACACTACAGTAGGAATTGTAGAAAGTACGATTCAGCTGCTGCTGCTCCATCTACAACACGGTCTTCGGGAGGTTCAAGCGGTGGATCAGTTAACCGAGGTCGGGGTCAGTCTCAAAGGGCACCGGCTCGTGCTTTCCAGATAACTGCAGAGGAGGCTAGAGAAAATCCGGAGGTCGTCACGGGTACGTTTATAGTTAACTCTTTACCTGCAAGAGTGTTATTTGACTCGGGTGCCAATAGATCGTTTGTGTCTATTATGTTTGCTCAACAATTGTCTATGCCTCTATCAAAGTTATCTGCTGTACTAGATATTGAAACTGCTAGTAACACCTTAGTAAAAGTAGATCATGTCTACCGTAACTGCACATTAGTAATTGAAGATGTAGTCTTCAATTTGGACTTGATACCGATAGAATTCAGTGAGTTTGATGTCATAGTCGGGATGGACTGGTTGATCGAGAATGAAGCCCAGATAGTGTGTAAGAGCCGAATGATTAAGATAACTACTCCGGAGGGGCGTGAGATTTGTATATACGGGGATAGGAGAAGTGGGGATCTGTGCTTACTGACCATTGCAAAAGCTCGAAAGCTTGTTGCAAAGGGGTGTGACGCTTACCTGGCATATGCTATTGATGCCAAGGCTGAAAAGAGAACGTTGGCCGACGTGCCTGTTGTTTCACAGTTTCCGGATGTGTTTCCGGAAGACTTGTCTGGCGTGCCGCCTGAGAGACAAGTTGAATTTAGGATTGACTTGATCCCTGGAGCTGCACCGGTAGCTCGTTCTCCTTATCGTCTTGCCCCAACCGAGATGAAGGAAATGATGACACAGCTGCAAGAATTGTTGGATAAGGGCTTCATTCGGCCGAGTTCATTGCCGTGGGGAGCTCCGGTACTGTTTGTAAAGAAGAAAGATGGCACGATGAGGATGTGCATAGATTACCGGGAGCTGAATAAATTGACGATTAAGAACAAGTATCCTCTGCCAAGGATAGACGACTTGTTTGATCAGTTACATGGCGCTAGTGTATTTTCTAAGATTGATCTGAGATCGGGGTACCATCAACTGAAAGTTCGAGAAGAGGATGTGCCTAAGACAACATTTAGGACACGTTATGGGCATTACGAGTTCTTGGTTATGCCTTTTGGTTTAACCAATGCCCCGGCTGTCTTTATGGACTTGATGAATAGGGTTTGTAGACCGATGTTGGATAAGTCGGTGATAGTGTTTATTGATGATATACTGGTATATTCTAAGTCTGAAGCAGAACATGCTGAACATCTGAGAGAACTGTTGGAATTGTTAAGGAAAGAAAAGTTGTACGCCAAATTCTCAAAGTGCGAGTTTTGGCTACAACAGATACAGTTTTTAGGGCATGTAATTTCTGGAGCCGGGATTTCGGTAGATCCGGCTAAGGTTGAAGCAATAAAGAACTGGGAGCCGCCGTGTTCAGCTACTGAGGTTAGAGGTTTTCTGGGGTTGGCAGGATACTATCGGAGATTTATCAAAGATTTTTCTAAGGTTGCAGTTCCTTTGACTGCTTTAACGAAGAAGAATGCGCCTTTTGTTTGGGAGACTGTGCAGCAAGAGGCGTTTGACGTTTTAAAGAAGACTTTGAGTGAAGCACCGATACTTGCTTTACCGGAAGGTAATGAGGACTTCGTGGTGTATACCGATGCTTCAAGGTTGGGATTAGGTGCTGTATTGATGCAGCGTGGGAAGGTTATAGCGTATGCTTCAAGACAGTTGAAGCAGCATGAGAAGAATTATTCGACTCATGATCTCGAGTTAACTGCGGTAACATTCGCATTGAAGTTATGGAGGCATTATCTTTACGGGACTAAGTGCCAATTATACACGGACCATAAGAGTTTGAAATATATTTTCAGTCAGAAGGAGCTCAATATGAGGCAGAGACGATCAATGGAGTTAATAAAGGATTATGATTGTGAAATCCTTTATCACCCCGGGAAGGCTAATGTAGTAGCCGATGCCTTGAGCCGGAAAGCGTATGCTAAAGATTTCTGTTATATGATGACGTCTACAATGCTGACCTCCACGATAATTGATGATGTCAAGGCCGCTCAGGAAGAAGCCTTGAAAGATGAAAATATTGGTGCTGAGGATATTAAAGTACAAGTTAAGAACATGGAAACAAGTGAGTCGGGATTGAAAGGAATTTATGGAAGAATTTGGGTGCCGAAATATGGTGGTATGAGAAATGTGATCGTTCAGGAAGCACATCAATCTAAGTTTTCTGTACATCCTGGGAGCACAAAGATGTACAACGACCTAAAGGCAGACTTTTGGTGGCCGGGATTGAAAAAGGACATAGGGCAGTATGTTGAACGATGTAGGACTTGCAGGTTGGTAAAAGCTGAGCATCAACAACCTTATGGCAGTCTACAACCGCTTCCCATTCCGGAATGGAAGTGGGAGCACATTACTATGGATTTTGTTACGAAACTGCCGAAGACTAAGCGACAGCATGATGCGGTTTGGGTAATCGTGGATCGGTTAACAAAGTCGGCTCACTTCATACCGATTCGTGAAAGTTATTCGTTGGAGAAATTAGCTCAAATTTACATGAACGAGATTGTTTCTAGGCATGGAGTGCCTAAGTCCATAGTATCGGACCGGGACAGCCGATTTACTTCGAATTTTTGGTCGGCACTGCAAGAAGGGTTAGGAACAAGGATAGCAATGAGTACAGCTTACCGCCCGCAAACTGATGGTCAGAGTGAGCGAACCATCTTAACACTTGAAGACATGATGAGATCGTGTGTGTTAGATCTCGGTGGCAATTGGGACGATCACCTGCCACTTATAGAGTTTTCGTATAACAACAGCTACCATGCTACGATCAAGAAAGCTCCGTTCGAGGCTTTGTATGGAAGGAAATGTAGGACTCCTACATGTTGGAGAGAAACGGGTGAAACACCAATCGCTGGGCCGGCCTTGCTTCAGGAAACAAACGAGAAGATACAGTTGATTAGGCAGAACATGAAGGCGGCCCAGGATCGTCAGAAAAGCTACTATGATCGGAGGCACAAGCCGATCAATTTTGAAGTGAATGACTGGGTCTATTTGAAAGTATCACCCATGAGGGGTGTTACTCGTTTTGTTAAGAGGGGCAAATTGGCTCCGAGATTTGTCGGACCCTTTAAAATTGTTGAAAAAGTTGGAAATCAGTCATATCGATTAGAATTGCCTGAAGGGATGTCGGGCGTACATCCAGTATTTCACGTTGGGAATCTTCGAAAATCGTTTAACACTGGAAACGAGGATTGGGCTGACCATACTGAACTGCAAGTTGATGAAAGGCTCCGGTATGTAGAAGAGCCGGAGTGTGTACTGGATACTAAGTTGAAGAAATTAAGGAGCAAGGAGATAGAAATGGTGCTTATACGCTGGAAGCATCATAAAGGAGCAAATCATACGTGGGAAGCTAAGTCGGAAATGTTAAGAAAGTATCCGAAGTTGTTTGAGTCCGAGTAACTTCGAGGACGAAGTTGAGCGTGGTGGAGCCCATGCTGTAACATCCTCGGACTTATTTTTGATGTATTTTGATTAATTAGGTGGAAAGTTATGTATTTAAGTTGAATTTGGGCGATTATTATGCATATTGGATATTTAGCAAAGTTTGTTGCTATTTTTGAGAAAATTGAACTCAGAATCAATTTTGTGGAAAATTAAGATTATAAAAGTTATTATAACAATTCTAAGATTAAATCAGTATTTTATGGAACCGGTTAGCTCGAGTGGTGAAATGTGCAAAAAATGACGAAAATAGTATATAAAGGGCAATAGGCTTCATTTTCTAGTTTACACTCTCTCTCTACTCTATCTCTCTAGAAATTTTCTCTCTACATCTCTCTAAGATAAATCACAAACCGACCGTCGGATTTTCGAGAATTATAAGTTATCGGAAAGGTATCGAGGAGTACAACAGTAATCTACAAACGGATTTCAGATTTCGTGCGAATTGAGGTAAGAATCGATCCTTTTTTTAAGTTATGGTTTCGGTTTTAAAGTAACTAAGAATTCGAATCTATCATTTTATGCAAATTTAAGTTTGTTTTGCTTGAAATGTTGCTGGATTATGATACTATATGCATAGTAGAATCGAATATATGCATCCTACATGATATAACACTGATTTTAGGCCTTAGAAATGAAGGATTTAAGTTGAAATGATGAACAGACTCGAATATGTCAAGAACAGAGTCGAAATGTAAGAACAGACTCGAGTTTGGTGCTAGATTCGAAGGTGTACCATCAGATTCTAAGGGGGGGTTCGAATCTGATGATAGATTCGAAGGGTATGGCTTCGAATCTGATGTTAGATTCGAAGATGGGTTCGAATCTGATGATAGGATTCGAATCTGATGCTTGATTTCGAATCTAACCCATTAAATTCGAGTTTAATGCCTAAAATTGAGAATACTACTCCCTAGAATTGTGTATTTTGAATGAAACTCATAAACAACACATAAAATGTCATGAGCTATATAAAGGTCAATATATGAACTTGAAATGGGTTCAAACTTAGTTATAGTATAAATTTGGTCATGTACCCGAAACGGGGAAAATATCGTCAAATTTACGAAACTTGATTATTATGGAATTAAATGGATAATGATACGAGGAATTGTTGTAATTGATAATAACAGGTCCCTTGTGGTGTTGTTTAACCCACAGTGGGGTACTTGGTGGATCCGGTTGAAAGCCCGAAGAGAAATAATAATTGGATAAGAGTTTTAATTACGCACCCACTGTGAGTACATATGATTTCGCATGTTTATATCTGCTTATTGATTGCTTTTGCTTACTGAGACATGTTGCTTCATTATTCGTTTGGAATTCTACTAACTTGCGTAAATTTTTGGATGCACATTCCTATTTGATGCATGTCCGTTCGTTTGTTGTGCATCTATGATGGACCTGCGGGTCGCATCTGTTACTCCGATGTTACTGCTCTATAAGACGCTGGAGCTGATCCCTCCAGGTCCGTAGGCAGTATGTCATCCCCGGTGTTATGTTGGTCTCAGTAGTGTATTAAAAGACGAGTTGCGGGCTCGTAGAGCGACGGCTCTTGTGTGGTCGTACTTTGTGTACGTGGAGAGTGCACGACGTGCGTCGTCGGTGCTACTCTTGTAGGCATCATAAGGATTTATAAAATGCGTAATCTGTGTATTCACTAAGCATTCGCTTACCCCTCAGTTGACTTTATTTTACAGGAAAGGGAAAGTCTGCGGCCGGACCTTCTAGTTAGGTCATTTGGAAGATTTGGGAGACTCATCACTATTTCATCGGTAATTTATGATATGAAACAATGTTGTAATATTCGGGATGATTGTAATAATTGTATGGGTGTGTAGACTTAGACCTGGTAACTTATAGCACTGTAGGGTGTTTAACACTGTTGCACTATCTCATTTATGTATATTAATGCTTCCGCACTTAATTTAGGTTTTCAGATCATTATGTATTGTATGTTGATGATTAATCCTGGGTGATTTGTGATTGGTGGTTATTGTGGCAAGGGTGCCACAAAATTAAAAGCATAAATCAAGGATTAGAACCTAGTTGAACTAATGTATGTGATTTACCAAGTTCAAAATGGTTAAAATCTTGGGTTTTGTTGAAACAATGGCCGACGGGGCTTCGAGTCTATTCTTGGATTCGAATCTGTTCATGGGTTTCTCGAATCTGTCATTAGATTCGAGATGACCATGATATTCGAATCTGTCCATTAGACTCGAATAGGGACTTTTCGAATCTGTCCATTACACTCGAATATGGACACTTCGAATCTGTTACTTTCGAATCTGTACTTTATTTACATTGTTTAATTTAAATTTTATTAAACTTGTGGAAATTTAATTGTGTTAGCTTTTGTATTTAATCAAGTACAAAATAAAACAAATTTGAATTTAAACAAGTTTATTGATTTTTAATGAGTCTAACAGTTTTGTTTATTGTGTAGATATGGCGGCTCGAGCTTTTATCCCAAAGCATAATATGGTCCTTAATCCTGATAATAATATCCCTGAGGCGCAGGGCTTTCGCCAAGTTTTGGATTTCCTAGCTGAATCTAGGATTAGCTATGCGTTGTATCATAACATTCCAATAGTCATTTCGTATGTACGGCAGTTTTATGACCATTTACAGGTTGATTGTACTGTCACCCCGACAGTTCTAAGAAGCAGAATTGCTGGACAGCCGCTAGTCTTCTCTGTAGATATGTTGCGACAGGTTCTGCAGTTGGGAACACAGGAACAGGAGGACGGGCCTATTGACTTCCCGTTAAGTATTAGGCAGACCGCGTTTCTGAGGATGGGATATAGTTTGGATGTTGCGAAGTCATCATATATGAAGAGTGGCCTGATAGGGCAGTGGAGATTCTTGGTGCACGTTTTCATGGTTTGCTTTGCGCCGAAGAAGGCTGGATTTGACTACATAGTGTCAAAGATCCAATCTGGGGTTATTGAACTGGTGTATAATCGGAAGTTCAGCTTCTCACAAATGTTCTTCTCGGAGTTTGTCCATCAGCTTACGGCTCCTGAAACGGAAAGGTTTCTGCTGTATCCAAGATTCGTCATGATGTTGATAAGGCACTTCTTGCCAAATTTGCCACAGTCAGATGACTCTCTGAGCGTTAATGTTATGGACAAACGCATTTTTGCTGACTGTTCCTCACATCGAGGAAGATTAGCTGTTCCGGTGGCGCGTCCATTGTTTGGAGCGATTGTGGATAGGGAGTTTCACGCCCCGGGAGATGCCAACTGGGCAGGGGTCGTTGAGATTCAACCACAGCAACAACAACAGCAACGTCAACAACAACAACAGTCGCGTGCTCAGCTGCATGATCCAAGACGCCGACAGAGACCAGCCGCGAGTCAAATCCAGGCATCCAGGCCTTCTACGAGCGAACAGCCCCAAGCACAGGAAGCAGGGCCTTCAAGTGCAGTTCCCGAATCCGAGCAGATTGCTCAAACACTGGAGGAAATATGGGCATCTGGTCCCCATGCCAATGAAGATGTTGCAGCAGCATTAGTGGGTGAGCTGCTTAGTCCCCCAGAAGATGAAGATGATGTATTTCGGGATGTAGAGGAATATGAGCCAGAAAGGGCAGATGAAGGCTTAACATCTTCAGAATCCGAATCAGAATCAGAGGAAGTTCCTGAACCAGCAGCTGCAGATCCCGAAATTCAAATTGGAACCTATGGATCGAGGTTGATTGTGAATGAAGGAGGTTCGAGGAGGCGAGTGGACAGGGAATCTGAGGATTCAGATTTTGAAGAAGAGGAGGTTGCTCCGTTGGTGAGGCAAAGGGCCAAACGTCACAGATTCATGCAGGGGACATCATCAGAGTCCGATGCACAACCTCAGCCTCAAACCCAAACCCAACCACAAGCCACAGCTCCACCATCACCGCCACCTCAGCATCATGAACCATACATTCCACCACCATTCATCCCATCTCCCATTCAGTCCATTCCATCTACGTCAGCTGCATATACTGAAAATCAAAGATTCATGCAACTCAAAGGACGTGTTGACTTTCAGCATGTTCAAATCATATCCCTTACAAAAGCTGTCGGTGAGCTCCAGGAGCATAATTCTAATCTTGACAAGGAGAATGCAGAATTAAGAAAGATTGTGGAGACTGTAAGAGACGAAAACACAGAGCTAAAATCGTTTATTGCTGATCAGTCTTCAGAAATCAGATCAATGAGGTCCCTCCTTGAGCAACTTATGAAAAATCTACAAACTCAGGGGGAGACAAGTTGTAAGGATCAGGAGGTACAGCGAAGAGATGATGATAACGAAGGCAATGATCCCGGTGCAAATAAAGAGAATGAGTCTGTAGATTTTCCTGCAGCTCAAGCTACACAAATTCAGGGGGAGCCTAGTCAAGGCGAAGGAGAAATGGGTGAGGCTAGTTCATCTAAACAACCTACGGACTTTGAAATCAGTGAGATGATTGACGCGCTCATGGATCTCGATGATAATCCTCTGGATGTAGGTTTTGATAATGAAGATGAAGAGCTGGAGGAAGGCGAGTTTATGCCAGAAGAGGTAGTGGACTGGCAGTCAGATGATGAGGTAGTCGCTGATGAGGATGATGAAGCTGATGAGATAGTTGTGCAGCAGAATCCTATTACCGATACCTACATGATTGATGGAAATAGAATTGTCAATGTAGATATAGTAAATGCTGCATTGAATCCTCAGCCATCGACAGAAGAACCTGCAAGAGAGCTAACTAATGAAGAAAAACGAAAACTATGGTTCAGGGCTGAAGAGAAGGAAGTAGCGATTAAAAAGACAATGAGAGTGCCAGGTACTGGGAAGCTGTCTGAGCGAATTTTAAGCTGGTTCTTTGATAGAGATCTGCAGCTATTTGTAATTAAAAGGAAAGACGGGCTTCAATACATGAGGCGAACATTAAAAGCATTCAACTCCCTGCCAAAGATCGAAATCACAGCGCTAGCATGGAAAGATTTGATAAACATTGGCAATGATCCCTATGCGAGCGTAATTGAAAGAATCATAAGAAAGGAGGGGAGATCAAGGAAATTCGAGCGTTTGAATCCAAGGGTCGGGAGAAGAGTAGAGGATCCGTCACGTATTGATCCTCTAACTGGACGACCTTGGATGAGGATCCACTATAAGCCGGCTAGATGTCTTAGGAAGGTTCCTCTCAAGCCGATGCCACAAAATATTCTGAGAAATCTGAAGTGGTGGTATGCTGACACGGAAACTGGGGAAGCGGTCATGGAAGACTTAGAAGAAAATGTTATTCTTAGAGTCTACGACCCTCTTCACCTGGTAAACCTCTCCAAAGATGATCTTCACATTTTGCATGCCTGTAAGATCTCAAGTGATACACATATGGACGGTGAAGCTAATAAGTATGAAAATGTAGTCAAGGTATGTGTCGAGAAAGGTTTGTATGCTAGTAGTATTTTGAATCAATAAATAAACAAAGTTTTTAAGTCAAATGTGTGAATTATTAGAAGCTATCGTCAAGGGGGAGTCTGTTGGTACATCCTGTGTGACGATAGCAGTCTAAGTGATTCTGCATAGTGATTTTAGCAAGTATGTGTTAGATATGTTTATATGTGCTTGACTGTTATTGATTGTGTGTTTGAACTTGATGTAACATATTACAAGAAGTTTAAACATAAAGGTCAAAGATTAACTCAAGCATAAGTAAAACATAAGTTTCATCACTTAAGTGTTTAAGTGTATTGGCTAGATTCGAATAGGTAAAGGAAGACATTCGAATCTGTGATAGATTCGAATGTATCCTTAGATTCGAATGGGCTAGATTCGAGAGTGTCATTGTGGACAGACTCGAATGGGCCTTGGGCCAGATTCGAGTTTGGCCCACATCAGACTAGAATCAGGGTCTATAATTAGGGATAGACTCGAATCATTAGGAGACTTTTAGCAGAATTCGTGAGGAATTAAGCAAAAGGCGATCTCGAGTTTATCAGCTAGGTGAGTGCCGTTTCGGAGAGAATTAGTTCATAGGATCGTTCGTGTGTCGTTCGTTCAGCGTCTAATAGTCTCCGTGTTCCGTTGGTTGAGAGTTGTCCGTCTAACCGTCAACGAGGATTCCGCACTCGTTCACGGATCCGCGTCTAGATAGATCTTGCAGTCGTAGACCTTACAGAATTTCAGCAAGATTCTTAAAACTTTCTGAAGAGAAATCAGATGGATCAACTTTATGTTTTAAACAATCTGAAGAAACCATAACCTCTGATTTATTTGAAAATCAGCTCTGAAGTGACTTTTCGACGTTGATTTTTCAGCTTTTCTACAGAAAAATGCCTATAACTTTTTTCTGGAGTCGAATTGGGCCTCAAAAATTGGCCGAACCAGCATTGCAATAAAAAAAGATCGTAGATCTCAGTTCAAGCTTCGTCTTGGCGTATGGTAGGCCTTCTAACGATGTTCCAGTCAAAAGTTATGGCCAATTTAAGCAGCAAAGGTCATACAGTCAAAAGTTAGACTGAAACTCGATGATTAATGATGAATCTCGGATGAATAAGTACCAAACTCGGATAATTAAAAATGAAACTCGGATGATTAAGTATCTAACTCGAATGATTAAGAATGAACAAACTCGATGAAAGAAGTATCAAACTCGATGTAAGAATGACCAAACTTGAATTAAGAATGACCAAACTTGAATAGTGAAGGATCAAACTCGAATAATAAAGGATCAAACTCGAATATTGAAGTATTAAACTCGAATGATGAAGTATCAAACTCGATTAATACTCTGAGTAAACTCGAATGTGAAATTACATGTCCCCAAACAGAAACTGGAAGTTTTGTTTTCATTAATGATGGTCTAGTTATTAACTGAAAACGTTTAAATAATTATTCAGCTAAACCATTTTGTGTATGAACATGAGCAACTGGATGTTCAACACTAATTCCAACAGACATGCAATAGTCATTTAAATCTTGAGATGTAGCTCACCAGCATTATCAAGTCTCACCTTTTTAATAGTATAATCAGAAAAATGTGCTCAATTTAATAATTGTCTTGAACTGCTTTTACAATTGTCTTCAAACTACTCAGTTGTTTTCTCTGAACTATTGCTTTTCTCCCCCCTCATGATGATCATAAGAATTATGAACATCATGTAAAATCCTCAGAGACGTAGATGCAGTGAAGTTACAGTAGTAGAAATACAACAACAATTTATGCCTATCACACAATGTGGTGCATAATCGGAGTCGGCAGAAATAATCTTTAGCGCTTCAGCTCATGGGATATAACATAAAGAACGATTTGGATTTTCAGCTCAGATTAATTAGGAGATGAAATTCAGAATGAATATGGGAAATGATGAATTGGGAGATATTAGAATGAATTGAAAAATCTGGTATAAGATATGAAATGAATGATTTTTATGAAAGAATTAGCTCATGGGTGATCATGGGAGAATTTAGTATGAATAAATCGGAAGAATTATAACAAAGAGAATCTCAAAAGCGATGAGATTAATGAAAAATTAAAGAGATTAGATCAAAAAACCTGAATGATATATTTAGAGAATCAGAAAAAAAAAATTCTCTTCAGCTCAAAAAACTTTTTATGGGTGCACAAAATATTTTCGTGAAAGTACACACAATTTTGTAAAAAATATGTCATCGTCAGAGTGCATTTGGAACTCCCCTGGAAATAAGCACACAAAGTTTATCAACTCATAAAAATAAATCAGGAGCAACAAATTGTAAAATAAAACTCCTTTTTTGTCAAAATAGCTTCAGAGTTGAATTCAGGACAGAAATTTCAGAAAGGTTCAGCTTACAGAATCGGGTTCTAATCTGAAGTGATTAGACCCCTTTGTTGCGAAAGCTCGGGTTTCCGTATGAAATAACTAAAAAGCCTTTTGAATCTAAGATCGGGTTCTGCACTTATGTGTACAGAAACCATTTCCAATGAAGACGGGGTTCTACTCTATTGTGAGTAGAAGCTCTTATCTGCAAAAATCAAGATGTCTTTGGTATCCAAATCGATGTGGATCCAGACTTGTTAGCACTTTTGGGTACCCATCTCAAAACGGGTTTTGGTACCAACTGGAACTTGGGTTTAGGTACCCATTGCAGAATATAAGTCTTTTCTTTTCTCTCAAATTCAGAAAGCAAATTCCTTTTAGTATGATGAAATTGAATATTTGATTTACGAAAGGAAGTTGAATTTGAATGATCAGAATTTTGCAAACTATTCTTTCTGAAAATCTGTCCGGTTCTAGCCTGTTTCTGATAATACTTGGTGTTTCTTTTGTGAAGATGTTTTATGATAAGAATAACCAGTATTTTTAGAAACTTTTGAAAATTTTGATCTCGAAGATTCACCAAGGTAAACCTTGACCGGATGTTTTTCAACTACTTTATCTTTGTCTTTGTTTATTTTTAAAAGATATTTAAGTTTAAGATCTGAAGACAATTTAAACTTAGAAGATTTAGCAAGATTATTTTCACTTTCTAAAGATAAATCAGAATGATCAAGTTTATGATCTAAATAAACAATAGAATTGTTAACCTCTGATTCTTTTGAAGAAGGGGAAACATTAAATTGTTTAGAAAGATGAAGTATTTGATCTTCTAATCCTTTGAGGATGACCAAATACGAATTTCTATCATTATCAAACATTTGGTAATCAGTTTTGAAAGATTGTTCTTTAATTAAGAACACCTTTCTCTCATCTTCAAACAATTTAGATTTCGCATTGAAATCTTGTTCTTTAAGTAAGAACTCATTTCTTTCCTTCTCAAGTAAATCTTTAGATAACGAAAACTCCTTTTCAAGAGCAAAAAATTATTCAGATTAGTTTCAATCTTAACTTTATGTATCTGTGAATGATGACTTGTTGAATAACAGCTTTGAAGTGACTTTTTGACGTTGATTTTACAGCTTCTCTATAGAAAAATGTCTGTAACTTTTTTCTGGAGTCGATTGGGACTCGAAAATTGACCGAACCGGCTTCGCCTGTTCCAGAAATCGTTGATCTCAGTTCAAGCTTCGTTTTGGTGTATGGTTGGCCTTGTAACGATGATCTAGTCAAAAGTTACGGCCAAATGAAGCAGCAAAGGTCATACAGTGAAAATTGTATTGAAATCTTGAATTGTAACGGATGAAACTCGAATGAAACAAAGTAAATCTCGATTAATGAAGAATGACACTTGAACTATTAAGGATCAAACTCGAATGATGAAGTATCAAACTCGATTTATGAAAGGATCAAACTCGAATGAATAATGATGAAACTCGAATGTAGAAGGATTAAACTCGATTGATTAAGGAATAAACTCGAAAGAAGCTTTCTCAAAACACTTAAATCAAACTCGATAATCAAAGGACCAAACTCGGTCAATAAAGGATAAAACTCTATTAGAACATATATCAAACTCGAATGATACTCTCTGAAAATCGATTGACACTATCTGAAACTCGGTCAAAACTATGAATTTAGTGTTGCCCGAGTTTGATCAGAAACTAATAAAATCCAAGTTCAAAATCACAATTTTCAACAAAAAAATCCACCAATTGATCCCAAATTGAAATCAAAGGTTCGGTTTTCACTTAGAAACACTTTTTGAATGAAAACTTTTTCTAATTTCAGATCAAATGTCCAAAATTTTACAAAAAACCATAAGAACACAAAAAATTCGAAAAATTAGTAAAATTCAAATTACTTTCTGTGTGATTGGAGTTAAATTCTGAGACTTAACTCAATCAATTCGTCTTTAAAAACTCTTTCTTCAATCCAAATTTCACTTCAAACCATCCACTAATTCAAAAACCATATGAGATTTTTTGAATTTTTTTTAAAAAAAAAAACGATGAAACTTCAACTTTCATATTTCAAAAATCACACTAATTCATCCATATTAGGCTCTGATACCAACTGATATTTCAATATCTAACATGCAATTCATATAAAAATTAAACACACAAGATCATAATACAACATATCGAATGATTATATTGATGAGAAGATTATTACATTGATGAGCCTTTTTCCTTGTTCTTGATATCTTTCACAACACACATATATGTATACTTCTTTTCAAGTCTATGCAAATTTGTATCCTGCTACAGTACACCTACTTTCTATTTATACACAAAACAATTATTAAGTATCTACAAAATGACCCCTGAACTTTTACAAAAAATTGTTTTCATCTCTATTTTTATTTGTACCCAACAATCTCCCCCTTAGAGATGAAAGCAATTTTTTAATTAAAGTTCAAATCAGGAACTTTAATCCTTTTCTCTTTTGTTCTCTTTGATCTCTGAGCTTCTTTGTCTCTCTCTGATCTTCATATCTCTTCTTCTCTGATTTTCTCTTTTCTTTTGAGCAAATTCTCCCCCTTGAATCATGAATAGGTTTTGATTCTCTCCTTTGATCAGTCATAGACAACTTATCATCGTTCATCTTTAAATCTTCTATAGTTGTCACAATTGTCTTAAACTGTTTTTGCAATTCTCTTCAAACTGTTCTGCTGTTGTCTCTGAACTATAGCTTTTCTACCCCTCATGATGATGATAAGAATTATGAACATCATGTAAAATCTTCAGAGACGTAGATGCTGTAAAATTAGAATTGCAGAATTACAACAAAAATTACAACTCAGAAATAGTACAAAGTTTTGTCTCACCCCCTCAAAATGATATCCTCACTTTCAAATATGTTCTCTCCCCCCTATTCTGAACAAATTTATCACTCCCCCTCAAATGGATACTCTCTCCTAACAGAAACAAACAAAGTCAAAGCTTTTCAACTTGACTTGAGAAAAATGAAACACATTCATTTATAAGTAAGAGAGTCCATGTCCACATAGAATTCCTATTTGCACAATAGACATAATCTATGTGAACTACTTTCAGCGCTGACATGATGTTAACACTAGTAGGATTTCCAAATAGTCATCGTGAAATCTTTTATCATGAAAGAATCACTCTTAAGAAATTACTCATGTTGTCATCTGGAAGTGATCACATATTGTGTACATGTCGCGTTCCAATGTTGTAACATGTTTTCTGAAAATTGCTTTAAGAAGTGCCTTTATAAAAAGATCTGTTGAATTGTTACTAGACTAAATGTATTTAGTTTCAATCTGATTGTCCTTTATAAGATCAGGCGTATAAGCAAAAAATCTTAGTGGGATATGTCTAGTTTCATTATTTTTGATGTATCCTTCTTTCATCTGCGATACGCAAGCTGCATTGTCTTCATAAATCAAAGTTGGACGTTTGTTCATCTCTAGTCCACAAGAAGACAAAATAAGTTATGTCATTGATCTTAGCCATACGCTTTCTCTGCTAGCTTCGTGTAGTGCAATAATTTCAGTATGATTTGAGGATATTGCAACAAGTGTTTGCTTCTGAGAACGCCAGGAAATTGCGGTACCACCATTTAAAAACATGTATCCTGTTTGAGATCTTGATTTGTGTGGATCAGATAAATAACTCGCATCTACATAACCAAGTAAAACTTCTTTCAACTTGTTAGAACAAAATAATCCTAAATCAATGGTTCCTCGAAGGTATCGTAAGATGTTTGACTCCTATCCAATGTCGTTGTGTAAGAGCTTACCTAAATCTTGCCAATAGGTTTACTACAAAAGAAATGTCAGACCTTGTACAGTTAGTAAGATACATTAAAGCACCAATTGCACTAAGATATGGTAATTCTGGACCAATTAAATCTTCATTCTCTTCTTAAGGATGAAATGGATCCTTGTCAACATTAAGTGATCTACAACCATTGGTGTGCTTAAAAGAATTTCCTTTGTCCATGTTGAAACGTTTTAAGACCTTTTCCGTGTAATTTGACTGATGCACAAGTATGCCATTATCCATGTTGAAATGTCTTTCATTTCAAATTCCTTCTTTAGTAGCACAATGACTTCATTTATCTCATTTATTGTGCCAATGATATTTAAATCATCAACATAGATAGCTATAATAACGTATCCAACCACTATCTTTTTTATAAATACGCATGGAAAAATTTGATTATATCCTTTACTTCTCAAATAATCACTCAAACGATTATACCACATGCGTCCAGATTGTTTTAACCCATATAAATATCTTTCTAATTTGATCGAATACATTTCTTTGGGTTTGGTACTTAATGCTTCAGGCATCCTAAATCCTTCAGGAATTTCATTTAAATATCATTGTCCAGTGTTCCATACAAATAAGCTGTAACAACGTCCATTTGACGCATTTGCATCCAATACTGGCAAATATGTTTCCTCATAATCAATTCCTGATCGTTGAGAAAAACCTTGAGCCACAAGTCTTGCTTTGTATCTTGTAATTTCGTTTTTCTCATTTTGTTTTTTTATGAACACCCATTAGTATCCTACTGGTTTTACAGCTTCAAGTGTGAGGATGATAGATTCGAAAACTTTTCTAATATTTGATGAGTTTAATTCAACTTGCATGGCTTCTTTCCATTTAGGCCACAGATATGTTTTGACATTCAACCATAGACTTTGGTTCTGGATTATCATTTTCAGTAATGATATCATATGCAACAACATAAGAAATTTTTCATCAATACTTCCATTTCATTTCTGTTCCGTATGATATTTGTATGTACATAACTGATTGCAATCTCTGTATTGGAGTCATCTATTTCCAATTCTTTAAAAATATCATTATTTTGTATTACTCGAGGAACACCTTTCTTATTATCAATTCTATTTTCAGAGCTCTTTCTCTTTCGAAGATTTTTATCCTTGGAACCAAAATGGTCATCCACGTTTCAGACGTGTTTTTGATTCTTGAGTGACTTTATCATCAGCTCTCTCTGATAATACAATATTTTGCAATTCAATTCATATAACATTCAATCTTACACAATCAGATCATAATACATAATACCGAATACTTATATTGAGAAGAAAGAATCTTACATTTATGGTTCTTGACTTTCTTGCATAACACACTTGAATCTTCTGATTCCTACTACAGTAGCAACTACACCTATTTATACAAAAGTCAACTATTTAGTAAATACACATTACACCCTTGAACTTTTAATATAAATTGTTTTCATCTCTATTTATATTTGTACCCAACAATCTCCTCCTTAGAGATGTAAGCAATTTTTCAATTAAAGTTCAAATCAGGAACTTCAATCCTTTTCTCTTATCTTCTCTTTGATCTTTGAATTTCTTTGTCTCTCTCCGATCTTCATATCTCTTCTTTTCTGATCTTCTATTTTCTTATGTGCAAACTCTCCCCCTTGAATCATGAATACAATTTGATTCTCTCCCTTGATCAATCATAGACAACTTATCATCTTTTATCTTTAAATCTTCTGCAGTTGTCACAATTGTCTTGAACTTTTGTTACCATTGTCTTCAAAGTACTCAGCAGTTGTCTCTGAAATACAGCTTTTCTCCCCCTTATGATGATCATAAGAATAATGAACATCATGTAAAATCTTCAGAGACGTAGATGCAGTAAAATTACAGTAGCGGAAATACAACAACAATTACAATGACAATTACAATTCAAAAATATTACAAAATGTCACTCTCCCTCTCAAAATGAGATCCTCTCCCCTTATACTAAACAAATAGAACACTCCCCATCAAAAATATACTATTTCCTTTCAAAACAAACAAGCTTTTCAATTTTGTGAAAAATGAAACAAATTCATTTTGTAAATAACAGAGTCCAAATCCACATAGGAGTCCTGTTTGCACAATAGACATGATCTATGTGACCTACTTTCAGTGTTGGTGTGATGTTAACACTAGTAGGATTTCCAAATAGCCATCGTGAAGAACTTTATCATGAAAGAATCAATCTTATTTGTTCCGGCTTAGTCACTTTGGACTAGTAGTTTATAGTCATGCAGACTGTTAGGCTCGATATGTCCTAAAAGTGTATATAATCAGCTCTAGACATAATGTGCATCAACTGAACTCGGAGACCGGAGCAAATGTCTTCCTTGTTTCAATATCAATAATATCCAAATGATATATCGATAGAAATGTGCAATATCTCCGTGATTATTGAAACAAAAATCTTTTGAGAGATAACTGAGTGGTTGGTGGGGTTAAGTGCATGCGTCATTGGGTTCATGACGTCGTTTTCAATATCAAGTCACCTAGGGCTTAATAGATTATGTGGATTACCCAGCAGACACAGTGTAGTTAGGATTATCTTTTCTCTCTCAGGCTCATTTTTGAGAAATAAATTCAGTCAGCTTGATAGCAAAAGCATGATCTGATGCACCGCCATCTCCTTTAAATATACCCCTCTCATTTACATTTTACCTCTGCTCGACCCTGCCAGTATCCCGTGATAACTGACACTTCTCAACTAATAGACCTAAAGAACCCTCATCAACAAAAACTATAGATGGTTTGCTCCTTGGGTAGGTCTTTCGGTTATGGTTAGAAAATAGAAGCGATGTTTATGCCTATCACACAATTTGGTGCATAATCGGAGTCAGCAGAAATAATGATCAGCATTTCAGCTCATGGGCTATCACACAAAGAATGATTAGGATTTTCAGCTCAGATGAATTAGGAGATGAAATTCAGAATGAATATGGGATGTGATGAATTGAGAGATATCATAATGAAATGTAAAATATGATATAATATATGAAATGAATCAAATTTTCATGAAAGAATTAGCTCATGGGAGATTATAGGATATCATGAGAGAATTCAGTATGAATGAATAGGAAGAATTATAATAAAGAGAATCTCAGAAGCAACGAGATAATGAAAAATCAAAGAGATTAGATCAATTAACCTCAATGATATACTCAGATAATGGGAAGTTAAGATTCTTAAAAATTATTCTTTTCGGATCAAAATTCTTTTTATGTGTGCACAAAATATTTTAGTGAAAAATGCACACAAGTTTGTGAAAAATATGTCATCATCAGAGTGAATCTGAAACTCCCCTTGGAAATAAGCACACAAAGTTACTCAACTCATGAAAAATAACAGGAGCAAAAAATTATAAAAATAAAACTCCCTCTTTGTCAATTCAGCTTCAGAGTTGAATTCAGGGCTAGAATTTCAGAAAGATTTGTCTTTTAGAATCGGGTTCTAATCTGAAGCGATTAGAAGCCTTTGTTACGGAAGCTCGGGTATCAGTCTTAAATAACTGAAAGCCTTTAGCTCTGGTTCTGTACTGAGAAGTACAAAAGCCGATTCCAATGAAGACCGGGTTCTAGTCTGAATTGAGTAAAAACCATTATCAATGACGTCCGGGTTCTACACTGATGTCAGTAGAAGCCTGTGATCTGCAAAAATCAAGATTTCGTTGGTATCCAAACCGATTTGAATCCAAACTTCTTAGCAGTTTTGGGTACCCATTTCAAAACGGGTTTTGGTAACCATTTAAGTAAAGGTTTAGGTACCCATTGCAATCTATATTTCTTATTTTCTCTCTCAAACTCAGAAAGCAAATTCCTTTTTGTATGATGAAATTGAATATCTGATTTACAAAAGAAACTTGAATTTGGACGATCAGAATGTTAGAATCTCTTCTTTCTGAAAAACTGTCCGGTGCTTGCCTGTTTCTGATAATACTTGGTGTTTTTCCGTGAAGAAGTTTTCTGATAAGAATAACCAGCATTTTCAGAAACTTTTGAAAACTTTGACTTTGAAGATTCACCAGGGTAAATTTTGACCGGAAGTTTTCCAATTATTTTATCTTTGCCTTTGTTTATCTTCAAAAGATACTTAAGTTTAAGATCTGAAGTTGAATCAAGGTTAGGAATTTCAGCTAGATTCTTAACACTTTCTGAAGAGAAATCAGAATGATCAACTTTATGTTTTAAACAATCTGAAAAAACCTTAACCTCTGATTTATTTGAAGAATGGGAAACAGTAAATTGTCTAGAAAGATGAATTGTCTGATCTTTCAATCCTTTGATGATGACCAAATGTGAATTTCTGTCATTATCAAACAATTGGTAATCAGTTTTGAAAAATTGTTCTTTAATTAATAAGACCTTTCTCTCATCTTCAAACAATTTAGATTTCGTTTTAAAATCTTGTTCTTTAAGTAATATCTCATTTCTTTCCTTTTCAAATAATTCTTTAGTTAATGAAAACTCCTTTTCAAGAGCAAAAAATTCTTCAGAATTCTTTGAAACATATTTTTAATCAGAATGATTTGTCTTTGAAAGTGTCGCTTCAAGATCTTTAACTTTCTTGTAAAGATCAGATCGTTCAGGAAAAAGATATTTCAGTTGAGTTGGATTCTGAAAATTTTCTTGTTTAGAATCGTCAAGTTCTTTTGATAATTCAGATATTCTCAATGTAAGCATATGAATTTAAGAATTCAATACTTTCTAGTTTTCTTTAAAATTTAAAACTTTTTCTTTCTGTCTTTTGACATCATGTAAAGCAAAAGCTTTATCTGTATATAATTGAACAGGAAAATCATAATTGGTCTTACGAATTTGTTCAGATTCAGTAAGTTTGACAATCAGCTCAGACTTTGTAAGATTCAAAATCTGATCATGATCATTTGTCATTTTGAACTGCTGATATTGAATCTTCCAAGATCTTTTATGGACTAATGAGCAATTTACTGATTGAAGCTCTGAAAGTTGTATCTGTGAATGATGACTTGTTGAAAATCAGCTCTGAAGTAACTTTTCGACGTTGATTTTTCAGCTTTTCTGCAGAAAAATGCCTATAACTTTTTTCTGGAATCAAATTAGGCCTCGAAAATTGCCCAAACCGGCTTTGCCATATTTAAGGATCGTATATCTTGGTTCAAGCTTCGTATTGGCGTATGGTAGGCCTTCTAACGATGTTCCAGTCAAAAGTTATGGCTAATTTAAGCAGTAAAGGTCATGCAGTCAAAAGTTAGGCTGGAACTCGAATGATTAATGATGAATCTCGGATGAATAAGTATCAAACTCGAATGATTAAGAATGAAACTCGGATGATTAAGTATCTAACTCGAATGATTAAGAATGAACAAAATCGATGAAAGAAGTATCAAACTCGATGTAAGAATGACCAAACTCGAATTAATAATGACCAAACTTGAATAGTGAAGGATCAAACTCGAATAATAAAGGATCAAACTCGAATATTGAAGTATTAAACTCGAATGATGAAGTATCAAACTCAATTAATACTCTGAGTAAACTCGAATGTAAAATTACATGTCCCCAAACAGAAACTGGAAGTTTTGTTTTCATTAATAATGGTCTAGTTATTAACTAAAGACGTTTAAATAATTATTCGGCTAAACCATTTTATGTATGAACATGAGTAACTGGATGTTCAACATTGATTCCAATAGACATGCAACAGTCAATGAAAGCTTGAGATGTAACTCTCCAACATTATCAAGTCTCACCTTTTTAATGGTATAATCAGAAAATGTGCTCATAATTTAATAATCTGAGCAAGAAATTTATCAAATTCCACATTATGAGTTGACAACAAACAAACATGAGACTATCTGTATGATGCATCAATTAAAACCATGAAGTATCTAAATTGTCCACATGGTGGATGAATTGGTCAACATATATCACCTTCAATTCTTTCAAGAAACATTGGAGTTTCTTTTTCAATTTTAGTTGGTGAATGTTTCACAATAAGTTTTCCAAGAGAACAAGATGTGCATGGGATCATCTTACCTGTTTGAGCGATCTTCATGTCCTTCAATGGATGTCCATTTGTACCATCACTTATTCTTTGCGTCATGGTTGTTCCTGGATGACCTAATATGTCATCCATAAACTTAATTCTCCAGAATCATAATATTTTTCTTTGGCAACCAAATGTGATTAAACCATGTTTATATATGTATAATGTAAATCAAAACCAAGTGTTGGTAGTCTTTCTACTACATGATTATTGTCATGAATTACTTATTCTCTATTGTCACAGTCTGAGTATTATACCCATTACAGTGTATGTCATTGATGCTCAACAACTTTCTTTTAGACTTTGGTGAAAATAAAGCATTATTTATCAAAAACCATGTACCATTAGGTAATATAAAATGAGACTTTCCGGTTCCTTCAATCAGATATGCAAGACCTGATATTGTATGTATATTTGCTTTACTTGGCTTTAGTTCAAAAAAAATTCTTCTTTATGAGAATTGTGTGTGTCGCACCACTATCTGATATACAGATTTCTCCAGAACTTGTTTGATGTAATTCTTTGATAAAATTCATTTTAGACTTCTAAAACATAAAAATAAAGTAATAAGTAAATATGATAATATTTTTTAACTAGAGACACATCCATATAATTGAAAAGTAGTACAATACATGGTACAAGAAATAAAACATAGCTTAGTAAAAACAAAAACACGGTTACATTATAAGATATTCAACTCATCAAGGAAATCTAAAGCATTCAGTTCAGGCATTGAATCATCAAAGGTATCTGTAAAATTTGTTGTAGCATTCGCTCCAGGAAATGTTAGTGATCCAGTTGGACGAGAATGATAATTTTTCATCAGAAGCTCATTGTTTTTCTCTGCAACTAGAAAGACGGTGTTAAGTTGAGAATATCTTTTGAAATTTTCATTCAATATTGTTGTTGTAAGGTAACATTTGATGCATGAAATGTTGAGTATGTTTTCCCCAACATATCTGCGCCTGTAACCATCTTGCCACAAAATTTGAGTTGTGAGCATATTCTGAACAATGCAGAGCTATAATCATTTACTTTCTTAAAATATTGGAACCTCAAATTATTCCAATCATTTCTGGCATGTGGAAGCAAGATCTCCCTTTGATGATCATATATTTCCTTCAAAATTTTCCATAGAATACTTGGATATTCTGTATTCATATACTCAAATTTCAAATTATCATCAATATGTTTACAAAGAAAAGAATTTGTTTTTGCCTTTTCTTGAATGGAGCAAATGTTGTTTTCAATTAGTGTTTCTACAATACCCATTGATGTTAAATGTATCTTTACATCAATGCTCCATGGCATGTAGTTATCGCCATTAACGTCCAATGCATCAATTGATAACTTCTCAAGATTTTTCATATTGACTATCAAAATAAAAGTTAAACAACATAAAACTAGTACTAATTTATTTCAATAAGAACTACAACAGATAACAATGGAAGAATCGTAAATGAAAACAGAATCAAAAAAGGATACTTCTTATCGAATGGAAGTTGCAACAAAGAATAGAAAAGTATTGTAAGTATTACAATAAGGAAAATTAAAAATGAGAGGGGCATCTTCATTCTTCAGTCGGTTAAAATTTTAGAAAAGATGAAGAAAGATTTTTTGGAATATTGTGGTTTAGTTATTTGGGCATTTATTAGAAAAAATCAACCATCAAACGATCGAATTTATGTTATGTGACCGTATGAAAGTTTTATAAAAATAAAATGATTATAAAATTAATCTTGTTTAATGTAAACTAATGACTAAAGTAAAAAAAAAAAAAAAAAAACATATTAGTTTACATAAATAAAATTTCTATAAGAAAAAAGCTTGGATTACAAAAATAATCAGTAAACATAATTATGCATAAATAAACATTACTTTGCATAAATAATTGTTAGAATGTTAGAATGCATAAATAAAAGTTAGTATACATACATAAATAAAAATGTTTACCATAAATAAATATTTGTGACATTAAATAAATGTTAGTAACATTAAACAAATGTTAGTAGAAGCATAAGATTAGTAAACAAAATTAAAATGTCAGTAGTAAATAAATGTTAGTAAACATAAGTAAATGTTAGTAGTCCATAATTGTCCATAAGATGTCTATGTGTGTGTGTGTGTGTGTGTGCGTGTGTGTGTGTGTGTATAGGGTCGAGATCCATGGAAAACTATATTAGACTGGAGTACTGGAAAACCATATCAAATGTACATGTTCATTATGATAAAATGTTAAATTTCATGTAAAATTATAATATACATATGTTCAAAATTGCATTATGATTAACTAATTCATATCATTTACATGTTCATTAAGACAAAATGTTTAATTTCATGCAAAAATGCATAATATACACATGTTCATGCATATTGCACATTTGAACATGTGCATATTGTTATTTTGCATGAAATGAAACATTTTATCCTAATGAACATGTAAATGATGTGAACTAGTCAATAATAATGCATATTAAAACATATGTATATTGTAGTTGTGCATTAAATTTAACATTTTACCATAATGAACATGTACATTTAATATGGTTTTCCAGTACTCCAGTCAAAGATAGTACTCCATAGATCTTGAACCTATATATATATATATATATATATATATATATATATATATATATATATATATATATATATATATATATATATATATATATATATATATATATTTGTGTGTATATCAATTATTATGGTAATTATCTTTTGATTATATTTTGTAATTTTAGTAACAGTACTTGTTTGATTCTTGATTTAATTGTAGAGCTATTCGTGTTGATAACATGTTAAAATAACTGAATGAACTATAGAACTAATTTATACCATAGAATTATAATATAACAATAGAGATAGGATGATAAACATGCAATTAACATTAAATTAAAGGTAGCCCACCAACTTTGACTATTATTTTTTACATTTATTTAGACTGTTTTAATATTGAATGTATGTGAAGTGTTACATATATGATATATAATATTACTTCGACGTTGAATATATGATATAAGTTGTTATTTCGACATTGAATGATCTCGATATGATTTATTAAATTTTCGTTTGCGTAAAAGTTTGATTATTAATTATAATTCTTTTAATATTGAATGTATATTCAGTATTGCATATATGATATATAGTATTACTTCAACGTTGAATATACGATATAAATTGTTACTTCGACAATAAATGATCTCAATATGTTATATTGCATAATGGACTTGGTAAATTTTTTTTTTACGAAAAATAATCACGTAAAATGTTTTCGAAAAAAATATATCATCACCAGTCTCGTTTTAAATAGTATCAAATTCTCGTTTTTATGGTATAATTTTTTGATTTAAAAAATCAATCATATTAATGTTATTTTAATTTAAAGAAATATAAATTTTTTTTGTTAATGTCGATATTTTTGCTATCGCCAATCTTTTCTATTTTTATCTTTCAGTAAATTAAAATATCACTAATACCATTTTTTTTCACTAATTTCACACTTAATACTTTTAATCAAGACCATTAGATTAATCTAATCTATGGATGATATTTGTTTTGAAGTTCTACAATGATCTCATCTATATATATATATATATATATATATATATATATATATATATATATATATATCTGTATGTGTGTGTGTATGTGTGTATATATATAAACATACATACATAAACATACA
The DNA here is from genome assembly GCA_020465985.1 of Centrapalus pauciflorus. Lineage (NCBI taxonomy): Eukaryota > Viridiplantae > Streptophyta > Magnoliopsida > Asterales > Asteraceae > Centrapalus > Centrapalus pauciflorus. Next base: position 27,294 of record JAANYP010003211.1, on the reverse strand, counting down.
TATATATGTATGTATACACACAGATATATATACATATATATATATGTATGTATACACACATATATATACATATATATATGTATGTACACACACACACACACACACACACACACATATATATATATATATATATATATATATATATATAGAGAGAGAGAGGGAGAGAGGAGGGTTCAATGGAAAACCACCATGACCACCCCAAATGCATCAAATTTCCCGCGTGATGCATCACCTTATTTACGATCATGCCACCGCGTTTTTCATGAAATGCACTAAATCGGACGGTATGCGTAGGATTTCATAGTTTTCAGGTGCATAGTGGTTTTCCATTGAACTCACCCCTATATATATATATATAGTGACATCCTCTTGAATTAATGGTATAATTGAAATCACAGGATCAACACACAATCCAATGAGTAACACGATAATTAAAATTGATGTTTAATTCAGATTTAAGCAGTTTCACACTAAAGGAATAAAAGTACTTGTCTACAGTGATAAGATCTAACTATTACAACATCACAAATTGTTTTAAAAGTATCAAATCCCAGCCCAAAGCTACAAACATCCGTGTACCAATAGTTTCTAAAGTCTCTGGGATATTGAATTGAAATGCTTAAGAAGAAGGTTCAGCTACACCTTTTCTTTTGCCTGAAAACATTGAGAGTCAACAGTAAGCTAATTTGCTTAGTGATATAACAGATTATAATTCAGCAAATATTTATTTACAAACTTGTGTGAAAATGGGCAGTGTAAGCCCCAAAAGTATGTGAAAACCATGCAGTGCAAGCATGGGGTTGGCAGTTCAAACTGCTGATCGGGGATGTGCCGAAACTGACCAGGATAACGAGTGGGATGATCAGTCCCCAACAGTGGCCTGATGTCAGCCCCAGTCAAGGTCGCATCAGATTATGAAGTAATGATCATGCAGTGCAAGCATGATGTAAATAGATGCACTTTCAATTGAACGCTGGCTACATGTTTGTCACATGTCAAGTACGAGTGTGTATCATAACAATGAATCATACATGAGTGCCAATTGACGTATATGAACAATGTGAACATGCCATTGAAATATAAAATGTGAATGTAAAGACAATAAATGTTAGAACTATAATCTATTACTCACAGTGGTTTGTACCGTGCAATTTGTCTCTGAATCAATCTGTGTTAAACAACACCACAAAGATCCTGTTATGTCAGTGTAATAGTAAATTAATCTTAGTATTTGCTTAAAACTTAAATTCTGAAAAGCTAAATGAAATTAAACAGAATTTGAACCACATCCGAATTTCGGAGGATCTGAAATCTGGATGGTCCGAGGTCCATCCTTGTCATTTTCCTTTGTATAATTCATCCAAATTCGGATGACATCTTGATCTGAAATTCGGATCAACAGTGCATCCGAAGTTCGTATCATAACTTAGTGATTTTTCTATAAGTTTCCATCCGAGATTACATATGGTCCGAAATCGGTTGAGACCCGAATTCGGATTGGTTCGAATTGGGAGTGGGTCCGAACTCGGATGAACCGGATTGTGTTCCGAGTTCATACTTTTATAATTTCTAATATTTTCCCGAATATACTTATGGTCAGTTTATGCATGTTTTGAGTCTAACATGGTAAATATGAACTTAAATGCACTCTTTTAACTTAAAACATAACACCAATGTACCAAAATATGCCATATTTGTCCAATTTTCATCAATGGTCGATGAACACACATACTAATCTCAAATTCATACTTAGTGGTGGAATTTGAAATTGAAATTTGGTATATAACATCATCAACACTCGATTTTAACATATCCGTAATAAGATACAACATGCATTAACATTTTCTACCATAATCTTATGATTCGGTTCACACCCAAAACCGAACTAAAACTCAATATTTCGAAGTTTTGAGTAAAACTTACCACAAATTGATGTTTGTAGCAGATATAGTTCCTTGTTTCCAACTAGTATCCAAATTTTTAACACGTTAATTCCAGATTTTATGTGGTCTTGATGATGAAACCGTGGTTTCTAGTGAGAGAGTGGGAGAAACGAGAGAGTGTGAGTTTTGCAATAATGAGTATTAATTCCCTTTTATTTGCTAGATTGTCACTTTTGCAATTTACCCCCTTTAACTTTGTATTTTTATGACTTAACCCATTTAAGTCGGTTTCTCATTGTTATGCTCGCTCAAAAGACGACAATGATAATTTCTCATTATCATTGCTATTTTTAAAATATTCCGATCAATGACTGCTGTAATTTTCCACTTATGTCGGTTCCTTGTTGTTTGCTTGCTCAGAAAACTACCATGAGGATTTCTCCTCAATTTTTTCTCATTTTTAAAATTGTGAACGAAACTTGAAATAATAAGTCCATTAATGTATTAAATTGAGTCTTGAATGGTAAATTACATGTACTTAAAATTTAGGGATGTTACATATATACATATATATATATATATATATATATATATATATATATATATATATATATATATATATATATATATATATATATATGGGCAAATGACCAAAAAATAGTAACAACTTTTGATAGTTTTATCATTAATAGTAACATTATTTATTTTTTATCATTAATAGTAACAAATTTTTATTTTTCTATCAATAATAGTAATGGGTGACCTGCAAATCTGGTTAGCAGGTCACCAACTTTTTAGTTATCAAAAATAGTAATATTTTTTCAGATTTTTATCAATAATAGTAACATATCAAATTAAAAACATGATTTTTTTTATTTTATTAAGTTTTCTAATATTTCATAAACACCAAAATAAACCAAAATTTAATTCCGAATATTTATTTACGATTAGATAATATTTGATTATATATTCACAATTATATATAATATGAACAAAAAAAATACTACAAATCATTTCAATTTCAATTTTTCCAAACTAAATAACTATAAATCATTCTATTTTTAGTTTTTTCCAACAAAATAATATGAACTATTTTAGTTTTTTAGTTTTTTTCGATCTAAATGGGCTGTAGGTTTTTTTATATAAAAAACTAAAAATAAAAATTGGTTGCAATATTTTTCAAGTAGAAAAACTATAAACCACAATTTGTAGTTAAAAATTGTAACACCCAGTCTTTGAGAAATATTTCGTGGATTTAATTTATTGGTTGATTAAATTATTAATATTGATTGGGGCAATAGTATGACGATTAGTGAAATGAATACATGCCGTGGTCGAGTATACATGTCACCGCGTTATAATTCTAGCGGATTATTAATAATTATGAGACCACAGAGTTAAATGGGAATATTAATATTAATTATGAAATATTGATAACAGGTCGGGTATCGGTGTCGAACCCGCATTATAAACAATATGTTTATATGTATAACACGTTTAACTCTTTGCTTCATTTTCATTCATTCCAAAAACAATTGAGAACTGTTGTGTGTGTTTGTAAGAGCAAACATAAGGAAAAAAGTCGTAACGGATCGAATTGAGCTCTGGAATTCATCTTTATCTTGGCTTGTGGAGTTCTTTAACTTGGGAAGGTAAGAAACCTCTAATATAAATGAGATGATTGTGTTATAAGATGCTAAATTATAGAATTTGGTTTAGCAAGTGTGTTTTTCGTTGTTAAAAACACAAAAATAAATGAGTTGCAATTATTTTGTATGAAAACTCAAAATGATTTATAGTTTTTTGTAAAAAAAACTTAAAACATGATTGGGTCGTAGTTTTTCATTCGGGGCTAAAAGTTGAATGATTTGTAATCAATTTCGTTCGGAATTTACTAAAAAACCGTTCAATTTGTAATTTTTTTATTCCAAATGAAAAGTACTACGAATGAAAAAGTATTGCGACCCATTCATTTTTTAGTTTTTCCATGAATGGAAAAACCATGCCTCATTGTGGTTTATAGTTTTATGAATGAAAAATATTGATACCCATTTTTATTTTTTGTTTTTTAAAATAAAAAAACTATGATCAATTTATATTGGAATAAACTAAAAAATGGAACGAATTTTATTATTTTATTCGGAAAAACTAAGAAAATGATGGTTTGTAGTATTTTTATTGAAATAAGTGAAAATTGAAATGATTCATAGTATTTTTTTTCATTAATATTATATATAGTTGTGAATAAATAATCGAATATTATCTATCTGTAAATATTCGGAAAAAAATTTTTAGTTTATTTTGGTGTTTATGAAATATTAGAAAACTTAATAAAATAAAATAATTTATGTTTTTAATTTGATATATTACTATTATTGATAAAAATATGAAAAGATGTTACTATTCTTGATAAATGAAAAGTTGGTGACTTGCTAAACAGGTTTGCAACTCACCCATTACTATTATTGATAGAAAAATAAAAAGTTGTTACTATTAATGATAAAAAATAAATAATATTACTATTAATGATAAAAATGTCAAAAGTTGTTACTATTTTTGATTATTTGCCCTATATATATATATATATATATATATATATATATATATATATATATATATATATATATATATATATATATATATATATATATATATAGGGAGGTTCAATTGAGAACTTATGTGCATCGAGGTACAAAAGTACCTATATCATCCATTAGATCAAAGAATTGTATGGATTAGATTAAATGGCAAAAGGGTAAATAATTGGACAATTTTATGCATCTTGTGCATTACAGAAAAACATGGAAGAGCTTTTTGGGTATTGTGCATATCTCATTAAATTTAATATTTTAACAAATAACTAAATAATAAATGTTAAAATAAATTCAATTGATCACTTCCAAATTTAACA
>JAANYP010003211.1:0-20000 GCA_020465985.1 Centrapalus pauciflorus | reverse complement strand
CATATAGTTTAAGATGTTTTCAAGTTTTGACAGACATGAGAATATTTTGTAACCATTTGGAGGATTGACAAACTAAAATAGTTAATGAATTGAAGTGGCACTTGGCACAACACTACTAGTGGATCTCAAACCATCAGTTGTGGTCTAACCTCATCAATGACAATATCACATCGCTTTGTTGAGCATCTTAAAAAAAAACCCGATGAGTTTAGTCTACAATTATCCCTGGTGAGTTATTTTGAAAGGAGAGTTTAATGAGACATTCCTGAAATTTAGAACTTCTAACCATAGTCAGTTTATGAAAAAGAATTTGTAAAGTCAACAAAATAAACTGAGCGGAGACCTCAATTATGAATATTCACAATAATGCAAATCAATTTTAGCTATTTGTTTGCGGAATCTAGCATTGTTTTTAGTGAACATTTATATGAATTTAGAGGTCCGCTTAAGATCGGAACCAAACCATGGATGAGTGATACAAACACAAATAGATCTCAAGTTTTCTTGGTGATCATAAAGCAGCCTTTTGTACACTTAACAAGCACAAATTGACCTCAAGAAAAAAAGCCACTGGCGTTCTCCATTTGATAAATTTTAATTATAAAACAATTTCATTAGAATTTTGTACTGTGCATTTGAATAATAAAAGTCTTTTTCGGCAGCAAGAGCTGCACAATTTGTTTGTGAATCTAATAAAGCAGGTTCTCTGATGAGAAGATCTTGTCAATTAGCTTGCGATCATAATGCAGATCATCCAACTTCAAGGCGATCAGATGAAAAATGTCTCCACCTTCCTTGTTCAAGTAAATATTCTTTCTACTTGTTATGATTACCAATTTCCGTATTGAGATTGTGCTTCTTGTGATTATCGAGTTTATCTCCTTCTGAAAACAAGCTGGCATTGTGAAGAAAGAGCGCATCAAGGTTCACAGGTTTTAAAACTGTTGTGGCGGTGATGATCTAATTGTGTTATCATCGCAACTACTGCTCTATTTATTCGTGTTATAATTTGTTTGTCATATCTAATTTTATTTATTTCCCTTTTATTGGTTGCCCGTTTACTGGAGTTATAACATGGTTTGCATTGTGATCATAATTTATCAGTATTCTTGAATTCTAATATTATTGTTTTAGGAAAGTAAACCAATTAATCTGGATCATTCCATAACATTGAAATCTGATAAAAGAATAATTATTTAAATGGAACATTGCCAAAAAAGGTATTTGGTAATTTTTTTCCAAAAGAATACCCCTAGACCTTCATCAAAATATCGATTTTTGTTTTTTTTGGCCTTTTTTTGCACAAAGAGATCTACAAGAAGAAATTAACCAACAAAAATTGAATGAAATAATAATATTATAAAATTGAAAAATTATAGTCCCAATGACTCAACGAGCATTCTTCTGGCGTAGTAAACCTCTTGGTATCCTTGCAATAATCATATATCACCAAGTTCCTCTGAACCCAAGCAAAATCCAACTTTTGGTCTTTTGTAAGGTGCCATGCTCCATCCTTCACATTCGGGATACGGGTCTTTTCATTCCCACACATCAACGTTAAAATCTTTATACGATGAAACAAATGGTGCCTTTTTCCAATCCGTTTTCTCAAGACCTCTTCGGGTGGCCCAATCACCGGCATTCCATATGCTCAAGTACAAGTACTTGGGTTTTTGATCAGGGAAGAAGTTGTTCTCGTAGTTGGCATTCTTGTATACTCTCACTGGAACTCTATCAACAAAGAATCTGTTTCATATGCACAAACAATGTAACAGATACGTTACTTAGAAATGGGTCAAGTTGGACCCATTATTCAACCGATCTGACTCAAATATATGATTTTTAAAATGGGAAAACGAATTCTTACATGATTTGGTGGGAATTCCATAAGATAGAATAAGTGTGGTAATCAAGAGTTGGATCAAACTAGGGGTGTAAACGAGCCGCGCCGAGCCCGAGCCCGTTTAAGCTCGAGCTCGGCTCGTTTAAAATTATCAGGCTCGAGCTCGAGCTCGGCTCGTTTCGAGCTTTGTATGTAAAGCTCGAGCTCGGCTCGTGAATAATTTTCAAAGCTCGAGCTCGGCTCGGGCTCGACCCGTTTATTATATATTTTTATTTTTTAATTAGTTTTTAAATAATCTTTTCAAATAATATGTATAATTTGTTATTTTAATATATTTGTATTTATTAATTTATATATTATATATTTATTAATTTAAAAATATATTTATATATAAGCTCGTTTAAGCTCGTTTAGGCTCGCGAGCTCGATATGTGAAGCTCGGGCTCGGCTCGTTTATTAAACGAGCTCGAGTTTAGGCTCGAGCTCGGCTCGGGCTCGTTTAATTCGAGCTTTTAACGAGTCGAGCTCGAGTAGCTCACGAGTAGCTCGGCTCATTTACACCCCTAGATCAAACCAAAGCTTGTGCCTCATTTCTCTATTGTCGGTGCCATTTTTGTAGACATTAGTTTGGATCAAATATGGTTCATCACTTCTGTTCCCTAAAAACTCAAAGTCTAGCTCATCTCTTGTTGGCCCTGCCCAATCCTCTGTACACATCTATAGTTTTTTTTATTTAATTAATTGTTTTTATAAATTTGATGTTTTAATTAAATGTAGGCTTTTTAAAGAGAAAAACTTACGTAATAAGCGGTAACGACGCCGGCGGAATCACCTCCAACCAACTTCAGCTTCATACTGAACCAACCAAATCAGTATCTTTGTTTTGTTTGAAACCCACATCCTGTTTCACCAAAACCATGCTGAATTCAGTGAAAGACTGAAGATTTTAACTACAATAGCAACGTAGTTTGAAATGAAAAAAAAAAATCTCTGTAATTAAGAGTAACATTTGAAGATGTGGGAAGGGGGTGGTTGAGACTTAAGTACATGGTGGTGTTTAACAGTTTTTTAAAGGTGCCCTTTCAACACTTTGTTAACCAGAAAATAAACTGGCTGCTGCATCATTTTGATGATAAATAAAACAGATAGTAGCTAGATAAACATGATACAGATATGGGTAATAAAATGTGTTGCACCTCAACCAGGGTCCGATTGAAGATCAGTCCATATTCACTCAAATGCGGAGTTAGATTGAATCCTTGACCTTATTCCTGTAACGCCCATCCAAGAACTTAAAGCCGTTAAACTCGAGAGCTCCATCTCAGTAGAAAATTCAGAAAGCTTCATCTTTACCGGAAATTATATGTAATCATTCATGCAATACAACAGAGGTACTCAAAGATTCAAGTTACTAATTTATTTATATGATTCATGTAATTAGGAACTTGAAAGTTACAAAACCGTTCCCCTCATTGCCATCAATTGTAAATATATGTTATTCGAGTTAAGGATTATACAATATTGCATATCCAGGAAGATACAAAAAATACCAATGTAAATACAGTAGAAAAATATAAATGTGATTGATATATTGGTTCTTAACCATACATAGAAATGTAAAATTTTCAAATATCAATCTCAAAAATTAGATAACAATTAATTACTCATGGATCAAATATCTACAAGTACCTTCTTGAACCTCTTCTCCTGCTGACCGTTAACCATACATAGAAATGTAAAAACGATTTCATGAATAGATTCAAAAGTTAGATTAAAGTTAAAGATTACTTAGACAGAGAACAAAAAAATCAGCAAAATAGGGAGAGAGAAAGAGAGAGGCGAGACTACGAGAATAGAGAGATCGAGAGTGACGGCCGACGAGAGGGAGAGGGCGCTCGACGCAACTGCTTGCCTGTTTGGCTGCTTCTTCTGGCGACAGGGAGCTCCGACAGAAGGCGACAACCGACGGCGAAGTGAGGGGCGGAGCCACAGGGGCGACTGCTTCTGCTGCGGTGTTGCTGTTGGTTTCTTTCTGGAAATCATAGCCGGATACAAGAGAATATTTTTCTAGCTTGGGTTTGAAATATTTTCTCAACAGAAAGAGTGAGAGAGAGAGAGTGAGAGAGAGAGAGAGAGATAAACAGCGCCCAGAACATTTGCAGATATGGTGGAGAGGAAGGGGTGGGAAGAGGAGGAGTCGTTTGGGGAAGAGAAGCTGGTAACGGTGTCTTGGAAACAGAAGGCCACGTAAATGCAACTAATTAATCTGCATGTTTGACAATTTATTGTTGAATTACTGCTTGTACCTAATGCATGTTAGACTTGTAAGTCTTAAATTTCAAAACTATGCATTATATGATTGTACCTCATGCAGTACCTATTGTTGTTAAACTAAATGCATTATAAGTAGTAAAGATTCATAATTAATTAGAATTTCAAAAAATATTTTAATAACCTCCGTATTTAGGAGTAATTAATTTAGGAAATAAAATTCCTAAATTAACTATTATCCCATTAATTTCTCATTTTCTCTCTTCCTCTTTCTCTCTCTATCACACACACACACACACACACTTGGACGCCCTCTCTCTCTCTCTCCCTCTCACATGGCCAACGATCACCCTTCTCTATTGGTCGGCAAACACAACCTCCCCCCTCTCTCTTGGTCGGCGACCACAAGATGATGCAGATGAAGCCAAGGATGAACAAGATGATTCAAACGATGTAGATGAACATGCAAACGATGAAGATGCGTCGTGTTTGAAGATGAAGATGATGATGCATCGTGTTTGAAGATGAATTCGATGATGATGCATCGTGTTTGAAGATAATCCAATGAAATGCATCATGTTTGAAGGTAAATCTGATGAAGTGCATCGTTTTTGAAGATGTATCGTGTTTTAAAATAAATCCTATGAAGATACATTGTGTTTGACAATGATGATGATGATGATGACGAACAAGAAGATGGCTGAAAATTATTAGTGACGACGATGAACAAGATGAATCATGAATTTGAACGGTTAATATTAGATGCGTCACGTATTGTTTAGATTTTGTAATTTTGAACTTGTTTAGATTTTATAATTTTGGGAGTGTATCAATTTAATTTATTGTAGTATTTATTGTTTGCTTGTTTGTTAAATATTCAATTAATATAAAAATTAAAATTTAATTGACTAGGAATCCTATTTTTCTCAAAATACCCTTATGCATACCAAATACGTGCATCGTGTGATGCACATTTGATCATTTAATCTAAGGGCTGTGGTCGGTTCTTTTTTAGATTCTCGATGCATACGGTTCCCCATAGAACCTAACCCTACATACATACATACATACATACATACATACATACATACATACATACATACATACATACATACATACATACATATATATATATATATATATATATATATATATATATAGATGGGATGATTGCAGGTTTTTAATTTAGTGTAGATTTGTAGAACCAATATCGTCTAAACATTAGATTAAACTAATGGTGTTGATTAAAAGTTGTAGGTTCCAAAAGGTTTTCCAAGTATGTTTAGATAAGCTGTAGAGGGGAGGGTGAATACAGTTAATCCTTTATCACAAACTTTTTCTCAATGTTTGTATGTATATATTAACACTTGTTAAATTAAAAACAAGTTTGGATTGTGGAATGATCCAAACTAAGATGACAGAATTGAAACAACAGACTTTAAACTAATCTAAGACTCACATAGAGTAGTTACAATGGAATTAGGTTCTTACAGATGAAGGGGTGGTGGACACGGATTTTTCTTTGGTCACAGAGACCTTAGAGATTTTCTCCTTCTTAACTTTCTTTCCACTGTCTCTTTCCTTGACAACCTCTTCCAACTTATTTTGCACTACCAAGGATGACATTTTTACTTTCTTTGCCTCCTTGGCAGCCAAAACTTGAGCAGCCGTTATAGAGGTTACTTCTTCTTTTGCCCTTTCCAGAAGCTCAGCTTGTTCTTGTTTCCACTCATAGTAAGTTTCAAGTGGAATTTTTATTTCATTTGCTTGAGCTTTTGTCATATTTGAGCCGGAGCTTTCTTTCAACCTCTGTATCCATAACAGCCTTGCCTCTTCCTTTGGCTGTAGTGGATGGAGCAACCTCAGTTTCCTTCTCTTCTGATGATTCTAGGACCCATTGTCTTCTTTTGCTGGGCATGTCCTCATATATAAGTTCCTCCCCCTTAGATGGTGCTGGTCTTGGAGACTTAGCCTGAGTAGGCTCAGATGTCATGGAGTCATGGGATGTACCTGCAGTAGCACTAGTGGTTAGTTGGCCTACTTCTTGACCAACTGAGGATGATTTCTCCTTAGAGGAGATGAAGATATCTCCCCCTTAGACTTGGTCTTTGAGGCAAATTTCTTCTCCCCATTTGAAGGAGATGGCACAAAGCCTTCAACATCAGTACTGCCTAAAGGAACATATCAAGAGGGTTTGGCATCAGCAGTCTTGGGAAAAAGGTTGAGAACCCGCCAGGCTGTCCTTCACCTCTACTAACTAGGTGAGGCATCTATCAAGAGAGGATGATTGAGAGTTATATTTGGCTGAAAGAATGGAAATGGTAGCCCTGTCAACATCACTAAACATAAGGCTGTTAAGTTGTACAAGAGTGATATTTATGGACTCTTGCACATCCTCAAAACCTGATGCCATAGTGTTGGATAGGGATACCACCAAGGTATTCAAAGAGGCTAAAGTGGAAGGCAAAGAGACAGAACAAGTTTCAGCAATACTTGATAGTTGTTGAGACACAGCTGCCAAGCTGGACACATCGTCCTGCTGATGGGAATGAATATATAATAGAGAAGTGGAGAGTTCTTGCAGCTGGGATGGGAGAGGGTGATGGGAAGGATGACTTGAACGAATCAAGAAATCCTGCAAGCTGTGCAGACACAAAGTCTACAATAGTAGAAGGAAGGTGGTCATGGATTTTTCCAAAGTATCAACCTTGTTGGACAGCACATGAAGTTGTTCCTTCAAGGACAGATCTTTTAGAGATGGTGGGTGTGAGTGGATTGTTTGGATTGAGTGGATGGAGATGAAGGTGAGGATGGTGGAGAGGAAGGTTCACTTGGTGATGGTAGGGGCACCGTGGAAAGAAGTTTCATAGCCTGTGCAAAAAATAAGTGACCTAACCTAGAGGGGTCAATGATACCTTCAGCAGTGGCCAAACCTGCACCATGAGCTGTGGTGTTTGGAGTGGTTTTCTTTTCAAGAACATTGGGATTGTGATTGCTTCATCAAAGACATGGGTAGGTACCTCAGTGGTGCTTTGGTCTATAGGTACCCCTTCATGGGGTGAGGTTGTGTGCATTTCAACATCATCAGTGGTGAAAACTGAAGATGGAATTTGTAGACGGGAAAGGCCTTCATAAGAGGGTTGGTCTGTACACTGTGGTTCATCAGGCTTAGATGTTGGTCCTTCAACAGTTGATGGGGACGGACCAGTTGTATCATGAGGAGCAGAAGTGGAAGGCTGATCAGTTGGAGGGCTAGAACCAAATGCTTTGGCATCTTGTGCAGACTCAGATGGTGTAGGAGAAATATGTGTGGGGGACAGTGTGGACACAGTGTGGAGTGGAGAGAAATCCTATCTTTCAATGTCTTTACCCTGTTGATAGGGAAGGATAGTTGATGTGGTAGTCTACATATGTACAACTGGTTCTTATTGGGAGGAACCAGAGGGCACAGGCTGACTCTTGGTAGACTCAGTTTGGAGTGAGGCAAGCTCCATAGAGTGTGCACAACTTTCCAAGATAGGAGAAAAGGATGGAACAGGGGTGACCTCTTTTTCAACTGGCTCTTGTGTGAGGGGCTGTGTGGGGTAGGTAGGCTGATTGTCTTTTTCCTAGCTAAGGATTTCTTTCTTAGCTTGGAATATGTGGTGGGAGAAGTGGCAGGGTCTTGTGTTTGGACTGGGCTGGAAACAGGGGGTGAAACCTGTTCCCTGGTATCAGGTGGCACAGAGCCACTAGCCACAATGGCCACTGGTTCAACTGATGAACCTGGGTGAGCAGTCTGTTCCCCTAAGGCATAGAGACTGAGAAAGCAAACTTTGTTTTTCTGGCCTTTTTGGAGACAGGCCATGCTTCACTTGACTTCAGGGCACATTTTACCCTTTTTGTCAGTGATTTGGATTTTCCAATAGGAGCAGGAGTTGGATCCACCTCCTATGTAAAAGGTCCTTCTACCAAACCAAGTAGCCTCCTCATAGGTGTTGTGAGAGGAGGCTCTTCAACAGTAACAGGGGCATGAAAGACTTTATTTCCAATGACAGGAAACACCATTGATTTGAGAAATGGCAAAGAGTTGTACAGGGAGTCACCACAAACATGTTTGAAGATGAGACTTAAAAGTCTGGGATACCTTACAGATGGGGAACGTTGGTCTTGTTCCACAAAGGCCCTCAGATTGCCAAATGTAAGGTCACCTATAGCATGGATCTGATCTTGACGCGACACCTTCCAACGAGCGCGGAATCCTCGTTAGTGGTTTAACGGATCGATCACACACGAAAACCGGAGACGAACACAATGATAGCCGATATGACGAACGACCCGACACGTGTATTTCTCCGAAAAGACTCTCTGAAATCTCACAAGTTCGTATGTGCGCTAATACGAGCTCTAAATTCTAATCTCTACAAAAGTCGCTAATTCAAACAGATTAACTCTTAATTATAGAGATTAAGTTCGAACTTGACTTAAACAAGTTCATTCAGGCCCAAGCCCACGAACTTGTCCACTACTATTCGAACTTAGCTTCACTAAGTTCGAACCCTAGCCTTTGAACTTGTTCTAGGGAACTTATCTTTGAACTTATCATGCAAATGTAAACATCATACACAAACAAGATCAAACATATATAGATTGTATTTGCAAAGCCTGATCTATTACAAAAGACTATCTATACCTAGACTGCTATCGTCACACATGGTGCACTAACAGACTCCCCCTTGACGATAGCTTCTAGTTAGATATTCAATTAATCTATAGAACTAGGCTGATTCAAAATACTTCGTGCATACAATCCCTGTTCTACAAAAACCTTTACAACTTTCTGGTACTTCTTGCCTTCTGATCTCCAACCTTCATGAAAATAGATTGGTTGCTCATGAAGCTTCAGCAAATCGCCATGAGAAAGGTTTACAAGGTGTAGAGGGTCATACACTTTCAAAATAACTCTTTCATCTTGATCTTCCATAACTGCCTCGGCTAGCTCATTATCTACGTACCACCACTTCATATAATTCAGAACATTCTGTGGCATTTTCTTTAATGGAACCCTATTTAGGATTCGAACCGGTTTGTAAAACATCTTCATCCACGCTTCCCGGTCAATGGATCCATTCTCGAATCATCTATGACTCTCTTTCCTTCCCTTGACTTAGTTCTATCGAACCTCCCAGACCGACCTTCTTTTCTGATAAATCTAACTATCACTTCAGCATACTGGTCGTCTCCTAGGTTGATTAGATTTTTCCATGCCAGTTCCTTCACTTTACATTTAGGCAAAGTATTGAAGACTTTAAGGTTTCTCTTCAGATACTGGAGCCCGTCTCTTCTTTTAAGCACAAAGAGCTGCAATTCCCTGTCGAAGAACCAACTAAGAATGCCTCCAAATAGTTGTCATGGGCTTGGCAATCTTAGTTTTTCTCTTACTGCTAACTCAGTCTTCTTCTCCTCTTTCTTGAACCAAAGTTTTCTCTTTTCTTCCTTGGTCTGCTCTTTATCTGTTTTTTGAATTACATCATCATCCGATTCATCATTGATCGTTGACTTCAGAATGTCTAGATCTATCAGATTCTGGTCTGTATTTACATATTGTTCTGTGACTGGTTGTCCCTGAATGACGATCTCATGAGCTTCGTCTTCTTCATCTACTAAAACTTCATCATCTGGGCTCCAATCTGGAACATTTTTCGAGACAAACTCTCCTTCTTCAAGTTCTTCCATATCAATTTCAAAATCAAATTTCATTTCATCATCATCCTCAATTCCGGCCAAGGCTCCAATCATTTCTTGTTCGACTAACTCTGATGCTTCGGGAGTCTTGCCTTTTTCCTGACCTCCTCGTCCTCCTGTTCCAGATGATCCAGTGCTGAGCAGTCTCATGTGGAAGACCTGCTAGCTCACTGTCTTTTTACGTACTTGGGTCACATCCTTCTTCATCACTATCTCTTTGAAATCCCCGCAACACATCGCCTCGGCAACTGCTCTGCCCCTGAGGTTGTAGATCTTTCATTATTTGCTCTACCAGGATCTGAAGAGTCAAAATTTGAGATTGTTGGGCTGGCACTTGTGTTTGAAGCTTAGCATTCTGTTGCTCTAACCTAGAATTGTGTTGCTGCAGCTCATTTACAGCTTGCGAGAGCTGAAATATTTGGACTGTTTGGAAGTCTACTTTGCCTTTCAACTCTGTGAATCGTTGATTCTCAGTAAATGGAACGGACGTTGTTGGAGTGGAAGGTGATGGAGTTGAAGTGGATATGGATGGAGCGGTGGTTGCGACGGATGAGACGGCAGACGAAGTAGATGGAGCTCCCGGACGTATGCGTTGACGCTTCGCCCTCTGTTGTGTAGCAATCGCTGCCTCTTCTTCTAACATAAAATCTGCATCTCCTTCATCTTCGTCACGGAGTGCTGGACGAGTCATCTTTCTTCGGCTCGCAACTAGTCTTGAGCCATATCTTTCAAAAGAAATTGTTAGATTTGCAGCTTCTCTTTCCTCCTGTTCTGAACTAGAGTCTGAGTCTGATTCAGACGCTATCTCAACTAGACCTTCTGTCACTTCATCCTGACTCTTTGTTCTTTCTGTCGCTTCTTCACGACTTTCTGTTCCTACAGTTGCAGGAACTGGTGGCTGATATTCATCAATTTCCCTGAACAGGTCATCCATGTCAGTTGGAGGCTCCAAAATCTCCTGAACTAGCTGTTCAACTATATTTTCCTGTGCTGCTGCTCCTTGCTCAAACATTTCTTGCAAGGTTTGTTCCCTCTGGTTAGGTTGTGGTGCCGATTTTGATGGCACAGCTACCTCTGTTGTTGATCTGGAGCGAGGAGTTACCCTAGCAACCGGAGCTCGTTGGGCCGATGCTTGTTGTGGTGGAGGTTGTTGCTGTTGAGGTTGTTGCTGAGGGTCATCACCTATCCAGTCATCTCCTTCGGGAGTGACAAAATCTGGATCTATGACTGTGCCAAAAAGTAGAGCCACTTGGGGCCTTACTTGCTCTGCCTTTCGTGCATTATGAGATTGGCAGTCAGCAAATTTCTTTTGTCTATGATAGCTACTCCAGTTTGTTCCAGCAATATCGGTAGATCTGGCAGGAAATGTCTGATGATCATCATGATAAAACGCGGATACATGAGAAATCTTTCACGGTTGGGAGCGGAGATTTGGTTGACAAACTCCCCAAAGAACATCTCGGAAAAGTTAAAATTCTTGTTGTAGATGAGAGAAATCATTGCTGATTGGAGCTTGGACACCATTGTGTCAAATCCCGCCTTCTTGGGAGCAAAACAAACCATGATCACGTGAAACAGATATCGCCACTGGCCAATGAGACCATTTTTAAGAAGGTCGCCTGCCTTATTGGAGCCGGAAAGTCAATTGGACCATCTTCTTGGTCAGTAGTCCCCAGTTGTAAAAATTGATCGTAGATGATCAGCGGAATATGCTATTGGACGACCACCTACCCTCGTGCGTAGAACCGTAGGTGTAACAGTGCAATCTACTTGCAATGATAGCCAAAATTGTCGAACATATGGAAGAATGATCGGCTGGTTGTGCGTCAAAGCATATGCCACTCTTGATTGCGACAAGAATTCAATCATTTGTCGGTACGGCTGAGCCTCTAGCAGGTGAAGGTCAACAACCATCACCATATTGTGCTTATTAAAGAAAGCTCGATCTCCCATATCTGGACACAATTTATATACATAAACTGTTAGAAATTAAAATTGAAGAATTTAAGTTTTTCAAACTTGTTTAAATTCGAACTTGATTAAGTTCGAATTTGCACATCTTCGAACTTACTTAAATTCGAGATTGTAAGTCATTCGAACTTACTTAAGTTCGAATAGTCTTTTGACCTTCGAACTTACTTAAATTCGAGAACCTTATCCGAACATGTCTGACTTCGAACTTATAGATATTTTTGACAAGTTCGTAGTCCTGACAAGTTCGAAACTGAAGAACAAGTTCGAATCATGTTGAACAAGTTCGAAGACGGACATCTTAGACTTCAATTCCATGATTTTAACCCTTTTAGACTTAAATAACTGTAGAATCTAGTCCTAATGGGTTCTAATCAGGTTTATGAATCATTAATTTTAAGTTTTTGCTCTTAAAACTTGTGATTTAAAGCACCTAGTTCTAAATGACACAAAAACTCAAACTTAGTCGATTTTAGCCACTAAAAAGGTCCTAATCGTACACTTACTTAGTATTTGTTGGTTCAAACCACCTAAGTGTGTGAGTAGGTTCGAGGAATAGTGTAAAACTTCGAGAAATAGTTCAAATTCGAGAAGTCGGTAAGTTCGAGATCGCAGGTAAGTTCGAAGGTAGGTGCATTGAATGAAGCACTGTTGACCTATTTATAACCAAGCCCCTTCGAACTTATGTTAAGTTCGAACTTTGCAGCAAGTTCGAATCCAACTTCGAACTTAACTGATGTTCGAACTTAATTGAAAATTTTGAAAATTCTTGAATAAAATCCAAGTTTTTCAACTTTTTCACTTAACGGAATTTTTTAACTTTGCAAGATATTCACACTTAGCAACAGATTATCACGCAATTTTGTTTCTCCAACTAAAATAAATGCATCCTAGTAACTTTGACCTTATTCTTATTTATTATTATTAAAATTAATAAAATAAAATAGAATAGAATAAAAATACAATTTAAATTAACTTAAAACTAATGTAAGAGTAAAAATATACTAACAGAATATTTTTGCGAGATAGTCAAAGAAGGTTCAATCAGATAGCGGTGTCAAACGTACTTTCAGTATTTCACTTTCACACTTTAGGATTTTTTATTCCTTTGATTGTTTGTCGTGATATACCTTCCAAGTCGATTGTCGGTATGTTTTTCCATTTAAACATTCAACACTTGGGAATTTCCTTTGGCCTTTTTATTTAGGGGTAAAGTCATACAATAGTAACCTACTTTTGAAATTTATCAATATGGTACGTCTACTTTTTTAAATGTCGACATGGTACATGTACTTCAATTTTTCATACCGGTATGACCATATTTGTAATAGACCCCTGTTTTTCATACCATTAGAACCCTGTTACGTACGTAAAAATCGGGCTCTATTATGAAGAATGACCATATCGATACAGAATAATGAAATACACGTACCATATAGACAATTAAAAACGTAGATGTACCATATCGATACATTTTCAAAAGTAGGTTGCTATTGTAAGACCTTAACCCTTTTATTTATCAAGAAACTACCTAATGTGTCCCATACTTAGACATACTTCTATGATCAAAGCAGACACACAATGATTATGACTTTTTGGTATTTGCAAATTTTCTTTAAAAGGCAAACGGCGGACACAGTTCTGTATTTACATACAACAGAGTGTCTTAGTTTGTCTTAGAGTTCCTCTTATGTTAGCAAGACAGCGGTGACAGTTCTGTACTCACGTACAACAAAGCAACTTATTTTGCTAGTTTAAGTCAAAACGGCGGTGATAGGTCTGTACTCACGTACAACAAAGCGACTTATTTTGACTTCGTTTACTTTTCAAAACCTTTTCTTTCTTTGTTTAAGATGTATTTTGATGTTGCTATACATCCCCCAGATAAATTTGCATACCTCATTCATATCATTGTCTGTATGTCTCTAACATAGAAATTAAGACCTTTTGGTTATAAATCTAAGTTAGTTACACATATGACATTTTTATGATTATTTTATTAGCAGTTAGGATTTCCTTCATGTATTATGCCTACTAACATTATGTGTGAATGCTTAACACTTAGAGTTTGTTAGGCTGTGCTAATTTTTGTCACTTTGAACCTATGACTCTAAGACTTAACTCATTTTTCGATATTCTCTTTTATTGAAATTTTCATGGTTTTCTCTCTTTTTTATTTTGTTTTTCATTTTTAAGAAAAATAAGCTGATAAACTAAACTAATAACTTACTATAAAAAGAAAATCTACTAAGGTCAAGTTACTCTGTGTAACATCCGGCACTAAACCATGATAGCAACAATGACCTAATATGTATTTAATAGTCAATTATAGCCTAATCAGTGGTCATTAGAAATTAATCAAGTGATTAACAAGGTTTATTAGAAAATTCAACTCAATTAGAATCAAATTCATCGGTGCGATGAATCGGGAAATCAATTAATCCGATCAATTTACGATATGAGGGATTAATTCAACTAAGTACATAATTAAATTATGATTAGTGACACTAATCATACACTAATACAATTACTTAACATTAATTATGCAAGACTAAAACAATTCATTAAAACAATGCATTCAAAAGTATTTATGAATTTACAAGAAAAGGGAAATACAAGAATACATTCTAAATACTTTTATACAAAAAAAAATATATAATAACATGAAAATAATCCATAAAAATCTGGTCATAGGGTAGTACTACCCAAGATTTGATTTCAATTTTTTTAATTCCCAACTCCATAACCTTTCATAATCAAATCTTTCACACCCCATTCTCCTTTCATTTCAACATGATCTTACACTCCACCTCAATTTGAAAGACCAAGACTTTGCCTATAAATAGAGGGCTTCCTTTTCATTATTTTCACACCAAAATATCTCTTTCTCTCCTCTCAAAACCGGATCCAACACACACACACACTACAAACCTTTTCATTCAAGTGTTCTTGGTGAAATTCAAGTGTTCTTGGTGAACTTCTAGTGTTCTTGGTTCAAATCTTGCAAGAGTTCCAACTTCTTCTCAATTTCATACTCCAAATACATCAAAGTAAGTAAATACTAACTTATTTCATCATATATTTAAGTTTATATAAGTCTTGCATAATATATATAATCACCTACAACAACAAGTTTCATAAAAACTCAAGTTTATAAGTTTCTAGTTGTTATTTTTAAGTTGTTTCTTTAAATGTGTTTATGAATATATGAACACATTATAAGCATGTTAATATTATGAAAACATGTGTTATATATGTGGTTTTATAACTATTATGGCTTTTAAACAAGTTGTCTTTAAATAAACAACAAGAATCATAAGTTGTTTTAAATTTATAAACTACGGAATTTCGGCAGAATATTTGTATCGACTTTGAAAAATCATAACTAATTCATAACTCAACGAAATGAGTTGATTCTTGTCTCAAAAGTTAGATCTATGTCTTAACTATAGATCTGAAATTTTTCATAATTTATTTTGAAGTTTAAGACCTCCAGAAATTATTTGAGAAACCGAAAGTTTGACAGCTCAAAAATGGCCAACATAGCGTTTTTAACGAGATTTTTCACCAACCTAAACAACTCGAAAAATGGCCGTTCTTGATTCTAAAAATCCTTTGTATATAGTAGTTTAATGTCCTAGAAAACCAAAGTCTAAAACATTTTGGAGCTTGGTCAAAGACAGCCTCAAAGTAGGCCGAAAAACCTCCGAAAAAGCTGGAAAATTATATATATATAAACTTGACGTTTTAAGCAAATCTTATTTATAAACTTGTAATGTTGGGTGATTTAAGACATAAAAATCTATAAATATACATATTATCATATATTAGTGATATTAAGTCCTTATCATCATTTAGGACTCGGTTAAACACCTCCGGTTTCATCACCCATCAAACAACGCACTTTTGCATTTTTGCGCGTCGTTTTGCCATCACAAGTTCGGTGAGTCTTCATAGCCCCTATTTTTCACTATCTATTGGGGTGGAAATACATGCACTGTTTTTCATATGGACATCAAAACTGTTTATTTCTTATATGTATTACATGTTCGGATTCCATCAGCCCTTATATCATGAACCGTTAATTGCATTTATTTGTAAGCGCGAGTATATTGTGGATAGATCTATTGGGAGTCATGTCCCCCATTCGTGTTAGCTCGGTTCGGCTAACAGCGAGTGCATATATATTCAACACACGGTATTACGTATGGGAATACTGCACAGGGCAAACTCATTCTAATTAAGCTTCGGTTGCATGATGGTTTATGTAATACATACACGGAATTTATGATTTTATAAATTCAACTCATCTGATAATGTCCATACAACTGGTCTTTTCGCGTAAACCTATGAGCTCACCAACAATTTTTGTTGACGTATTTTAGTATGTATTTTCAGGTAATTAAGGCAAGTGTGCCTTCGGATACACCAACTTTCAAGCTTCCGCATTTCATGGAGTCGCATGCATATTTCGAAAACTAACGGAGATTTGACTGCATTATTTTTGGACGCATTAATTATGTTTCAGAATCTCTGTATTACGCGAACTTCATTCCTTTCATTTTGTAAAACATTAATACATTTTTAAATTTTAATGTCGTAATATTTCGAAAACGTCCATATAGTGGTCGTTCGTTATAATTATGGTTACGCTTCCGCACTCGTCACGTCTCGCTGCCAACCAAGGTAGCAGGGTGTGACAGATTGGTATCAGAGCCATAGTTATAGTGAACTAGGTTGCATTAGTACCTAGACTATAACTGTTACAAAAACTAAACTTTCTTCAAGAACTGTGAACACATATATGGACCCTGATGACAATAACATATCGAAATTCACCCCTAGGGAAAGGGTGTGACTAGCACAACGGGAGTCTATCCCGGTACCTGCCCATCAGCCAAGCCCGCCGCAGTAGTAACGGGCAAGCATAGGACAGTGGGGATGGATGCCTCACACTCTCCAAGAGTGGAGAAACGAAGAGGGGATCCAAATCCAGTTTGAAGTCAGAACACCATCTTCCTCTCAAGTGCCGACACTTACCCAGAAACCTACGTAACAAACAATGTCTCTGTTGGTGGCAAGGGCCGCCAGACCTGACCTCCAATTTCGACAAAATCCACCAAGAGGTCAGTGAGATCTTTGCAAGGATTAAGCAGGAGGCAATGCAAACCACCAATAAACCTTAGGCCAACCAGAATAAACAGGCGATTCAACCAGACGGAATCAACAAATTGTGACAACGCCTAGCGGAGCACAAAACCCGCAATGCAGAACTAACCCAACGACTTAACACTCTGGAGTACGAGGAAAACCCAGAGGCATCTCATACTTAGTACCCTTCTACCATTTTATAGTATTTATCTAGGCTTTACTATCTGATATATCCTAGGGTAAATAAGGCTTAAGAATTTATCAAAAAATTTTTTTGACCATATCACATACAAAGATTAAGTATCAAGAACTTTTATGAGGAATTAAGTTTTAACTACAACTCTGCGTAGGAATAGATAAAGCTGTGACTATCTGCCTAAGAAATTTCAAACCCGTAGACTTATCCTCTTACCCCATTAGATACCACTTATGCATTTCTACTATTTGATACTGGTGCTGATAAGAGCTTTATATCCACTAAGTTCACGAAGCTGATAAATTCCATTAAGTGCTACTTATGCTATTGAGGTTGATGACAGTGAGACGCTTAAGACAAATAATATAAGTCGAGGATGCTCCTTAGAATTAGTAGGCCGACTCTTTGAAACAGACATGATACCCATCAAAATGGGAAGTGTTTACGTGGTCATAGGCATGGATTGGCTATCGAAAATCGTGAGGAAATAGTATGCAACAAGAACATAGTTCATATACCTTTAGCCAATAAGAAGGTCCTTACCGTCCAACGCAAAGCAAGAAATACCAAAGTAAGCATCATCTCTAGCATTAGGACCCTGAAGTGTTGATAGAGAGGGAGCCAAAGGGAAAGCGGCTCGAAAATATTCTTATTATTTATGGTTACCCCAAAGTTTTTCCAGAACACTTACCTGAACTCCCAACATCGAGGCAAGTCAAATTCAAAAATAGGCCTAGTATCAGGTGCGGTACCAGTGGCTCGAGCACCATGCCGATTAGCCCCATCAATAGTGTAAGAATCGTCCAACCAACTATAGGAGCTCTTAGCAAAAGGGCCTATCAAACCGAGTTCCTGGCTTTGGAGGAGCTCCAGTTTTGTTCATAATGGAGAAGGATGGAACTTTCGGGATGTGCATCAATTACCGAGAAATTAAATAAGCTAACAGAACCAATACCCACTTCCAAGGATCAATGACTTGTTTGACAAAACTCCAAGAATTAAGCTTCTATTCGAAGATCGTCCTTAGGTCTGGTTATCATCAGGTTAAAGTTCACAAGAAAGATATTCCAAAGACAGCTTTCAGATTCCGTTTCGGTCATCATAAATTCCTATTAATGCCGTTTGGATTAACCAGTGTCCCCAACGGTACTCATGGACCTCATCTGGTGTGCAAACCT
Organism: Centrapalus pauciflorus; assembly: GCA_020465985.1. NCBI lineage: Eukaryota > Viridiplantae > Streptophyta > Magnoliopsida > Asterales > Asteraceae > Centrapalus > Centrapalus pauciflorus. Next base: position 1,666 of record JAANYP010003211.1, on the reverse strand, counting down.
TATTTAGACAAATTCGTGATTGTATTCATGAATGACTTTTAATCTACTCACGAAACGAGAAGGAGCATGAGCAACATTTAAGACTGATTCTGGAATTATCGGAGAAAGAACAACTATATGCTAAGCTTTCTAAATTTGACTTTTGGTTAGGAGAGGTGAAATCCCCCGGTCACGTGAACAATAGTAAAGGAATCCAAGTCGACCCCGCAAAGATCAAGGCTATCAGGAATTGGTCAACTCTTAGAACCCCCATAGAGATACGACAGTCCTTAAGACTTGCCACTTATTATAAGCAATTTTCTCAAAGACCACTAGAACTCTAACAAAACTGACCCGAAAAGACATTAAGTATGATTGGAGCAAGGATCAGGAGACATCATTCCAGTTATTAAAGCACAAACTGTGCAGCGCGCCTATTTTGTCCATACTTAAGAGGAACGAGAAATTTATAGATTAATGTGACGCTTCACACAATGGGCTTATATAGAAAAATAGGGACATAGCTTATACTTTATGAAAACTTAAGGTTCACTAGGTGATTTACACAACACATGATCTGGATCTTGAAGCAGTAGTCTTAATCCTTGGAGACAATAGTTGTACGGTATGAAGTGTATTGTATTCACAGACCATAAGAGCCTCCAACACATCTTGAACCAGAAAGAGTCGAATACGAAGTAGTACCGTTGGATGGAACTAGTATGTAATGGCAACCGTGAAAATTCGTTATCACCTGAGGAAAACTAAGGAGCTAAGCCGTTAAGAGTACAAGTGGATAAATAGTTTAGAATAAGGGCTAATAAAAATCGATAATTCATGAATAGAATCTGATTACTCTGTTTGGTGGAATAAGAAAGCTGGCTATGGATGAAGGACACAAATTAAGATATGTCGTTCACCCCGTATCCAATAAAATGTATCATAACCTTAAGAAACTATACGGGTGGCCTATCATGAAGAATGACTTGCCAAATCGGTCAGAAAATTCCTAACACGCTCCAAAGTTAAGATAAACCATCAGAAACCATTTGGGTAATAGTCGACAACCTAACAAAATCCGCGCGTTCCTACCAATCAAGAAGAACATCAGGATGAATAAGCTAGTCCAAACGTACCTCAAGGAAGTCGTCTCCGGACACGGAGTGCCTATTATAATCATTTTGATATGGATAGCAGATCTACAGCTAAGCTTTTGGCAATTATTATAGCCAACTGTGGATAAAAACCGGGACCTGAGTACCACATATCACTCTCAGACCAATGGTCAGAATAATAGAACGATCCAAACCCTAGAACGTACATTAAGAGCCTGTGTAATGGATACTTATTTGCCTTAGTGGAATTATCGTACTACAATAGCTATCACTCAAGTACTAAAGCTGCTCCGTTTGAGGCCCTCAACGGGCAAAAGTGTCGATCACCAATTTATTGGGAAGAAGTGGGAAACGGCCAAATCATTGGCGTTAAGATCATTCACAAAATTACCGAAAGGATAGTACGATTGCGGAACTGACTAAAAGTTGCCCGCAATTGTCAGAAAGTTATGCAGATGTAGGAAGAAAATCCCTTGAATTCTAATTAGGAGAACGAGTACCAATGAAACTCTCGCCTTGGAAGGGCGTAATCCGTTTTGGAAACGAGGAAAACTCAATCCTCGTTATATCGG
>JAANYP010003210.1:215083-441477 GCA_020465985.1 Centrapalus pauciflorus | reverse complement strand
GTGTGATGTGTGTTTGTGTGATTGTGATTGTTGATTGTGGCAGTAGGCGAGGACGTATCAGTTTGGCAGATTGAGACTGGGCTAGGAACAGGGGGCTGGCCATGTGTCCATCGTCTCTGTGCCACAGATGGCACCAGCCACAAATGCTTCAGGCTCACGACTGAGCAGCAAGGTTGAGGAACTGCTCTCCCTCAGCCACAGAGGCCTAAAGGAACAGACTCAGACTGAGCTTGTTTGGCCTTCTTTTCACGCCCCAGCTTCAGTCTGCGCCAGGTTCCTTTTGACAAGCTTGGACCCGGCTTTGGATTTTCTAGGTTTGGGAGCAGTCTCTGGATCCACCCTTACCAGAGCTAGAGGCGTCCTTCCACCACACCTACGCAGCCTCCTCATTGGTGTTGATAGGAGGAGGCATCATGTCATTTGCGGACTGGAGTATAGAAAACTCTCTTTCCCTATAACTTGGGCAATTGCCCAGTTCTTAAGAAGAGCTGTTGACGAGTCTTCAGATGCCTCACCACTACATGCCTTGAAAATGAGGCTCAGGAAACCTGGGTATCGACCAAGCAGCTGGTAGACTCTTGCCCTTTTTTTGCCACCAGGTTCCTCAGATTCAGAAAAAAAACAAAAAGAAAGAAAAATCCATTTGGCCTATCCATTTGTATTCCCTCCACAAGCGTGCAGAACACAGGGATTTCATCACGGCTCAGTTGGTCAAAGGAACGCAACCTTTACGTGGCTGAGCCACACATCACCAACAGGGGAGAAAGACACGTTTGATACAAAGCGATACAGGAGGATGACGCCTTCTGCTGCAGAATCAGGATTGCTCCAACTTTGAGGTTCTGCCCACCACCACGAAAAGCACGACGTAGCAAGATTGCCATTTGACTCATTTTCAGCTTGTGGGTCATCTTATCGTACCACCTAAGAGCATTGATTAGCGAGAGTTGGTAGATGAAGCACTCCCGAGCAGATCAGTGTTGATCGTACTGGTCTGGTCCCATGCGTATTGTGCCCTTAATGACTTTGGAGTTTTTTTTTCTGGAAGGTAGGATGGCACAGTGTATACCAGAACTCCTACACTCATCCTCCTGGTACAGACACGAGACCCGTTCAGCGCACACGCAGGAGATGCTATGTAGTCTTGCGTAGTTCAACGGATGATACTTTCAGAAACTCCACCATTTGTTCGTACCTTTCCCCACATAGAATTTTGGGGATAGTGAGGTTCGCAATTTTGTAGATTTTTGGTGGTTTATGGTCGCTATGTGGTGATGGCTTGAGATGTTGACGACATCCCACCAACAAATACGGAGAACGGGCTTTGGTCGTGTGAGCTATGGCATTTGAGTTGAGCAACTAGCATTTTGCTTGAGATTGACAGCAATGTAGGAGACAAGTGAAAAGTTGTGTGTTATTTTAGACTTGAAGAACTTTATGAGTCTTAGAAAAGGTTTCTGGGTGGAAATTGGCGTTAGGCGATGAACTATACAGTAGGTCAAAGTGATTATGGTTAAGGTTGATAGCGGAAAGAAGAACGTTAGATAGAAGAGAAACGGATGTGTTAGCGTTGCCTTTTTTAATGCTCAGCAGCATTACTGTACCCACGAAGCATCTTCCATCGTTGAAACTTTACTAGACAATATTATTTTTAGATCATAACACACGTAAACATTTACCGCCAGTAATTAAGTTAAATTAAAACAGAAGTTATACGTGACTTAATTACTGAAGAAAGAGTAATTAACTTTTGGTCTACGCTGTTGATTCAAACTGTGATGACAGGGTCAACCAAGTTCTTCTTCAGGTCCTCTTCAAACGTCGTTCGCTCCCTTCTGGGAACATTTCTGCATACCTTTAGTTTTTGCTACTTTGTATTGTATATGTATGCTTTTTTTTTTTTTTGTTTCCTTTTTTTTTTTTATATTATATACTGACAGGCTTACAAGACAATGGTCTTGTAAAGACTAGTCGTGCAGACGATGAACAGCTGTTTGAAGACTGGACCAGTCATGAGCAGGCGGACGAATTAAACAGGTTAATACGTTTTATGTCAAGCCGTGTTGCTAGCTCAAGCTGTTCAAGTTTTTCAGACAAATTGGGACTGAGTACGAGACATGTATAACCTGTTCTGTTAAGCTTCAGAAAAAACTTGAGCAGTGATGACACATACAAGGCAGTGTGACATTATCTGGTCTTAAATTTGACCATTTTGTTATTTTCGTTAGCATCTTTTTTTTTATGTCACTCTTGTTTTTTTAACAGGCCAGCAGCTTGCATCAGAACAAGGTCTAATTAAACTTGTTTCATCAGAGGTTTGTCGTGAAAATTGTTGACAAAAGCTGTTCATTGTGAAACTAAAACTTTACCTCCAACCAATTACCTTTCTTGAATGTGATCCCCTGATGAAGTGATGTCTGACTTACTATTGCTTTTGTTCTTGAGTGAATACTGGATTGTTGAGATGCCGTCTATGCGCACTTGTGTATCACCAGCTAGAATAAAGAGTTTTCCTATGCATCAACGCCCATAGTCTTCAGCTGATGCCCTCCACCGAATCTGCCTACAGCCGCTTCAGCAGCATATGTATCTAAGCTTCACGCAGTGAAGTGGACACTGAGTTCCGGCCTTCTTGCTACTCCAACGCATCAACTTTCCACCAAGGAGTTGACATCCACCTATTGTGCTTTTCCTATCTAAACCTGCAGCCTGCAAAATCAGAATCTGAATAACCTGTTAGTTCAAGGCTTGAGTCTTTGGGGTACCAAAGACCCAAACCTGGTGTACCCTTCAGGTATCTGAAGATTCTTTTAACAGCAGCTAGATGTGATTCCTTTGGATCAGCTTGGAACCTAGCACATAAACAGGTGGCAAACATAATATCAGGTCTACTAGCAGTCAAGTATAGCAAGCTCCCAATCATGCCTCTGTAAGCTGTTACTGAAATGATGAAGTAGATTGAAATGATGAAAGTAGATTGAAATGATGAAGGATATGGAGGTTGAGTGTGAGATCTTGATGAAATGAAAGAGTGAAGAGATATGATGGTGATTGTGTATGGTGTTTGATATTCTAAAATTGAAGTCAAAACCTATGATGTACTATGTGTAGGGCCGGCCATGTGAGGTATTTATGGAGTATCTTCATTTTTTTTGTATGAATGTATATAGAATGTATTCTTGTATTTCTCCTTTTATGTAAATTCATAAATACTTTTTGTAGGTCCCGAGAGGTTCCCAAAGTATATAGTTATAAGCTGTAGAGGGGGGGTGAATACATCAATTTAAAAACTACACACTCTTTTCTCAATGTTTGTATGTATTATCAACAATTTGTTAATTACAAACAAGCTTGAATGCGGAAGAGTTCAAGCTGAGATGACAGATACAACAGTATGCTTACTAGTCTAAGACAGACTCGAACTAGTATACAATGAATACACTCACTAAGAAGCACTCACTGTGTTTACAAGACTTAAGGAACAGCTTAGGTAAAACAGCTTAATCACACAGATGCTGGTTTACAGAAGACTTGCATGCATGAAGATCACACTTGCACGTTCACTCTTGGTTTAAGCACTTAGCTTTCTTCACGTTCTTTCTGACCTTAGAAGCTTCCTTTTATACTCACTTAGAGGATCTCAGAGAAACATCTTCATTGGACAGAATGAAAAGGAAAAGTCTTGTTGAAAAGACAACATAACCTTTTCTGCACTTTTCTGAAAAGCAGACTTGTCTTCATATGTGCAGAACTTTTGTCTTTTTACTTTGTCTACTGTTGCATTGCCTTTAACTAATTTAGGAATGTCAACTTTGCGTCTTTCTTCCTGTAAAGGCCTATTTTGATATAAGAAAAAGGTCTGTCACCCTTTTTCAAATATCTTTTTGTCTTCATGTTACAGAACAGCGTGGGCAGGCTGAGCAGTTCTGTTTTCCACTTTGTCTTCGACTTTGTAAACTGATCTTGTAGTCAAAAACAATACATGATGACTTGGAAACAAATTCCATAAAGTGTTTAGCCTGTTCACAAAGAACAGGTTCTGTTCACAAAGAACAGAACACTTTAAAAATGCCCAAGCTGCTCAACAGTGTAGAGCAGCGTAGACAGTTTATGTCCAGCCTGTTCAGCAGACAGAGCAGCTTGGACAAACTGTCTTAGTTGCAACACATGCAACATATAGAACAGCTTTAGACTGATATTGCAAATCATTTTCAGGTTCAATAAGGCATATAACAGGCCTTAAATTCAACCTTCAAATGCATCAACAGGTTTGATTATAAAATCTCCCCCTCAGATGTAGAACAGGTTTGACTGAGGCCTTTTTGTGCCTAACACTTTTGAATGCATTTGTTTAATGAATTGTTTTAGTCTTGCATAATTAATGTTAAGTAAGTGTATTAATGAATGATTAGTGTTACTAATCTTAATTTAATTATGTACTTACTTGAATTAATCCATCATATCGCAAATCGATCGGATTAATTAATTTGCCGATTCATCGCACCGATGAAATGTTTCTAATTGACTTGAATTTCCTTATGAACTTTTCTAATCACTTTGATTAATTGTTAATGACCACTGATTAGGTTATACTTTGCTAATAATTACTGATTAGGTCATAGTTGCTAGCCTGGTTTAGTGTCGGATGTTACACATTAAGAGCCGCTTAATGATTCAAGCCTCTGAATCATTCAACACTTAATGGTTCCGCAACTATCTAGCGGCCCCTAACTCAATGAACAAAATTTCTTGATCCAATGTATCACAACTTAGTGATCCATAATTTTTGGCCACCAATACAAATACTTGATGGGTAACGAAACCAACTCAATGACAATAATTTATTTGATCTCTAATATCTCACATCTTAGTGACTATTGTTGTTGGTCACTAACACTAGGTATTAACTAAAATGACATCTTTTTGACCACTTTTATTTGGTCCCTAAATTCTTATCAGTGACCAAATATTAATGACCACCTATTTGTCGTCTCTAACATTCCAAACGATGACTAAAATATAAGTGGCCACCATAAATCTAGTTGCTAGTGAGATTTTTTCTGTTAGCGAATGAAAACACTTCTAAAAATATATGGTAAGAAACAATAATCCAATCTTGTATAAAATGACCATTCATTAAATTTTTTTAGAAAGTGCATAATGGATGCTTGCTACCGAAGATTAATATTATATTTCTTTTATCAAATTCTATAATGCACATAAGACATGTTATATTAAGCATGCCAAGCCATTGTTCAAACTTTTTTCAGACACTTTACCAAGAAAGTTTAAGAGGAGAAAGATACATATATAAGTGGTCTTTAACCTAATTGGTATGTGCAGAGGTTCTCGACTCAATTAAATGATTGTATTTAAGACAAAAAATCGATATGGTTCTACTATACTTTTGTTTCGTTTTTCTGCAGTTGTAACCTATGGGATGACAACAAATTGTACATGGAACATGGAATCAATTTCTCATAACTATACAATAATGTTGGAATGTAGAACTACTAGAGTTAGTCATTTGCATTGTAATAATGAAAACAACCATAATAATACTTTCTTCACAGAAATGGAAAGAAACTTGTAAATTGTAACTATACAAGCGCAATCGAGTTTATAAATCTGAAGGGCGTGAAAATTGATGCAATCAAAGTTTTATAAGTAACATTATTCATTATTAGTATTATTATATATTCATTAAGTCATTGTTGGGTCAATGTTTCGTATCATTGATACACTGTTTAGTATTTTAGTGTATCATTGTATAGTTTATCTTGTTGTATCATTAATGTATCCTTGTCTTGTTGTATCAATTTTATCATTATTGTATCAATATTATAATAACCCGAATTTAATAATTGGCGATTTCGGGGACGAAATCAATTTAAGTGGTGAGTGTTATAGTAACCCGAATTTTTAAATAACAAATATTAATAAATAGAAATACTAACAATAATAATAACCTTAATAACATTGATTAAACATTAATATAACATTATTTGTAAAGTAAAAGGGGCTAAAGTAGCAAACTTTATAACTCAGATAAATAAACCAAAATAAGATGGGCTTTAATTATAAGTAAGCTAACTAAGCCCAACCCGTATATTTAGGGTTACTCTGTATTTATTAAGATGAATCCCAAACCCTAAACCCTAATTAAATTACAAACTCAGAAAAAAGAAACAAAAGAACATGCCGGCCGTGCAAGTAACGTGGGAGCAGATCAGAAGTAAACCAAGTATTCATTCGCGATTTCTTCAGATCAAGGTAATGAACTCACTTAAACTATACATTCTTGTTAAGGTATGAATATGAAGTTTTATACATGAAATATGTGAAGGAAATCAAAGAAACCGAAACCAAAATTAAATATAAATACAAGATAAATTAAACAAAACCTAATATTTGGGTTTGAGAGGCGGTGGTGGTGGTTGCTCGGACCGGCGGCGCCGCACCAGGGACGACCGCAATGGTCCTGGTCAGCGGCGGCCGTGAGGGGTGGGTGTGTGAGCTGGGAGATCGAGCGATGGCGGCATTGTGGTGTTGTTGTGCGGCGGCGGCGGCGTTGCTGCTGCCGTTGTGGTGTCTGCGAGAGCGAGAGAAACGAGGTAAGAGGGGCAGAGCGAGAGGGAGTTGGGGGAGACGGTGTTGGTTGTTGTTGTGGTGCGCCGGCGAGATGCGGTGGCGGCGCGGTCGCCGGAGAGCAGAGGGTGATGGGAGAGAGAGAGAGAGAGGTGATGAGAGAGGGAGTCTGAGATCGTGGGTGTGTGTATTGTGTGTGTTGTCCGAAAAGAAAGGGAAGAAGAAAAGGAAAATGGAAACGGGTCATGGAACCCGACCCGACCCGTAAACTTAAATAATTAATAAACCTATATAATAATAAATAAATCTAAATTTGTTTTATCTTTTAAATTCTTATAAAATCATTATCTCTATTAATTAATAATTGATTTAAATTTCTTTAATAAACCTAATGTATAATTTTAGAACTCCTAAATGATTTAATTAATGGGTAACTGCTTAATTAATTATTCACATTTATATTTACGATTAATATTGATTATATGTTATTAAAAGTTAATTAGATTAATTCAGACCGTAACCCGAAATGGAATAAATCATATTAACGACTTAATATTTAATTAAGATTCACTTATAAGTTAATTTAAATGTTCAATTGAGATTAAAATAAATACACTAAAATTATATGTAGCTGAATACCGACTAAAGTATAGATAAATTACATAATTAAGTATTGGAACACCGATTCGACTAATAATGGTTAATGAAATATTTTAAGTTGAACCAACAATAATTGCGAACCGAACTTAATATTTATTATTAATAAAAGTATGTATTAAAATAGTGTATTGGGTAGTTAGAAGACCAACCTAGCTGAGTTCTAATTTAAGTTCGTTCTTATATATCGAATAGATTCGTAGCGGATTCAGACTGTCGTCGTGATTTTGCTAAGCTGCTATTCAGGTATGGATCCCGTACTTCTTTCGGCGTTACTCTTGAGTTGTTCGTTGTGTGAATTGCATGCTAATACTTGACTGTGAATTTTTATATCTCGTGTCAGTTTCTTTTTCAAAAGCAATTATCGTTTTTTTTTAAAACGCTCGTAAAACATTTGCGAAAAGAAAACATATTTTGAAAACAGTTACTTTCATGGCTTTTGTGAATGTGATATTGTCTTGTGAAATGTGGCTTTTTTTGTATAGAAAGGATTGTAAATTTTGAAATGTTATTCGGGCCTTGTTGTTATGTTTGAACCCTAGAAGTTAGACAGGAGATAGGAATACCGGGTGAACTACCTGTGGAGGTACCACAGGCATGCCATTGCGGCACCAATGGCATGACACTTCCGTAACAGTGTGATCGGTTACGGCGTCTCCCTTTTGTTTGCGATTCATGATTGAATGATTGAATGAGATTATGTTTATGATCGATGGAGATCATGTTTGCTCGGGAAATGAGCTGTTGATTATTTCAGGGAGGCGTATGGATGCATCCTAGGCTATGTTATGAGTTTTGCGGAAGTAAGGTGTAATGCCATACACCCCTTCCGGCCAGATGCACTGATGTGGCGCGACTCAGTGTACTCTTGAGAGTGATTGTGAGATGGATTATTGTTTATGATGTTAGGCCGCTCGGTAAATATAACCCAACCCTTTGTTGCTTCAGCCATTATATTCTTTGTTGGATCTGGTGTGGAGGTGGATATTTATTTTAAAGAAAAACCATTTTTAAAACTTTCTTTTTTTAGAAACTTATTTTCAAAACATTCTTTAGTCTTTGAATTCGTATACGTTGCTATTGTATTCGATCTCCGTACTGGGCGTTTGGCTCATGCTGTGTTCTTTCTTCCGGCAGGTACTCAGGGTTGAAGACGGGATGTGTGCAGAGAGTTGACCGCTATTTAATGACCTAGTTTTATGTTAGCTATTTTAGTATTTTAGTATTAGTGATCATGAACATTAGTTAATGTTTAATTTTTATTTTTAATTTGGTAATTTGAAAGCAATTTGTATTTAAGTTTAAAGATTTGCAGCTTAATAATGAAGATGAGTTTGCTTTTGGTTAGATGAGGTAGTTAGTTAATTAACATCGTCGGTCCAGTCGGGATCAGGGTGTTACAAATATTGTATTGTCTCTTTGTATCAATTCAAGATTTTATCATTATTGTATTAACGTCTCGATTCCAAATTAATTTATCATTGTCTCGTTGTATCAATGTTTCGATTTCATAATATTGTAATCATAGTTTTTTTGATACACATGTTGGGAGTGATTCTGGGATTGAATGATGTCATGTATAGGATTGAAAATGAGTATAGAGGTTCATTCCTCAGTTTGGTTGTGACCGCGATCCGTCTTACACCGTCGCAGGCGGTGGGGTTGGTCACGAGCTAAGCATTGTGGCCAAGTTTGAAGCATGTGCACAATCATTGGACTGAAGAGTTATGAGTTGGATTGCAAACCATCCAACGAGGCCGAGTTGGTGGGAGCGCATACAATTCATTGTGATTGTGATCCATGGGGACATCACCGCGATAGCCCTATAACAAGGGCTTTTTCTGATTTCTATTTTAAAGTCCATTTTAGTAGTACATCTTTAGTGGTTGACATGTAACTATTATTTTTATTTTTCTCAGGAGTTGACCAGCATCTTGTAGCATTCATAGCAACATTCATAGAAGATTGTGGCCCCAGTAGCTTATTATAGCATTATAGAAGACGTCGAAGAAAGTTGCAATAACTTTTCAAAATCCATATTTAACTTATACACTATATTTTATATAACGTAAACTCTATTTTATTTCTTAATCATGTATGATGTGTAGCAAGTAGTTTATTTAAGTAGATGTTATTTAATTGCATATATAAGAGTTATTTCGATTATTCTGATTCATTATGGAACAGTAGAATGAATGTGATACCATTTGCATATGTTGGGTCACTCCTACCACTTTGTTACCTACGATGATGATATCGTTATATGGAGCATATTATTAGTAGTGATTGTGTGTCGTTGCTATCTGGAGTATTTTCTCTTAAGTTATGATTACTATTTTTGTTGTTGTGGTATTGTGTTTGAACTTTTAATTCTGTAGCAAATCTTTTAACTAAATTTACTAAGCACTCTCCAGCTTTTGCTGATTAATTTATTTTTCAACCCTTCCATCTCTAGAGATAAGAAGCACTAGCAGGGTAACCCAACATGTACAAGAGATAGAAAATAGGAGCCATCCACCACTAGTACAAAAAACACATTTAACCCCACCTAATAGACCCTGGTTGACATAAAAAGTATTAAAAAACCGTGTTGAAGCTGTTGGGCGGATTTTTTGAAGCAAAGACCACGGTTCCTTGATATAAAACCGGGGTTAAATACCGTAATAAATGTTCCGTCTTACCGAGAAAGGCACAACTTTTTTTGTAGAGCAAAGACCCCGGTTCCTTATTATAAAACCGGGGTTGATGTGAAAAAAATCCGAGCATATCCTTCTCGAGAAGTGCAAAAAAGAACGCATTAAATTTTTCAGGTAATAGACCCCGGTTTTTTAAATTGCAACCGGGGTTGAATATCTTCATTTAATGCAGTGACAGCGACATATATCTACCACAAAAGGACCCCGGTTTTTTATTCTGCAACCGCGGTTGATTTGCTTATTTATGGAACGGCTTCTTCCTCTTCTTCCTCTTCATTTCTCACATTTAATTTTTCTCTCAAAACTGTTCCATCCTTCATTAATTCTACATCTTCCAACTCCCATAAATTATATTCTACTTAAAGTTTGTATTATAATCAAAATGATTGATTGAAGTTATTTTTTTTTTCTTATAAATTTTTTTGTACATGTGTGTATGTGTGTGTTTTAGTTTATTACAAGGATGGTGACATACATACATGTGTGTATACACACACACACACACACACACACAGATATATATATATATATATATATATATATATATATATATATATATATATATATATATATATATATATATACAAAGTAATTGCTAATTTTTCTTAATTATTATATATTAATTGTAGGTACTTCTACAAAAGCATTCGCACCGACTATCTTAACTGTGTTGGATCTATTGATCTGTTGACTATTGAGGTAGTTTATATTCTAATCTTTATATCATTTTAATTTTCATAACATTTATTTAGTGTGGGTTGTCAATTGTTGGACAAACATAGGATTTCATATGCCATTAGTTTACATACACCCGTCTAAAATTAATCTACTAGAGATTAATTTTGGATTGTCCCCGTTTTGGGACTGCTTTTTGAATACTTTGTCTCTTTTAGGATGTGAATGCATATTAACAAATTGAGTATTTAGGAAAAAAATCGGTATACAGTTCTCTTTACTCCCACGGGTTGCGTTTTATACGTATACTTGGGGAGTTAAGGGGAAATGCTGCGGGTTGTTTTCTTAATATTCAGTTTGTTAATACAGATTCACATATGAGACAATGTATTCAAAAAGTGGGATAGGATTGACCACCATCATGTACATTTATACATACTCATAGCATGTGACATATTAAGTGTCTTTTTTTAATTTCAGATGGATCGAAGTATATGGATGTACGAGATAGAACGTGCTTCAGTAGAGTATTTGACATGTTTGTCTGAGTTTATGAAAGTTGCTGAGGATGATCGATTTAACAAAGGAACGCGCAGAATTTGGTGTCCATGTAAAGAGTGTAAAATTTTTTGTGTATTTGAAGATTCTAGTAAAATTAAGGACATCTGATAGTGAATGGATTTATGGAACGGTATACTTGTTGGTCACGACATGGTGAATTATTATATACAAGTAACTCGGCCGTAGATGGTGGAATTAATAATGTTGAGTCGATCAATAATGACGATTATGATAATTTAGATGACATGTTACATGATTTGGAGGGTGATGTTGCTGAAAAATATCAAGATAGATTTCAACAATTATTTGACGACTCAGAAAAGCCATTATACACTGGTTGTACGAAATTCACCAAACTTTCTGCAGTTCTGAAACTGTTTAATATAAATGTCAACAATGGATGGAGTGATAAAAGTTTCACAAGTTTGTTAGAGATTTTGCATGACATGCTTCCGGAAGATAACGAACTGCCAATTCATTATACCAAGCGAAAAAATTGATGTGTCCAATGGGATTGGAAATAGAAAGAATCCATGCATGCCCAAATGATTGTATGTTGTACAGAAATGGATACGAAAACCTAGATGAATGTGTCATATGTGGTGCATCTAGGTATAGACAGAAGCAGAAAATAAAAGAAAATAATGACGTGACAAAAAATGGACCCCCTGCCAAGCTTTTATCGTATTTGCCCATTGTGCCAAGATTGAAGCGATTATTTGTGAATGCCAAAGATGCAAAATTGTTGCGTTGGCATAAAGAGCCACCCACACATTGTTTTAGCTGATTAACACTAGTATTACATAGAAAGATTTTGTTAACTGATAATGCTATGCCGTGATCAAATTCAAATATGAGGTTGTAGATGTTATGTTAATTTGGGGTTAGGTATGAGACTAGTAGTCTTATACATTCATGTGACATGGTATTTTGGGTTAAAATGTGGGTGTTACACTTGTACCCATCATTTTGATAAGAATATCCTTAGGGGGCGTTTGGTTCGCATATTTTTTTTTTGGGATTTGCATTTTGTCAAAGGATTTGCATTATGCAGCATTTGCATTTGTCAGGATTTTGTCAAAAAAAATTTGCATTATCTTATAGAAAAAATTTGTTAATCTGAAAAATGCAAGGTAACTGGGATTTAAAATACTAGGGAGGAGGCTGAGATTTTAAATAACAAAGAATGGAGGGATTTAAGAAATCCTGTGATTTTAAATTCTTACTGAAATCTGCGAACCAAACACAGGATTTTAAATGCAAATCCTAATGAATCCCAGGAAATCCGTGAACCAAACGCCCCCTTACTTTAATCGTGCTCATGAAAGCTAGAAGTATATTTGCTTTTTTTTTTTTTGAAGGAGAGTCGTCTATGAATTATTTTTCCTACATTGGTTACTTTGTTGACATAACAGATAAAATTGGAGCCTCATGAATGTCTAATGAGACCGAGTAAACCTCCTATCTAAGAATAATGACAAGTGGTCTTGAAGAGGTTCAAGGTATGAGATTTGACCTTATGATTCCTCCTTGATAGGTTTATCTCCAAGTTAATCATCATTAATTACCTAATCCATGGAATAAACATCTTTGTTGCTACTAAAATCTAGAATGAAACATGTTCCCTTCGCAGGGAGCCGTAGACCGATGCATTGAGCGAAAAAGTTTAACCGGTTTCTTAAAACAAACCGTCGATTTATCATTAGGTTTTATTTTTGGTTTCATAACATACTACCATCATCTTTTCTTTCTTATTGAGTTATTGTTTTTTATTACGATAAGTACATACAATACAATGTTTTCTTTGTTGGTGAATTGTAACGTCCAAAATGTAGTCGTTTCTTCTATACTAGGAAACACAAATAATCGGTCCTCAAATTATTGTCACTCTCAATAATGACATAATATTGGTTACGAATCTATTAAAAGTTTCAACTATCTTTTTTATCCATGAACTGTATTTAAATGAAATCTATTTGAGAGGCTTATTAGATCCATATACTTTTAAGCTACGTTTACCTACGTTTAAGTGAATTTATTTATTTATCTTTTTAAAGAATAATTTCAATTTGTTTATATGTTTTAATGGAAAAGTTTCAATTTGTTTACAGGTAACGAGTGATGAAGGCAATGGAAATAATCCCCCCTATATATTACCCAAGAAGGAGAGAGAGTGTTCTCCTCTTGGGTTAATATGCACCG
This sequence comes from Centrapalus pauciflorus, assembly GCA_020465985.1. Lineage (NCBI taxonomy): Eukaryota > Viridiplantae > Streptophyta > Magnoliopsida > Asterales > Asteraceae > Centrapalus > Centrapalus pauciflorus. The sequence continues at coordinate 428,098 of JAANYP010003210.1, read as the reverse complement.
TCGGATCATCTGACGTGCAATCTGAGCTGTAATAAGTCGGTTACTTCTGTATTTGCGTAATGTACAAGTTCTTCCTGCACAATGTAACCGACCAAATACATCATGGGGCCGAAATTCATGCCTTATTTCTGCTAACCGCTTTTCACGCAGCATGTATTTAATGTATGTTTTTCAGTCCATCCGTATTTTATTTCATTGTGTTTGGATGCAAAAATATTTAATCGCATCCTCTCTCGGTTTCCACAGTCGTGTGATACAATGAAACACCAGGTATTCTATACAGTTTTCTCCCTTGTACACATGAATATATGACTATTTATTTGTTAAACGAAACCTATTGTGTCTGCCTTTCTCAAGCATCGCCAAGCATGCAGCGCCACATTTGGTGAAGTTGATTCTGAGCACAGTCAGGTAATTTCGCCTCAGCTATTTCCGCCAAATGTAATCAGATATCTTTACATATTCATACAGCCTTCTGAATTTACCACTTTCCTGCGTATTCTTTGTGTAGGAAGATTCAAATAAGTTAAATACTGTGACCTCGACCGAAAGCAGGCCTTTAGATTCAACTGAAAATGAGGATAACTCAAAGCCGTCACCATGTTCATCGGTATGCAATAGACAATATAAAGCTTTTTTGTATTGATGCTATGAAGAGTATAACGTCACCGGTATGTGCTTTTGCAGACTGTCAACATAAGAGGCACATTTATTTCCTTCTTTGATGAGGTAAAAGCATCAATTTGCTACGTTATTTGTGGTGTTCTTTTTATTTTGGTTGTGTAACAAAACCCTTACGCAGGTTGACATCGAATGGGAGCAAGAAGCTATACGTTATGCAGAATGATTGAACGACAATACGAGGAAAAAAAATTGGCAGAACAGGTGGCCAATGTAACTGATCAATAACGTAATGTATTTGTAAAATTCGTTTTAAATTTTTTTTTTGTAGAAAGGGGAGGATGATAAGGAAGGTATCGACGTTCAGCTTCGTACAACCATTCCAGAGGTTAATGCATATATATGTAACACTACAGCCGTTCGTTAATTTTCATGTAGAAATTTTATTATATTTTTTTGTCCAGGATGCATGCAATGAAATTGATCACAATGCACAAGCAGTTACAATTACTTACGAAATAGAAAGTGAGGTATGTTTTTTTTTAATCCCTTCCATAGATATGCATATTACTAAGCAAAAAAAAATGAATTTTCTATTCTACAGAACGAGTGTACGCCAAAAATCAAGAGGCGAAAAAGTCAACGTGCCAGAAAGAAAACGTACAAAGTGATCGAAGATACTGATGAGGATGAGTTACGTGTGGATACATAATTCGTTGTTGGAAATAAATACCCGACTTCCGCGGAATGGTCTTTTTAGTGATGTGTAGTTACGTTTAAAAATGTATGACCTTTAATTTGTTATATGTTTCTTGTAATACATTATATTTGTGCTTGTGTTTGAATCCGTATTTAATGCAAAATTTATATCTTCATTAAAACTTCACAAGTGTATGTATCAAGTAAATGTTGTTGTACGAATCAAATAGATTCATAATTAAATTTCAGAGTGACAAAAAAGAGTAGGTTATTTATTATGAATACATGCCCTCATCTTGTATTCCCACTTCACTTCAATCGATAAAAATTTACAAAGCCAAAGAAATCCGTTGAAAGTGTTTTATGTTAAAACAATTAGAAAGAGTGGTTGAGGGACATAAAAAAAAGATTAGGTTATTTAATATGAATACATGTATGTATTAAATGGCCTAATAAACCATTCGTATTATAATAAGAAAATGTTGGTAATCATCCCGTAGATATTATAATATAAGAATTTTTTCAAAAAATATAAACCAACGATATAAATTACAAACCAAGTAATTCGATTTTTATAGGCATATATAGTAAAAATGAGTCATGTCACACCATTCATAGACAAATAGTCAATTTAGAAAGAAGGTGTATCATTGTATGTTATATAATGTATTTAAACAGTAACGAAATAAAATATAATAATGGTAACATCGCTCACATGTTAATTAAGCAATTGAAAGTTGTTTATTTATGTAAATGAATTATATACTTTAATTGGCAGGTGGAACGTCTTTGTGTAGCAATTTTACCAAAACAGTTGCATTCAAAAATAGAAATGGGTAAATTTCAAGTAAGGTAAAAATAAAAAACGTCTTTCACCAACAATTTCAGTAATGAAGTATTAAAAAATAATTTGCACAGTTAACTGCAACTGCTAAAACCTGTCCCACTCCCCCTCTACAGAACATGGCCTGTTAAAATTCCTAATATGCCCTAACAACCTACCGGTTTTTTCAGTTCCATCAGGGGCAGTTTAGGTTACTCACCTGCCCCACTAACCTATATAATCGCCCTTGGCAATTATAAGTACCAGGTTCAGATAATATTTTGTAAACGCTTGATTGCTAATATAGAAAACGTAAATCGAAATTTATTTCATATGGCCACAAACGACCTCCCAAATGACGGTCAGTCGTCTCCTAATGACTGTCCTATTGACGGTCAGTCGTCTCCCCAATGGACCAACTAATACGTCTGATGACCCACCCACCGATGAAACTAAGAACCAAGTACCCGCACCAGCTGCTCCTACTGTAAGTATCATGTTTTTGCTTAAATTTATGAAAAATGTTTTTGGACTTCTACTGTTTCTCATCGTGACTATTATCTCGTTTTGCACTTTTTCCACCGCCTGCGTAAATATAAAGAGAAAGTCCCTCTCCAACAACAAGTGCAACACTTGAGTTTATCGACCAACATTGTAACATCTTTTCTGATTCGGATGATGTTGAGACTGAACACGATGTCCATGCAAGTGAGGTAAACATAAATGCGCGAGTACAAACTTATTATGGTTTCTTTCTAACAGAAGTTATGCACTAACAAATTCATTTACAGGGTGCAAATGACTCACAAACCTTTGCCGCTATTGACGCTCGCGCCTGGCAGGTTCATATAGGAATTTTATTTATTAACTTACATAATTATATTTGTCCTACCATTGCATGTTTCTTGTAGATCGCTGGGACATAGAGGACACCCTACTTGCAGCCATCATGTACATCGAGAAACGCAATAAAAGGAGACGAAATTGCAGTCAGCTGTCAAGTATGGATCGATCTGAGATAGTGATACTCTCTAGCAATGATGAAGCCGTCGACAGTCCATCCACGGGCGAGCCATCAACTGATCCACCCATTGACGGAAACGGTTCCAAACGTCCTCGGGTTTCAGTATTTAACGGTACAAAGGTTTATGAAGTTGGAAACAAAGCTGAGGACAACAACAACCCACCTCCCCCCACTATTTAGAGGATGACATTCTTAGATTTCATTAGGTTTCTTTCTGTGTAACCGTATTTTTATTTGTCGTTAATTTCAGTGTGTCGAACCATGTTTGCTTCCCGTTCTATGTTATATAAGTATTTTCTTTCGTCGCCTTAAATACATTACACGTATTATAAACTAGAGTGTACGTACTAAACGCTATTAATAAGGTAAGTTACCATACTAACTGCTGTAGAGTCAGGTGACATGATCAAACTGGCACCTACGTAACAACGAGGGCCAGCTAACTACGAGTCCTATCGCAGAAAAAATATTAATAAATATCGACATGCATGCACAAACAAATCACATCGAGTGGTGTCTGCGGCATGCCAACTTTCGGATTTGTTTTCCATCACAATTACTGCAACTTGGCAATCAGAAAATATTGCCAAAAACGATTTGTGAACATAAATGCCTTTCTTTTCTTTCATATGAACACAAGTGCAGACATTATTTCGTTCACTGTGATGTGACTTTACCCTACTACTTTGTATTGGTCTTATTTACCATATGATATAATATTTCACATTTTAACATTACGTTTAAATAATTATTCCAAACGTTTATCAGTTGTCATTTTTTTAGTTAGCAGAATACATATTTATTAATGTAAAAATCTAAACCATTTACGTATAATACCTACAATTTAAATTAATTTATTCTGTTGTTTTCCATTTGTAAAAATGGGCCACGTTAACATTATGCTGAAAAAACGGTCCATTCAAATTGTGCAACATGTCCACTACTTATAAACCAGGTGCCATTAACACACTATTTGTTGTGTAACTGCTTCGTCAACTATATAAATATGCGATGGGCTGTATAACTCCATTGCATAACATATTTATCTCACATTTAAAAAAATGTCTGCAAATATAGGATTCAACGGAGAGAATTCTTTTGATGACCAGTCGGAGGTAAACCCATTTATTTAATTAATGCTTATATTCATACTGTTTGTACTTTGATATTGTTTTCATTTTGCACAGCAAGTCCCAAATTCTACAAATTGGGGTAGTCTAATCATATCAGCATACATCTTCCATCTGGATCAGGAGCTGCAGTTTTGGGTATGTTAGTGTATTATGTTTGTTATTATACATGCTGGTCATGTAACAACCGGGGTGTATGGCAAATAGGAAAACCGGTGTTTGAAGCTCCAAAAAAGAATTGATAATATTCTCAAGTGGAAGTGGAATGAAGTCATTGAAATCACTTCGGATGAAGAATCAGACGAGATCCATGGATCCGACTCAACAGTCTCCACGGCTAGGAATGCTTAGATGACATAGTTGCACGTTTTTTTTTCTTTGGTTGTCTAATAAACATTGTCATCTTTTGATTTACTTCAGTCCTTCTAATGTTATGACTTTCTTACTTTGTTGTATTCACATACTTTACGCTTTGTAAATTTATTTCATTTTGTTGGTCAAAATATTATTCCCACTTTTACTTTCTGTAACATTGTTATTAATATATATGCATGATAAAAAAAAATTCTTATTGTTAACTTGTAATAAAACACGTATGCACTTTCTGTTTAAACCCAATAAATGTTTATGTGATATATGAAAGTAAAAGTTGTTGGAAATTTGGTTTCGGATTCTTAAGTAAATGCATTTTTTAAATATTACCAGCTCAACACGCGATTATGAATTTTATGTTACATAAGAAAGAATATTCAAATAATGTATTTTATTCGGGCAATCATATACACACGGGAACATGTGTGTATGATGCCGTATTAAATCTTTATCTTTCGTGTGTATCTGAATATTAGATTACGGATTTTCATAATAAATTATATAATTTTAAAAATAATCATTGTAGAATTTTATAAATGCAACATTCGGTTGATGCCACTAACTGTGTTAGTGCACAATGTGGTACTATCCATTTACGAGCAGTTTAGAAGTAACTGCTTTAAATGTTTGCTATATATACACATTTTCCCAAATAAAACACTTATAAAAACTCTTCTGTTCTTGGGTCTATTATCATGCATTGGTTGGTTTCAGACTCTTCATATATAAGGTATCATGAATTCTCAGAGGCTGCACAATTATACTTTGCTAATTCTGTATTCGAGTTTATCAATATTTGATTATGTTACTTGTGCAGCTACATTTTCTGGATGCACATCAACTGACCTTACCGATTCTATCGTCATATGTTTGAAAATACTTATCATCTGCTAAAGGTATTTTGTTCTTATGTTACTGCGATAGTCTATCAAATAAATTTTTTCTTCTTGTAATTAGTCTGGACGGACCATCTACTATCGGTCCTATGAATTTTAACGGGTTTCACTGTCTATCTTTATATAAATGTATATGTGTGTGTGTGTGTGTGTATACACACACAAACATTTATATATTTCTGTGTATATAACGATAGATTAAATTCAAAGTTGTCATTTATATGTATCCAAAGGTTCACCTTAACTACTTTTTTTACCATTCTGAAACAGATATTTTATCATACACGGTATAATTTAATTTTATTTTACATTGTAAATTTGGTTTTATTTTTAAAAGAGTAACGCATTTGTACATTCTTTAACGTTAATTATATTTATTCATTACAAATTTATCGTCAAAAGTTGGATTGGCACGTGACACCATTCATTTAGCCAACAAGACAGTTACATAGGAGTTTTTCATTATTTAGTAATTATTATCATCATAATTTTAATGAATTTTTTCTTTAATAAATTTATTAGATGTTTTCATTAGGGGTAAATATTTTGTATGTTACATTATATTTTCATTTAATTTATTAAATATTCACGTATTTGTACATTTCATGTTAATTGTGTTTATTCAACACAAGTTTATGGTCAAAAGTTGGATTGGACTTTTTTATTATCTTGTAAATTTTATTCTCTTAATTTTAATGAATTTTTTATTCAGTAAATTTATTAGATGTTATCATTAACCAAAAAGATTGTGTATTTTAATTTGGAAATTAAATTTAAAAGCAATAATTGTGCTTTGTTGTTTTTAAATCGTAATACATAAAAGTTTTAAAGGTTGTTTGCAACACACATTTTATCATATACATTATAATACAATTTATTTTACATTATAAATTTCATTTAATTTCCTAAAGATTAACGTTTGTACATTTCATGTCAATTGTATTTATTCAATACAAATTTATGATGAAAAGTTGGATTGGAGTTTTTTTTATTATAAACAGAATTTTATTTTATTCATTTTAACAAATTTTTTTCAGTAAATTTATTAGATGTTATCATTAACTGCAAAGATTGAGTATTTTTATTTGAAAATTAAATTTATAAGCATTAATGGTGGTTTGTTGTTTTTAAGTCAATTAATAATTAATGTACACAATCTACCACTTGCAAACTGATCAATGTACTCTGAGGTAAAACCTTTCGTGCATAAATGCATTACTAAATCATTAAAAATGTTTGTTTCTCTTATATCAATATATTGTGTTCTAGATATTTGATTTTTCAATCAACTATATGGAAAGGACGGCTTCGCTAGACGGTTTGCAGCGATCTAAGTTTTTAACCACCAAGTATGTTTTCCTTACAATTGTTATTACATTGCGGAATTACTTTTTTGATTGGATAAAATATATGAAATGCCAAAAATGAGGTTTCTCTTTCTTATATGTTATATTTGCATTTTCAAGGTGTAGTTTTCTCATCCCGTCCCTATACTGAGTAGTTTTAATTTAACCCGCACAGTAATTAAATTGTAACATCAACAACAAAATGGACCAGGATTCCAACACTGTCTAGGTAGTGCGGTCAAGGCCAATCGTAAATGAACAAGATAAAACGTATTAAATGTAAGTTATGTAGGATGTTGTAGGAACTTACCGAGCACCACACGTCCATGTGATGAGATGCCAGGGGGCATTTGTCTTCGACAACGATTACAAAAAAACAAAAATTATTAAAGCCCATAAAACAAATGAATACAGATACTAAACTACATACACCATATAAGTTACAACTAATTATTTTCTATGCCAGTACCCTGCAAATTTATGACCAAGATTAGTAAAACGATTTTTCATACATAAGTGTAGTGATATATATACACGAAAATATGGATATGTCATACCTTTTAATGTGCATACACTTTGGGGACTGCTTAGAATAGAAGTGTGTCACATTTTTGAATTTTAAACAACTAATGTGTGTACGTATCAATAACTTAAAAGTACATTATCATATGGGCTGCTGTGACACCCTTGCCACAACAACCACCAATTACAATACACCCAGGATTGATCATCAACATGCAATAACATAATGATCTGATAACCTAAATTAAGTGCGGAAGCATTAAATACATAAATAAAGTAGTGCAATAGTGTCAAACACCCTACAGTGCTATAAGGTACCAAGTCTAAGTCTACACACCCATTACAATTATTACAATCATCCAGAATAAATTACAACATTGTCTCATAACATAATTACCGATTAAATAGTACCAAGTCTTCCGAATCTTCCCAAATGACCTAACTAGAAGGTCCGGCAGCTGATTTACCCTTTCCTGTAAAAATGAAGCAACTGAGGGGTAAGCGAATTGCTTAGTGAATACACAGATTTACACATTTTATAAATCCTTATGATGCCCACAAGAGTAGCACCGACGACACACGTCGTGCACTCTCCACGTACACAAAGTACGACCACACATGAGTCGTCGCTCTTACGAGCCCAAAGCTCGGCCTTTAAAACATACTACTGAGACAGACATAACATCGGGGATGACATACTGCCTACCGGACCTGGAGGGATCAGCTCCAGCATCATATAGAGCAGTAACATCAGAGTAACAGATGCGACCCACCGGTCCATCGTAGATGCACAACAAACGAACGGACATGCATCAAATAAGAATGTGCATCTAAATCTACGCAAGTTAGTAGAATTCCAAACGAAATATGAAGCAACATGTCTCAGTAAGCAAAAGCAATCATAAAGCAGATATAAACATGCGAAATCATATGTACTCACAGTGGGTGCGTAATTAAATGTTAACCAATATTATTTCTCCGCGGGCTTTCAACCGGATCCACAAAGTACCCCACTGTGGGTTAAACAACACCACAAGGGACCTGTTATATTAATTACAACAATACCTCGTATCAATAACTGTTTAAATCATAAAACCAAGTTTCGTAAGTTTTGCAATATTTTTCCCCATTTCGGGTCCATGTCTAAATTCATACCATAATTAAGTTTGAGCTTATCTCATGTTCATACATTGTCCTTTGAGTAACCCTTGTCATTCTATGTGTTGTTTATGAGTTTCATTCAAAATACACAAGTTTAGAGAGTAGATTTCTCAATTTTAGGCACTAAACTCGAATTTAATGGGTTAGATTCGAACCCACCATCAAATATGATGATAGATTCGAACCATATGGTCAGATTCGAACCTATGTTCGAGTTTGAGGTTAGATTCGAGACACCCCCTTCGAATCTAGTGTTAGATTCGAAAACACACTCGAATCTAGTACCAAAATCGAGTTTGTTCTTGCATTTCGACTCTGTTCTTGGCATATTCGAGTCTGTTCATCCTCATAACTTAAATCCATCATTCTAAGGCCTAAAATCACTGATATATCATGTATGATGCCTAGATTCGATTCTATTATGCATATACTATCATATTCTTGCAATATTTCAAGCAAAACAAGCTCCAATTCGCACAAAACAACAGATTCGAAATTCTAGTTTCTTCAAAACCGAAACTATAAACTTAAAAGATTCGATTCTTACCTCAATTCGTATGAAATCAGAAATCCGTTTGCAGTTTGTTGTAGTACTCCACGAGGTCTTTCCGTTGACGTATAATTCTCGATAATCGGACGGTCGGTTTGTGAGATATCTTAGAGAGATGTAGAGAGGAAATACTTAGAGAGAGAGAGAGTAGTGAGAGAGTAATATGATGAAAATGAAACCCTTTACCCTTTTATTCCACTTTCATCATTTTTGCACATTTCTCCCCTCAACCTAACCGGTTCCATAAAATACTGATTTATTCTTAAAATTATCATTAATAACTTTTAATTTCTTAATATTCCATAACAATGATTCCGAGTTCAAATTTTCTTAAAATAGCAACAAACTTTCTAAATATCCAAAATACATAATAATCGCTCAATTTTAACTTAAATATATATTTTTCCACTTAATTAACCAAAATACAACAAAATAAATCCGAGGATGTTACAGCATGGGCTCCACCACGCTCAACTTCGTCCTCGAAGTTACTCGGATTCAAACAGTTTCGGATACTTTCTTAACATTTCTGACTTAGCTTCCCATGTATGATTTGCTCCCTTATGATGCTTCCAACGTATAAGCACCATTTCTATCTCTTTGCTCCTCAACTTCTTCATCTTAGTATCCAATACACATTCCGGCTCCTCCACATATCGAAGCCTTTCATCAACTTGCATCTCTGTGTGGCCTGCCCAATCCTCATTTCCAGTGTTAAATGATTTTCGGAGATTACCAACGTGAAATACTGGATGTATGCCTGACATCTCTTCAGGCAACTCCAGGCGATATGATTGATTTCCAACTTTTTCTACTATTTTAAAGGGCCCAACAAATCTCGGAGCCAACTTGACCCGCTTCACAAAACGAGTAACACCCCTCATGGGTGATACTTTCAGATAAACCCAATCATTCACTTCAAAGTTGATCGGTTTGTGCCTTTTGTCATAATAACTCTTCTGTCGATCCTAGGCCGCCTTCATGTTCTGCCTGATCAACTGTATTTTCTCATTTGTTTCTTGAAGCAAGGCCGGCCCAGCGATTGGTGTTTCACCCGTTTCTCTCCAACATGTAGGAGTCCTACATCTCCTTCCATACAAAGCCTCAAACGACGCTTTCTTGATTGTTGCATGGTAACTGTTGTTATACGAAAACTCTATTAGTGGCAGGTGATCATCCCAGTTGCCACCAAGATCTAACACACACGATCTCATCATGTCTTCCAAAGTAAGGATCGTTCGTTCACTTTGGCCATCGGTTTGCGGACGATAGGCCGTACTCATTGCTATTCTCGTCCCCAACCCCTCTTGCAAAGCCGACCAAAAATTTGAAGTAAACCGGCTATCCCGATCCGATACAATAGACTTAGGCACTCCATGCCTAGAAACAATCTCGTTCATATAATCTGAGCTAACTTCTCCAGCGAATAACTTTCACGAATCGGTATGAAGTGAGCCGACTTAGTTAACCGATCCACTATTACCCAAACTGCATCGTGTTGTCGCTTAGTCTTCGGCAGCTTTGTAACAAAATCCATTGTAATGTGCTCCCACTTCCATTCCGGAATAGGAAGCGGTTGCAAACTGCCGTACGGTTGTTGATGTTCAGCCTTTACCAACCGACAAGTTCGGCATCTTTCTACATACTGCCCTATGTCTCTCTTCAATCCCGGCCACCAAAAGTCTGCCTTAAAATCATTGTACATCTTTGTGCTCCCGGGATGTACAGAAAACCTAGACTGGTGTGCTTCTTCGATAATTACTTGTCTCATTCCACCAAACTTCGGTACCCATATCCTCCCGTATATCCCTTTCAGTCCTGACTCACTTGTTTCCATGTTCTTAACTTGTACTCTAATATCCTCAGCACCAATATTCTCATCTTTCAAGGCTTCTTCCTGAGCAGCCTTGACATCATCAATTATCGTGGAGGTCAGCATTGTAGACGTCATCATATAACAGAAATCTTTAGCATAAGCTTTCCGGCTCAAGGCATCGGCTACTACATTAGCCTTTCCGGGATGATAAAGTATCTCACAATCGTAGTCTTTAATAAGCTCCATAGACCTACGTTGTCTCATATTAAGTTCCTTCTGGCTAAAAATATACTTCAAGCTCTTATGGTCCGTGTAAAGTTGACACTTAGTACCGTACAGGTAGTGCCTCCATAATTTCAAAGCAAATGTTACTGCGGTCAACTCCAGATCATGAGTCGAATAATTCTTCTCATGCTGCTTCAACTGTCTTGAAGCATACACTATAACCTTCCCACGCTGCATCAGTACAGCGCCTAACCCTAACCTCGAAGCATCGGTATAAACCACAAAGTCATCATTGCCTTCAGGTAAGGCAAGTATCGGAGCCTCGCTTAATGCTTTCTTCAGAACATCAAACGCCTCCTGTTGCACAGTTTCCCATATAAACGGTGCATTCTTCTTGGTTAATGCAGTTAGAGGAACTGCAATTTTCGAAAAATCTTTAATAAATCTCCGATAATATCCTGCCAATCCAAGAAAACTTCTAACTTCGGTAGCTGATTGAGGCGACTCCCAGTTCTTTATTGCTTCAACCTTAGCTGGATCTACCGAAATCCCAGCTCCAGAAATCACATGTCCTAAAAACTGAATCTGTTGTAGCCAAAATTCGCACTTTGAGAACTTGGCGTACAACCTTTCCTTCCTTAATAATTCCAACAATTCTCTCAAATGTTCAGCATGTTCGGCTTCAGACTTAGAGTATACTAAAATATCATCGATAAACACAATTACTGATTTATCCAACATCGGTCTGCAAACTCTATTCATTTAAACCATAAACACAGCTGGGGCATTAGTTAACCCGAAAGGCATGACCAGAAACTCGTAATGCCCATACCGAGTTCTGAAAGCTGTCTTCGGTACATCTTCTTCTCTTACTTTCAGCTGATGGTACCCCGACCTTAAGTCGATCTTAGAAAATACACTCGCCCCATGTAATTGATCAAACAAGTCGTCTATCCTCGGCAGTGGATATTTGTTCTTAATCGTCAACTTATTCAGCTCCCGGTAATCTATGCACATCCTCATCGTGCCATCTTTCTTCTTAACAAATAATACCGGAGCTCCCCACGGCGATGAACTCGGCCGAATGAAGCCCTTGTCCAACAACTTTTGAAGTTGTGTCATCATTTCTTTCATCTCGGTTGGGGCAAGACGATAAGGAGAACGAGCTACCGGCGCAGCTCCAGGGATCAAATCAATTCGGAATTCAACTTGTCTCTCAGGCGGTACTCCAGACAAGTCTTCCGGAAACACATCCGGAAACTGTGAAACAACAGGCACGTCGGCCAACGTTCTCTTTTCAGCCTTGGCATCAATAGCATATGCCAGGTAGGCGTCACACCCCTTTGCAACAAGCTTTCGAGCTTTTGCAATGGTCAGTAAGCACAGATCCCCACTTCTCCTATCCCCGTAGATGCAAATCTCACGCCCCTCCGGAGTAGTTATCTTAATCATTCGGCTCTTACACACTATATGGGCTTCATTCTCTATCAACCAATCCATCCCGATTATCACATCGAATTCACTGAATTCTATAGGGATCAAGTCCAAATTGAAGACTACATCTTCAATTACTAACGTGCAGTTACGGTAGACATGATCTACTTTTACTAGAGTGTTGCTAGCAGTTTCTATATCAAGAACAACAGATAATCTTGATAGTGGCATGGCAAGTCTTTGTGCAAACATAGTAGAAACAAACGATCTATTTGCACCCGAATCAAATAAAACTCGTGCTGGCATAGAGTTAACTATGAACGTACCCGTAACGACTTCCGGATTTTCCCTTGCCTCCTCTGCAGTTATCTGAAAAGCACGAGCAGGTGCCCTTTGAGACTGACCCCGGCCTCGGTTAACTGAACCACCTGTTGAACCTCCCGAAGATCGTGTTGCAGATGGAGCAGCAGCAGCTGGATCGTTCTTTCTGCAATTCCTACTGTAGTGTCCCAATACACCACACTTATGGCAAGCATCTCCCCTCCTTGGGCACTCACTCTGATAATGACCCAACTCACCACAACAAAAACAAGCACGTCCATTGGTGCACTTGCCGAAGTGTTCCAAGTGACACCTATTACAATATCGCGGCTCGGTGTTGATGGAGTAGGCACGAGCACGACCACGATCGGAAGAACCAGACGGTCGACGATACGACTGCTGAGGTGAGTACTGTGAAGACCGGGAAGAACCAGAATATCCTCCCTCGCGCTGACGTTTCGGCGGTGACGGCTGTGTTGGGTTAGTGGAAGCAGCAGTAGACCCAATCGAATAGCCTGACATAATCAAAATCTGCTCTACATTTCTGGCAGCCTCAAGTAAGCCAGCAAATGTAGGGTAGCGGACGTTGCTCATAACTCTCCTAATCTTAATGACAAGACCAGCCTCGAACCTGGTCACCTTCATTTCTTCAGTGTCCACCTGATGAGGCGCAAACAGACTAAGCCTCGTGAATTCTACAGCATATTGGGACACCGTCTTAGTCCCCTGTACCAGTGCCATAAACTTTGCTTCCAACCTCCGGCGCTCATCAACCGGACAGTACTGCTGAGTGAATAGATCCTTGAACTCAGCCCAAGTCATTACACTTACTTTTTCCAGGGCTAAAGCATTAACCATGGAATTCCACCACATAATTGCATCGTTTGTGAACATTGCTGTAGCATACCGAACCATATCCTTCTCAGCACAATCGCTGATTCGGAATGTTCTTTCAGTAGCTGTTATCCATTCGAGTGCGGCAACAGCGTCTCCCAATCCATTAAACTCTACAGCTCCGTTCCCTTTGAAATCCTTAAAACGACAACCTCGGGGTTTGTTAGATGACCCAGTGTTGTCATCTTGTTCCTCGTTGTTACCCCATTCCTTCTCCTTGTTCTTTCTCTTATCTTCTCTTCTCTTAGCATCGGCCTCATCTCGAGCCCGAAACTGATCTTGTATCATTTTGTTCTGCTCAGCCATCATGGCTAGCATCATCTCTCTGGCTTCTTCAGGTGTCATTCCTCCAGACATGTTCTGAAATTATAAACACATAACTTGTTTAGTAACATGTCATCAGTTTAAATACACCACTCATTTGTCCCGTATGATAGTCAATCTCTTATAATTACTAGATCATAACCTATCTTAGTTCAGATCATTACTTAAACCACTACATATCATTACCTAATGTCTGAGATCAAGACCTCACGGACACTTGAATCTCAAACAACTGCTCTGATACCATCTCGTTGTGACATCCTTGCCACAACAACCACCAATTACAATACACCCAGGATTGATCATCAACATGCAATAACATAATGATCTGATAACCTAAATTAAGTGCGGAAGCATTAAATACATAAATAAAGTAGTGCAATAGTGTCAAACACCCTACAGTGCTATAAGGTACCAAGTCTAAGTCTACACACCCATTACAATTATTACAATCATCCAGAATAAATTACAACATTGTCTCATAACATAATTACCGATTAAATAGTATCAAGTCTTCCGAATCTTCCCAAATGACCTAACCAGAAGGTCCGGCAGCTGATTTACCCTTTCCTGTAAAAATGAAGCAACTGAGGGGTAAGCGAATTGCTTAGTGAATACACATATTTACACATTTTATAAATCCTTATGATGCCCACAAGAGTAGCACCGACGACACACGTCGTGCACTCTCCACGTACACAAAGTACGACCACACATGAGCCGTCGCTCTTACGAGCCCAAAGCTCGGCCTTTAAAACATACTACTGAGACAGACATAACATCGGGGATGACATACTGCCTACCGGACCTGGAGGGATCAGCTCCAGCATCATATAAAGCAGTAACATCAGAGTAACAGATGAGACCCACCGGTCCATCGTAGATGCACAACAAACGAACGGACATGCATCAAATAAGAATGTGCATCTAAATCTACGCAAGTTAGTAGAATTCCAAACGAAATATGAAGCAACATGTCTCAGTAAGCAAAAGCAATCATAAAGCAGATATAAACATGCGAAATCATATGTACTCACAGTGGGTGCGTAATTAAATGTTAACCAATATTATTTCTCCGCGGGCTTTCAACCGGATCCACAAAGTACCCCACTGTGGGTTAAACAACACCACAAGGGACCTGTTATATTAATTACAACAATACCTCGTATCAATAACCGTTTAAATCATAAAACCAAGTTTCGTAAGTTTTGCAATATTTTTCCCCATTTCGGGTCCATGTCTAAATTCATACCATAATTAAGTTTGAGCTTATCTCATGTTCATACATTGTCCTTTGAGTAACCCCTGTCATTCTATGTGTTGTTTATGAGTTTCATTCAAAATACACAAGTTTAGAGAGTAGATTTCTCAATTTTAGGCATTAAACTCGAATTTAATGGGTTAGATTCGAACCCACCATCAAATATGATGATAGATTCGAACCATATGGTCAGATTCGAACCTATGTTCGAGTTTGAGGTTAGATTCGAGACACCCCCTTCGAATCTAGTGTTAGATTCGAAAACACACTCGAATCTAGTACCAAAATCGAGTTTGTTCTTGCATTTCGACTCTGTTCTTGGCATATTCGAGTCTGTTCATCCTTATAACTTAAATCCACCATTCTAAGGCCTAAAATCACTGATATATCATGTATGATGCCTAGATTCGATTCTATTATGCATATACTATCATATTCTTGCAATATTTCAAGCAAAACAAGCTCCAATTCGCACAAAACAACAGATTCGAAGTTCTAGTTTCTTCAAAACCGAAACTATAAACTTAAAAGATTCGATTCTTACCTCAATTCGTATGAAATCAGAAATCCGTTTGCAGTTTGTTGTAGTACTCCACGAGGTCTTTCCGTTGACGTATAATTCTCGATAATCGGACGGTCGGTTTGTGAGATATCTTAGAGATATGTAGAGAGCAAATACTTAGAGAGAGAGAGTAGTGAGAGAGTAATATGATGAAAATGAAACCCTTTACCCTTTTATTCCACTTTCATCATTTTTGCACATTTCTCCCCTCAACCTAACCGGTTCCATAAAATACTGATTTATTCTTAGAATTATCATTAATAACTTTTAATTTCTTAATATTCCATAACAATGATTTCCGAGTTCAAATTTTCTTAAAATAGCAACAAACTTTCTAAATATCCAAAATACATAATAATCGCTCAATTTTAACTTAAATATATATTTTTCCACTTAATTAACCAAAATACAACAAAATAAATCCGAGGATGTTACAGCTGCTATGTATCAATGAAACCATGTTTGAATATCAATCGATACTGGCTAGACATTGAGTGAACATTTTCATTTATGCTACCATGATGGTTGCATAAACATCGTCATCATTGCCAGTGATAGAAAAAGATGTGTTAAATGTCGTCCACCGGCAGCATTTTTTTAACTTTAGCAGCCATTGTTTACCTCTGTTGCAACATCTACGTACACAAAGTAATAGTAATTTCCTTGTAAACTTTAAAGTGGTGTATGAACAATCATGTAGAGTTTGCATTTTCCTTTACCGATTTCAGTGATTCTGTTACGTACACCGGCTAGACTTCTGCAACATACGCTGTCATCATCGTCGTCACTCAGTACTCAAATGATAGGTTCACACTGTCACTTGCACGCACACCGACTACCATGAAACGACAACGGCGTTTGCATGTGTTGCATTAGGTTTTAAAAACATGTAAAACGTATTTTTCAAAACATTAGACATAAAAACCATTTCCGTTCGGCCGACGCCATCGACGGCCATTAAACGGCTGCCATGGTTACCAGTTACAATGGCGATCCATCATCGGAAAGTAAATATATGAGATCCGTTTGACGATTCGTTGTTTGCGTAAATCAGTACGCAAAAGTGTGTGATTAACGGCATTGCACCACTGACTTCTGGTCAATGTTGCCGGCCACCACAGACAGCCATTATCGGGCAGTCGTGGCTAAGATTTGTGCAAAATGTAAGATGTTAAACATATATCTGAAATAAGATTAACTATGCATGTGATAAACTCGTACCGTCGGCCGTTTGTTTGCCTTGACAGTATCCTAACGGATCCTCTTTAGCCTCGTCGCACACCCCACCGTCGGTTGGACCATGGTTTTGGGCGGCTACTGTCATCGGCGTAAGCGTAAACGTTTCGACCAACAAATGACGCTCCTCCGCCGCCATGAGCTTCAACTCATGCTTCGATACCGATAAACTGTGCCAATCGACTAGGTCGATGGCGGTCTCAAACGGCCCGTTGGCAGCATTGGCGTAGGTATCACGGCCAACCGGGATGCAGAGGACGTCGGCGGACGTCGTTGTCAGTCATCATCGGCGACCGAATCTTAACCTAGCACTCAACCGGATTTCGCAAACCCTAGCTACAGTGGGAGGTAGAGAAAGAGAGAGAAGTAAATAGAAAGTCATGGTATCCGTTAGGAGTAAAGACGGCTGCGAAAACCCTAATGAAGGGAGCTACACATATTCGATTATATAGAGGAATTCTCATGGGTTTGCTTTGTTTTAGGCCCACCCACCCGATACTAACTAAGGCCCGCCTAAGTCTATATGTACATGGACATATGTATGTAATATATACATGTGCATTTGTTGGTTATTTATTTTGTTCCCATTATATGTGCCATGGATTTTTTTTTTCATTACCCATGTCAGACATTTATTATTTACAAAATAACTTACATTAGTTACCAAATAAACGGTATCATTTACACCTTTGAATTATAAAAATATTTGGTTATGTATTACAAATCTGTGTAATTGTTATATTACGAGGTAGGTTTACCTGCACGTTGTAGCGGGATTCTAACTAAACAATAAAAAATATTGTAATTTTAACAATACTTTCGCCAAAAAAAATTATAGTAGAATATAGATAAAAAAAACAACCATAACGATATATTCATTTTTTTTATAACATATAATATCAAATATTTTAACAGAAAAATAAAACACTTATGTAATATATATATATATATATATATATATATATATATATATATATATATATATATATATATATATATATATATATATATATATATATAGAATCAGGTTCATCAGCGTACCTATGAGATTCCAGCGTACCGAGCGTACCCTAATGTGAATGATCATTCACACATATTTTTTTTGAATAGACGTGTATAACACAACATTATAAGACTTTTTTTCAAAAGGAGTAATATCATAAATCTTGTGAATGGTAAAAAAAGATCATGTGAATGGTCATTCACACCATTCACACAGTGGGAAATGATCATTCACATTGATGACCATTCACATAAACATGCATTGAGCATTCACATAATTTTTAAGGACACAGAAAGTGTGAATCTATGTGAAATTCATATATCATGCGTATAACATTAAATTAAACATGGTTATGTGAAAAAAAAAATTAAAATTTTTTTTTAAGGTCGGTACCTTCGGGTGCACTTGATTTCGAGAGGTACTTATTTGAACCTGAATCTATATATATATATATATATATATATATATATATATATATATATATATATATATATATATATATATATATATATATATATATATAACAAAACAATAGTCAGATGCATACGTGTTTGCCTTACTAAAATAGCTTATAAAATAATAATTTTAATATTGAAATCTAACGAAAATAAAGCAATCAAAATGATATATTCGAATTTTTATAAGACATAGTATATTCAAAGTTATTATTAAAAAAACAAATAATGTTATCGATTATTATATTAAAGTAATTAAGTGGATCAGTTGTTTATTAGTCTATTTAAGTTGTTTGGTTGCGAGATTTATTGTTCGTTGAACAATTTCATAGTCTTCGTTTGAAAAAATATTTTGTATTGTACTTTAGATAAAAATAATATGATCACAATGATATATTTGAATGATTTATATAATATATTATCACATGGTATAGCATATAAATAAGACTGTTATGTATTATATATATATATAACATGTCAGATGTTGCAATGTAGATAAATACCAATGCGATCATAATGATATATGTATATACAAATTTTAAATCCATGCAATATATCAAAAGTTATTATAGAAAAATACAAAGTAATAAAATAATTCAGATGCTGACGGTTAATAAAAATACTTCCAACGGATATAAATTTTATATCGAAATGTACGTAAAAACAATGAGATCATAACAATATATTCAAATTTTAATAAAATGTAATATATCAAAAGTTATTATGGAAAAAACAAAAACGATATGTATTATATATAAAGTTATTAAATAAGTCAGCTGGTTACTTGACTGCTTGAGTTCTCTGACAGTTCATTAATCGTTCATTGAATGGTAACAACTTCATCCATACTGTGTATGATAATTGCATACAATCAATTAGTATAGTGAAATCGATCACACCGTGTCACATGACATCATCAAGTATAATGTAAAAGGGTAGGTATATATATATATATATATATATATATATATATATATATATATATATATATATATATATATATATATATATATATATATATATATATATATATATATATATATATATATATATATGTTCTTTTTCAAACAAAATAACGGGTGCATTGTCGAAATGCTCTCTGTGGTTCATCATTAATTATATTATTATTATTATTCTCATTATTATTATTACTATTATTGTTATTATTATTAGTAATTATACTTTTTTATTTTGTAAAATAAATCTATATTTATTTACTAAAAATTATTTTTATTTATATACTTACTTAGTTAAGGTATCCATCTTTTTATGCATTCATTTTATTTAGTAAAGTTTTCTTTATTTATATTTTATTCGTTAAAGTAACCGTGTACTTTTATTATTTATACTTTTTCAGCAGACTATTTCATTATGTTAATAAATTTTTAGTTTATGTGAATTTTAATTTAAATTTACTAATTCATTACGTTTTCATTTGAGTTTACAAATATTTTGTAACGCTAATATGTTATTATTTAAATGTATTATTTTATTTGTTTGGATTCCAGTACGTTTAGATTAAAATATATTATTTTATTTGTTTGGTTTTAAAAGAAGCGCCTTAAAAGTGATAAAACTACTAATGTATATTAAAAATAAATATTTTGCAAATACTTTTACAAATAAACAAGTAATGCATTTTTTAATTAGATTTATAGATAAGTATATATACCATATAATTTCAATTCAGATTTAAATCTTATCTATTTATTAATATTTATAGATATAAGAAATAATATATTGTATCTATATTTTATACTTATAAATCTTTATACATTTTAGAAATAATAAATTATAGTTATCTTTTTAATTTATTTTGTTTTAAAATAAAAAATTTTGTTACTTTAATACGTTTTGATTAAAATTTATTATTTTATTATTATAATGTTAATACTTTGTTATGCCAGTATATGTTTTGATTTTGATATATTATTATAATATTTTGGATTTACAACTTTATATATAAATATGTTTTATTCGTTTTTAAATCAAATAAATAAAATAATAAATTGCTATCAAGACGTAGTATCATTACAAAAGATTTAAACCTAAACAAATGAAATAATAAATTTAAATAAAAACTTATTACCGTAACAAATTATTTACCTCAATAACAATAAATTAGCAAACTGAAATCAAATTGTTATGAATTAGTAAATTTAAATCAAACCTTACACAAATTCAACATTTATTAAAGTAATGAAATGGTTTGATGGAAAAGTATAAATACTAAAATTTTATAAATAGTTTAACAAATAAAATATAAATCAATCAAAGTTACATAAATAAATTGAATACATAAAAAGATGCATAACTTCACTAATTAAGTATATAAATAATAATAATTTTTAGTAACGAAATAGATATTTATTTTACAAAAGGCATACTTATAATTAATTATAATAATAATGATGATGAGAATACTAAAATAATTAATAATGAATGAAATCATAATTTATTAATTTTATATTTCAAATTTAAAACCAAAAATGAAAAATTTTAAAAATGGAGCAAAACTGAAATTACGAAACTTGCAATCGGAAGAAAGGCAATATCGTAATATTTAAAAATTTTAGAAACAATAGGATCACTTCTGCAAGTAAAAACTGGTTTGAAGGACCATCACTGCAAGTTTGAAAGTTCACGGACCATTTCCATACTTCTAAACAAACCACAGGAACCATTTCTGTAAGTTGCTCCATAATTTATTAAAATAATATTTCAAATTTAAAACCGAGAAATGAAAAACTTAGAAACGGACCTAGATTGAAATTACCAAACTTGTAATTGAAAGAAGAGCAACATCGTCATTTTTTAAAACTTTAGAAATAGAAGGAGCAATTCTGCAAATAAAAAGTGGTGGGAGGGACCGCCACTGCAACTTTGAAAGTTCAGGGACCATATCCATAATTTTTAAGAAACCACAGGGACCATTTTTGTATTATGTCGTCTTTACGTAAATTTAATAATGTGTACGTTTGTCTGTAGTTGTTTCACTTTGCAACATTCATCTCTTTTATGCATGTCTATTACTATTCTTTATTTCTTGTAGTTTTGTATATAATGTTGTTATATGTTGGATACATATGCTTTATTTTGTTATTTGTCCATTATATAATATGTGTTCTCATTTCCGCATATGTTAATTTGTTTGACTAATTTCTTAATTTATGCCTTTTTTTATGTAGTTTGTTAAAATGTCCACTGATTGTAATCAAAATGCAAACGTAATGAACAATATGAATATCGTTTCGCCAAGAACTTTGACAGCTGGTACACCTCAGTTGGTTACATGTACGTTAACTTCTGTCAACCAACCTCCAATTGCATCCCATCAAAACCGTGTACCGTTGGCTGACATGACGAACAATGTTGATTGTCTGGGTACCATGAATGATTCAATTCCGTCTATTGGTGGAGGTCGAATGGTCTTGAGTAATTTGATAGCTCACGATAGAAGACGATTCGGCAAACCGTGTTTACGAACACGGCGGGCTAATACTGGTCCTCGCGAAATGGGTAACAATCAACGCCATTCGGATATAGTGTCTTCGAATGCATCGATCCAAAGGACCCGCCGTCCTGGTCGACCTCGACGTAGACAGCCCAATTCTAATGGTTCTTGCGATGTTGTGTCACAAATACATCTGACTAATTCGTTACATACAGATGCTTTCATACAAAATACTCATGATACGATTCCATCAAGTTAGCCTTTCTACCTTAACGATAACCTCTGATTCTATGTTAATGTTTTCCTTTATTCATTTTGTTTGTTTTGTCTCGATAATGTTTACTGCTAGATGTGGGTTGTCATATTGGTCAACAGAGAATATCAACTTTCTTCGCGCCTCATGTGGTACTTTCTTCTCGGACCGTTGTCGATGTCGACGGTACCCCGGTGACTGTTACAAGTTCACACCGTCGTGGTCATACATTATCCAATATGTCTGTTTCTTCCGATGTTTCTCACCTAGATGGGAGTACAATATTAGACGAAGATGATAATATTGTTGATTTGCATAACGCAATCAATAATACTTTTTCTCACAGCGGTGTTGTAGGGTCTTCGTGTCCGCAGCGTAAGTGCCTTCAACCATGGTTACTATAGACCTTACTATATTGTTTTGCATTCTGATCTCGTACTTGTCTTATACTCTTATTCATTCGTATAGGTCGTACATTTGCGTATTGGGATTCTGGGGATGCATCGTACATGTGTATGTACTATAGCGCTATGTTATGGTATGGTGAACGCACACTTAAGAGTGTTAACCCAAGAAACCCAAAATTTTCTTTATGTTGTTGTGAAGGGAAGGTTCAATTGTCGTATTTGTTTGTGGGTCCACCTTTGTTGAAGAGTTAATGGACTATAATGGTGGTCGTCTTGCAAATGTCTTTCGTACTAATATAAAAGTATTAAATGCAATGTTTGCGTTCACATCAACTGGAGGGTTTATAGATAGGGATATCAATGATGGTACGGCCCCTTATACGTTTAGGTTGAACGGTCATAACCATCATCGAATAGGGTCTTTGTTGCCAACTCATCCAGATGGCCGACCTCGGTTTGCACAGTTGTATATATACGATACAGAACATGAGGTTGATAATCGCTTATATGCATTGAATCAACGTTTATCTACAAGTGTTGATGATACTGTGTTGCGTACGTTGGTTCATGATCTAATGTCTATGCTCAATGGGTGTAATGTGTTGGTTCATGCATTTAGAATGGTAAAGGAGAGGTTTGATGATACGATGATGCGTCCGGTTAGTCTTTATTTGATCGGGACTCACCAGAGGAATAGAAGACAGTATAATTTACCAACTGCCTCCGAAATGGCTGCCTTGCTCCACGGTGACGGTAAACCTACTGACCAACGTGATGTAATTGTTGAGGAACGTAGCGGTGTTGTAAAGCGAATCTCAGAGTTACACCCAAGCTTTATGGCCATGCAACATCCTTTGCTTTTCCCGTACGGTGACGATGGCTTTAGCATTGATATACCTCTAAATGTTTCTCAAACGACGAAACGACAATTTGTGAGTTTGAGAGAATATTTCGATTCCAGCATAGAGCTAACGAAGGAAAGACGTTGCATAAAGGTGGTCGCTTATTTCATACATTCGTAGTTGATGCATATGCTGCAGTTCTTGAGCATGAGTTGGATTGGTACAAGCGAAACCAAAATACAATTCGATCTGAGCTTTACAATGGCTTGCATGACCATGTTATTAGTGGTGAAACAAATTGTGAGTTTGTCGGAAGAAGGGTTATTTTGCCGTCGTCATTCACTGGGGGGCCTAGACATATGGTGCAACAATACCTGGATGCTATGGCCATCTGTCGATGGGCTGGACCTCCTGATTTACTTGTCACGATGACATGTAACCCACAATGGCATGAAATCAAAAGGCATGTTGACTTAGCAATCCCTGGCCAACCGGCTTGTGATCGACCAGACATCATTGCACGTATGTTTAAAATCAAGCTTGATGAGTTGATGCGAGATATTAAAAAAAACCATCATTTTGGTCGGGGCAAAGCAGGTATTCATATTGTTGTGTTCCTATGTTTGTTAGCATATTATGTTCCTTACATGACAGTGGTTGTTATTTTTTCACTTGCAGTTATGTATACTATTGAGTTTCAGAAACGAGGTTTGCCGCATTGTCATTCTCTGATATTCTTACATTCGGATGATAAGATAATGTCACCTCAAAAGATCGATGAATTCATATCTGCGGAACTACCGTCGAAAATGGATGACCTGGTCGCATTTGACGTTGTGCGTACCCATATGATGCATGGGCCCTGTGGTTTGTTACACCCATCAAACCCATGTATGTCGAATGGTCGTTGTACGAAAAGCTACCCAAAATCTTTTTGCACAGAAGCAATTATTCAACGAGATGGTTGGCTGCGATACAAACGATCGGATGGTGGTCGTGATGCACAGGTTGGTCGACATGAAATTAGACTTGATAATCGATGGGTTGTGCCACACAATGTTGACTTGCTTGTGAAATATGGGTGTCACATCAATGTTGAGTGGTGTAGCCAGGGCACGTTAGTTAAGTATCTTTTTAATTATCTTAATACGGGACCTGATCGTGCCACCGTAGTTGTTCAAAATGGGAATAGTAGAACTCCCTACGAGTCACTTGTCCGTTCTGATAATGAAATTGATGCGTATCTCAGTTGCCGTTACATTCTGGCTTCCGAAGCATGTTGGAAGTTGTTGGGGTTTGAAATGCATTATCGTTCTGTTTCTGTTGTCAGGTTGCCTTTCCATGAGGAGGGTTGTAACAGGGTATTCTTTGGTGATGGGGATAATGTGAGTGACGTTGCTCAACGGGATAGCTCAGCGAAATCAAAATTTACAGAATGGATGACAGCCAACCGGATTTATCCTGATGCACGTGATCTTACATATGCAAAGTTTCCTAGCTATTTCACCTGGCATGAAAATGATAAATCATGGTCGCCACGTAAAAGCGGTACAACAATTGGCCGCATATATTATGTTAGTCCTTCAATGGGGCAGAGGTATTATTTGCGCATGCTATTGAATGTTGTACGTGGCCCCACATCTTTCAAGGACATACGAACTGTCAATGGTGTTGAGTACCCAAATTACATGTCCGCCTGTCGGGCGTTGAATTTGTTAGAGGATGATACTGAATGGGTCGAGTCAATACGACAGGCTTCGCAGTGGCAGCTAGGTTATCAACTTCGCGAATTGTTTGTCACAATATTGTTGTTTTGTGAGGTTTCGAACCATGAACGGTTATTTAGGGAGTGTTTGCCTTTTTTTCAGAAGATGTGGTCTACAACCAATGTAGATTGTTAGAAAATAATGATGTGGTGTTTACGGATACTGAGATTGAAAATTACACACTGTTAGAAATTCAACGGATATTAAATGCGAGCAATAGATCATTGTCAGAATTTCCAACTCTTCCACAAGTTGATTTTGGCTTATTACGTGGGACAACGAACTCTTTATTTGTTGCTGACAGAACATATGATTTGCGGTTTGAAAGAACTCGCTTTCAGGAGTTGTTTTGTGGTTTAACTCATCAACAAAAGGACATATTTGAATATGTAATGACAAGTATTGATAAGCCAGATGGGGGTGTCATATTTGTGTATGGTAGTGGTGGGACGGGTAAAACCCATCTTTGGAACACCTTAATTGCATGCATCCGATCTATTGGTAAAGTTGTATTGTCTGTTGCCTCATCTGGGATTGCATCGTTATTGTTGCCTGGGGGTCGTACTACACACTCACGATTTCGCATTCCTGTTGAGGTTGATGGGGATTCATATTGTGCAATTGATGTTGTTTCGAAACTTGCTGAGTTAATTAGAGATGCAGATCTGATAATTTGGGATGAGGCCCCGTTACAGCATCGTCATGTCTTTGAAGCTGTTGACAGAACATTGCGCGATTTGTGTAAGTATGAACGATCGTTTTCTGAAAATCAAGTCTTTGGTGGGAAGGTGGTCGTGCTGGGTGGTGATTTTCGACAAGTATTGCCTGTTATTCCTAATGCTAGCAGAAGTGAAGTTGTTTCATCGGTCATCAATAAATCACCAACGATATGGTCTGTTTGTAAAATTTTCGTTTTGTCAATCAATATGCGTCTTCGTGATCCGTCGCTTGCTTTTTCAGATATCAATCAGATGATGAAATTTAACCAATGGCTTCTAAAAATGGGTGACGGAAAACTGCCAACAACTGCGCTGACTGATGAGGATGACCCGGAATGGATATGTATTCCAGATTATCTTTTGATACCTGTGTGTGACAACCCAATTGAGTCTATTGTAACATCCACGTACCCAGATTTGACAAATCGAATAACCGATTTTCAGTATTTACGCGAACGCTGTATATTGTGCCCAACCAACGATGCTGTTGATGAGATTAACTCACATATTCTTCGAAATATGGTTGGTGACATGCATGTTTTGTTAAGTTCCGATGACATTTGTGCAACGACTAGTAACTTAGAAGAAATGCGTATTATGTATCCACTTGAATTTCTTAACACTTTGAAGTTTTCTGGGATACCAAATCATGATCTCGAATTGAAGGTCGGCTCACCGGTTATGTTGTTGCGTAATATAAACTTAAACCGAGGACTTTGTAACGGAACACGCTTGATCATAACACAGATAAGTCGGTTGGTCCTTGAAGCATTGATCATCACCGGTAGTCATGTTGGTGAAAAACGTTCATTGGTAGGATCGATATGACGCCGACTGATTCCTGCTGGCCGTTTCGTCTAAAGAGAAGACAATTTCCAGTCAAGGTTTGCTTTGCCATGACTATCAATAAGAGCCAGGGCCAAACATTCAAATCCGTTTGTGGATATCTAAAGAAACCCGTTTTTAGCCATGGCCAGTTGTATGTTGTTTCATCACGAGTCACGTCGCGTAATAGGCTACGCTTTTATATTGACAATGAAGGAAAATGCGATGATAATTTAACAAAAAATGTCGTTTACAAAGAAGTGTTTTATAATCTTCCCGAAGGTATTAGTTGTCTAAGTGTGCAGCGTGTGTTCCTAACGATATTTATCTATTTGACTTATGTGTTGATTCGTACTTTGTCGTTCATGATTTGCTTTTGCTTTTGCAGTTAATCTGGAGTCATGACTCGACAAAGTTGTTCGTATATTTCTGATTTGGTCCCGTTAGTAACTGACAAATGGTCGATCACTGTCATGGTTTCACGTGTATGGACTGCATGCAATCCTCGAAATGATCAGAAACTGTCATTGAACCTTATATTAGTTGATGAGCGGGTATTTTTTATTTTGTACTTTACGTATGCATATGGTTCCCATACTCTTCCATTAATAACAATCAATTCTGGTGTTCAGCGCTCAATTATTCACGCTCTGGTCCCGAAGTATAAAATCGAGAAGTTCACATCTTCTATTGTTGCGGATCGTGTTTACAAGATCAATCGCTTTTAGTGTGAACTATTACACGTGTAAATATAGGCCTTTGCATCGGGAAAGTTTTGTTCAATTTGATGCTGCTACATCTGTCTCATTACAACTGAGTGTTCCTGATAATGTCTTTCAACGATATGTTTTTGAGTTTGTCTCATTTGATGATATCAAGTATCGTGTTAATGATGATACTTATTTAACGGGTGTGTATATGTTTCCCTGTTATTTTACATGTCAACCAATCTATTTGAATACCTTCTATTGATCAATTGGTTGTATTTTAGATGTCATTCGGGTTTTTCGTTTATGGAACCCGTTAGAAAAAAAAACCTGCAATGAGAACAAGTCCTGCGTCTGCTCTTCGTAAGATTGTTATTGCTGATATGAGGTATGAAAATCGTTTGGTGTAACTCAACAACACTTCGTTTATATATCGTATTACTTTGTAACATTTACATCATATTCGGTGTAGTGACACAAGGTTGGACGTCTCATTATGGGGGGCATCGGCATTAAAATACTCTGATGATATGCTTCGTGCGAGTCAACATGGAAATGTTGTTGTTCTTACGTGTTGCACTGTTCGCGCTTATTAAAGTACATTTTCTTGACTATTTCAAATGTAGACAGTCGTTTGCACATAAATTAGTTACTGATGTCTGAATGGTTTATTTAAGAGGTGCCACACTTAAGCACAACATCAGCAACCGATTTGTTTATAGACCTTTAAATCCCAGAAGCGACATGTTATCATGGTTGGTAAGGGTATTACGTATATGATTGTTTGTCTTATAAAAGTTAGTCAATGTATTCATATTTTTATACCATGCACCTATTTTTTTAGCCCTGTACGGCCTATTACTTTCGGATCTCCCATCTCATTATCGGATTCATTGTCTATCAAATCTTTTGAAGATGTATATACGAGTTTGGATGAAATGGTTAATGAGGTAAAGTTATATTATTACTCCGTGCTTACATTAGGTAGTATATTATGTATTAATAGTGTTATCCGATATAGGGGTTGATTTTTACCGTTGCTGTAACCTTGATTGACATTGATCTGTCAAATGATTTGTAGTTCATCCAGTGTACTAGGTGTTTTAAGAAGGTTGTATTACGTGGTCGCCGTTATTTTTGTGAAAGTTGCAATCAAAATGTCATGAATCCGCGCCAAGCGTAAGTGTGGTATATTGTTTTTATTCATGCTATGTCATATGTGTTTGACTAACACATTATGCCTGCTATAGATATAAACAGGTGATTCGGTTGACTAATAACATTCATGAGATGAGTTGTGTTTTGTTTAATACTGATGCAACCAACCTTGTCGGTTTTACCGCGAGCGAGTTAATCTTGAAGAGTACTAAAGAGGTAAGTTACCTCGAACGTTGTATAATTGGGATTGAATGTGCATTTGTTCAACAGTAGTCGTGATTGTATGTTGTGTGTGTTAGGGCGGTGCGGATCGAGATTGGGTATATTGGTTCTTTGTAGAGACACTGTGTGCTCGTCATGTTGTATTGGATATCAAAATAGATGCGTTCAATCTGCGGCCGCATTGTATTCGCTGGTTTACTGTTGTCAAGTATCATAGTGAGTATGAATCTGTTGTCACCAATCGGCCGACCCAATCAACATTGGTATCGCCCGTGCCATTCATGTCAAGTGTTGGTTCAACTGAAGACCCCCCATCATCCGATCACTCTCATCTAACAGATTCTCGTGTTGATGTTGATCATGCAATTGATGGTTCCGCTTTGGGTGGCGTTACTGCTGTGGCCAGCAGTTCACAATTGTCTGGATCACATGTATGTGATGATGCATCCGTGGTCGATTGACATACGGTGTTATGACCCTACATGTGTCCAAACGTTTGGTCATGTAATTCCTTATTAACATTTCATACGATGTAATTTGTCATGCATGTGTAATGCTTACGTTCTAATTAACATATGTGCTTTTATCACATTATCATAATGTTTTGGTTGTCTAATATACTGTTAAGTATATCATATCTTTTGTTATTTCTTATTTTAACGTCTTTTGTTGTTTTATTTGTTTTTATATTAATGTCCCATATTTATTCTATGTTTTCATTTCATATACACATGGTCAATTTCAGTTTAATCATATTGGTGTTATAACATTCGCTGCCTAGACTATTTTGTTAATTTGGCTTCACTAATTGTTGGCCTGCTATTACATTCCATGGAATCGTGTATTTCTTACCGCATACATGATTTATATAACAGTTTTAAACATGATGGCTGATATTTGGACGGTAGATGTTTTCTCATCACTTAATCATCCTCATGCATGCTGGAACATCACCGCTGTTCGAATTCAGTTTGTGTGGAAAGATGAAAAAAATCGCCTGTTGATACTCATTTGCATTGATAAAAATGTAAGTGCTAAATATTAAATTTGTCGTCGTGTTAGCTGTACATTGGAATAACGTAATTTGATTACCTAATGTGAAGAAAGCTACATTGTTTGTGATACAGAGAGCCAAAATGGCTGCTTTTATACCATTTGCTTTGATGCACCTATACTCGAGGACGTCTTTTACGGGTCGTGTATTCCATTTGCATGGTTTCAAAATTGAGGGAACCTGCTATCAGTATCCAAAATATACATCATTTGATTTTGTACGTTCTGAGTGGAATATACATTTTACTAAGAAGACAACAGTTACACCTGTTTCTGTTGATATTCAGCGTATCATTCTTGTGTATCCTTTTGTACCGTCAATTGGATGTCTTGTGCGACAAATGTTCAGTTCACGACTAATGATCGGTATGATTATATTACTTAGTATGAATCTCTGAATTGTTTTTTTTTGTTGATCACATAGTGCACCGTACGATTATCTTTCTAATACATAAATTACTTTATATCAGACGTGGTAGGGAAAATCATATCTGGTTGTCGAATTAGTGCTTCATATTTAAACTTGAGCTCTTCGTTTGAAGTTTTATTGCAGGATGTCACGTAAGTGTACATTTTTCTTGTCTTCCTGGTGTGTCGATTATATATTACTCATTTAATAAATATAGTTTGTTGAATTGTCTAACATTTAATCTTTTATGGATAGGGGATTTAACATAAAGCTAAAATTATATGACACGCCTGCTACGAAACATGTGAAGTTCTATCGTGCGATTATGACAGGCTCTATTATATATGTGTCTTTTGTAACGCTTATGCGTTTTGATTCAGGTATGTTCTAATGTATTATGATACTTTCCTGTCAATATTTTTTTTGATTATCAAGTTACAAAATTTCATTTCTTTGTTTTATCCAATTGACAGTGAATGTGTTGTTTTCAACGGATTTATCACAGATCGTGATAGACCCGGTCATGCCAGAAGCAGATAGCATAAGAACATTATTGTCTGGTTGATGTTTTAGTACTATTTATTGGTTCCATGCTTTTGTGTTATTTTCTTAGTTTCCTACAGATGTAATTGTTAAGTTTTATGTTATGTGTTTACATTATATGGACATTGTCGTATTGAAATGTGTGCATCTGATGCGTTTATTGGTTATGATTACTTACGTACGTATAACAGTTCGCCTGTGCACCGCACGGGTATTACACTAGTTATAATGGTTTAACTAATAATAGTTAGTTCATAGAGTTAATTTGTTGACAGGTAACATGTGAAGAAATGAATTATAATGGTTTAATAATAATTAATTGGGTTTATTATAAAAAAACCAACATATTTTCACGTTTTCGTCTATCCATATTATTTTTTCCATAAAAGTCCTCAAGTTAATTTTTTCTTTTTGATTTAGTGAAAAAATTTGAATATTAGAACCCGATTTCTGTTTTTAAAAAACCCGGTACTAATTATAACCGGACTTTAAATAGTCAAATTTTACAAAACTAAAGGAAAGTTAACCTAGGATTTTTCTGGAAGAATATAACATTGAGTGATGAAAACATAAAGACCGTGAAAACATGTTGGTTTTTTTCATAATAAACCCTAATTAATTCATAGATTAATTTGATTTGTATTACGATCAGTTCTTCTAATTAATACAAAAGTTATATTTCTAATTGACAAGTAATTTGAATGTTCTATTGATCATATCATTTTGTAAAAGACATACAAGACTTAGAGAGTGTTTGGTATTGTGTTATGAACGTAATTATTAGCTTATTACGTTACAATAACACAATAGTTGTTTTAAAGTGTTTGGATTGCATATGTTAATAAATAAATATTTGCGTTTAGAGTTAATCTTACCACGCTTTTTCAAAAATGTAGTTTATTTGCTAAATAAGTGATTATTTGGTCATTTTACAAGTTAAAAAGCAAACCCAAACACTTTAAAAACTAATTATTTGATAATTATGATAGCAAACAGCAGAAGCTAAACCAAACACCACATTTTCGAGAGCACTTTTTGTTAGAGCTGTTATCTGATCATTAATTTTCAAATTGCTACAGCACTTTTTCAAACGCAAATCCAAACACCTTCTTAGAAAAAACTATTTTGTTGATGAAAGCGGCAATATATATATTTCTTAACACAGGAAATATCAAATTAAAAGTTATTATTAACAGTAACACCAATGTATTATAATATAATAACGATAAATAAATTAAATTTGAGTATTCATCGTCAAAAATATATTTTAAAAAGTTATCAAACATAAAAATAATAAATATTAAAGATGTATGAAACCCGGTAAAAAACAGACGAAAGGTTTCGGGAGAACAGAACGGTAGTAGCTCGTATGTTAGACACACAAGATGCTCCATCAACTTTGGCATTCACTCGACTATTACGTATAACATAAACCTATATATTTGTTACGTCATTCTATCCTGACTAACTAATTATGATTTTTTGACCTAATTAAGTCATCCGATTAATCTACAATCTATAAATATTAATAAAATAGTAACTATACTTATTTCTTATGAAACCACGTGTCATCACCATGAATCGACACGTGGCATTTAGAGGTTTTAAAAATAATAAAAAAGTTTAGATTATATATATCGAAAGCTAATATAATCTATTTTTAAATTCAAATTAAATAAAATCTAATACTCAACTAACTTATTAATTATAATAATATATAGTAAAAGTTTTTTAAATATAAAAAAATAATTAGTATTCTGTATATATTTAGAAATATATAAAATTAATAGGTGTAATAAATAATAACATCATTTTTATATATTTTTGTTTAAAAGATAATATTTATATCTTTACCTTTTAATTTATTATATTTTATATATATTAAAAATATTCACGTAATCGCGATACACTTGTAATATGAGCTTTTATGTATATGATCAAGGGCAAGGGTCCTACTCTACTTGTAGGATGTTAGATGGTTTTGGGTATCAGATCGGTTGTAGGAACGTAATGATTAGACACAAGGCCGTCTCGTAAATTTTGATGGTCCTGTACGATAATTACATAGTTGACTCTTAAAATGTGAAAATTTTTAATTTTATATAAAAATTATCAGTTATTAGTTGTCTAGCAATTGCTATAAACATAAAAAAAACATTTAAAACAATGATATTAAGACATGTTCATATGATAACAAAATAATTAATTTCAAAACTAAATCTATCTGAAAAGACATTGTTATACACTTATTTTTACTAATCATACATTCTCACACTCATTTTTTTTTTTTTTTTGTTAATGACGAGAGACACAATAATTAAACTTAAGCAGACTTTAGTTTTTCACCATTTTTTCCGATCATCGGTCAATTTTCCAATTAGGCCCTATCAAACTTGGGCCCTGAGCGGTCGCACTTACTTCACCACCTCCGGCCCTGATTAGACATATGATCAACCGTCCAGTCTCGATATTACAAAGACAAAAATGATCCTAAGTAAGATATCAAATTCTCGATCTTTACAAACTTGGGTTATGTCATGCTGGTTTTAATATATTTTGTTTACAAAAATTGATGATACATAAATACACATTTCTTGTTCAAGCATCTTTATACTGAAAATCAACGGTTTCATGGAAGACATCAGACATTTGTTGATGATGTTTGGACTAATCCATGATAAGGTGAGGTTTTCACTTCTAGGATATTTTAAGTTAGATCATTTTTGAGATTAAAATACCCAATCATTTTTCATTGCACAAAAAACCCACAATCGGTAAAAATCTTACGGAAATGAGATATTTCCTATTGAAACATATTGAAAGTCACAGATCACCGTCGACAAGTTACTAGTGAGCATTAAATTTTACAGAAAAAGTAAATTTCAACAAAAAAAACACAGATTTAAACAAAAAAATCAACAAGATATGTGGATTTGAATCATAAAACATGAAAAAATGAGTTTGGTAGAGAGAAGGTTTGTCGGAAACAAATGATTGCTCTACAGATTGCAACTAGTTTATCAGGTTACAAGTTATTTTTCTCGAAAACCTATTATTGATAAGTTTTAGTCAGTTAAGTGATTTTTGTGCAATGAAAAATGATCGAGCGTTTAAATCTCTAAATTATGTTTGTCTTATTCAAAAGTATATATATATATATATATATATATATATATATATATATATATATATATATATATATATATATATATATATATATATATATATAGATTGAGGTTCTATGGGGCACCATATGCATCGGGAACCAAATGGGAACCAAAAATGCATTGCTTGTTTACAAAGGGTGCATTAAGGGCATTTTGGGAAGGCTTAATAATATATTGTTAAATTATAAGATTTAATTTAATATTTATCATTTATTTAGGAAACTAAATAAAATGATCAACCACCTTCCCATAAATTCATCATCTTTTTCTCTCTCTGTCCCTTTCTCTTTCATAGCATATGGTATTGGTTGTTTCAAATATGATGCACAACAGCAATGCATCACGACAATGATGAACACATTGAAGACGCTGATGAACACGTTTAAATTTCAGAGATGCATCACGAAATTAACACGTTAAAATGTCAAAATGTATCACGATTTTGGTGATGCATAATGATGGAACAAAGACGATGATGAATATGGCCGAAATGCATCACGATTTTGGTGATGTATAATGATGGAACAAAGACAAGGATGAAGATGATCGAAATGCATCATGTTTGAAATTGAATTGGATGAAGATGCATCGTGTTTGAAGACGAATCCAATAAATTGGATGAAGATGCATCATGTTTGTTTGGATTCGGATTGAATATTTTCTAAATTCAAGCATCTTCCGATTTTGCCCTTCCGCGCGCGAGAAGTTATGCACCCGTGCACCCATTTTTAAGTTAATTACCCTTTTGCCACTACAATCTGAACAATTAAAATTCAAGATCTAACGGTGCATACAGGTTCCCAAAGTGCACAATACATACAAGTGCCCCATAGAACCTGACCCTATATATATATATATATATATATATATATATATATATAGAATCAGGTTCATCAGCGTACCTATGAGATTCCAGCGTACCCAGCGTACCCTAATGTGAATGATCATTCACATATATTTTTTTGAATAGACATGTATAATACAACATTATAAGACTTTTTTTCAAAAGGAGCAACATCATAAATCTTGTGAATGGTAAAAAAAGATCATGTGAATGGTCATTCACACCATTCACATTGTGTGAAATGACCATTCACATGGATGACCATTCACATAAATATGCATTGAGCATTCACATAATTTTTAAGGACACAGAAACTGTGAATGTATGTGAAATTCATATATCATGTGTATAACATTAATTTAAACATAGTTATGAGAAAAAAAAATTAAAAAAAAGTTTTTTAAGGTTGGTACCTTCGGGTGCACTTGATTTCGAGAGGTACTTATTTGAACCTGAATCTATATATATATATATATATATATATATATATATATATATATATATATATATATATATAGATTCAGGTTCAAATAAGTACCTCTCGAAATCAAGTGCACCCGAAGGTACCAACCTTAAAAAACTTTTTTTTAATTTTTTTTTCTCATAACCATGTTTAAATTAATGTTATACACATGATATATGAATTTCACATACATTCACAGTTTCTGTGTCCTTAAAAATTATGTGAATGCTCAATGCATATTTATGTGAATGGTCATCCATGTGAATGGTCATTTCACACAATGTGAATGGTGTGAATGACCATTCACATGATCTTTTTTTACCATTCACAAGATTTATGATGTTGCTCCTTTTGAAAAAAAGTCTTATAATGTTGTATTATACATGTCTATTCAAAAAAATATATGTGAATGATCATTCACATTAGGGTACGCTGGGTACGCTGGAATCTCATAGGTACGCTGATGAACCTGATTCTATATATATATATATATATATATATGATGGTTCGTGTGAGTACCTAAAAAATACAGAGTACCGTGAGTACCTGTGAACACAAAGGGTTTAAGATGTGAACATGCTCCGAAAAAAAAGTTTTTTTTTAAAATTTTTTTCATATTCATTTAGATACAAATAATATAAGCATATTTGTAAAAGAAATACACGCATTCACACTTCGTAGCCTCTTAAAAGTCATGTGAACGTGGAAAAATTCATGTGAACATGCTTAGCTGTGAACATACGTTCACAACAGTGCAGTTCATGTGAACTTGCACGTTTCACATAGTTATAGTGTGTGTTTATGTGTGATTTTTTGCAAGTAGTCTTATATTATTAATTTAAACATGATTATGAAAAAAAATTTAAAAAAAAATAATTTTAAGCGAGGTACCTCCGGTACTCCGCAAAACTAGTGGTACTCATTTGAACCCAAATCTATATATATATATATATATATATATATATATATATATATATATATATATATATATATATATATATATATATATATATATATATATATATATAGGGTAAGGATAACGTGAGGACCGTGCTAAAAATAAAGACGGTAAGAACCAATAAGATCACGACACTTCATTAATATAAATTTATATTAAAAAAAGAATAATAATAAAGTAAATCAATCATTAACTAGATCTTCTCACTTACCAAATACTCTCTCAATCAATCAATCTCTCTCTCTCTCTCTCTCTCTCTCTCTCTCTCTCTCTCTCATAATGAATTGTGGTTCATCAATGATTCACCACATCACCGGTGATTCACGACACCACCCGAATGATTCACAATTGATACAACATTGTGCACGACTCAAACATGTGTGATTCACAATCAAATGGTTCACAATCAATACAAAACATGTGATTCACGATTAATGGTTTACTCAATCAACAATCATGGTTCATCATAAAAATTAAAACATGGTAGAATGTGATTCTTCATCCGTTGAACTAAGAGATGAAAGAGAAAGAGAATTGTTTGGAGGAGAGAGAATGATTAATATAGATGATTGAAACCTTCCTTTTTAATTAATTTTCAAATGCATTAAATTTAATTCTAAATTAATTAAAATAGATGACATGTCATATTATTTTTGGTTCTTACCGTCTTCATTTTAAGGACGGTCCTCATTTGATCCACTCCATATATATATATATATATATATATATATATATATATATATATATATATATATATATATATATATATATATATGTGTGTGTGTGTGTGTGTGTGTGTGTGTGTGTGTGTGTGTGTTTGTTTGACTGCCTACCGAATTAACCGATAAAAAACAAATGATAAAACAAAAAATTTAGGGACTTAATCACTAAAATATGAAAATATGTTAGGTTTTTTCCAACATTAATCAAGTGAAAGACTAAAATTACTTGTTCGGTAACCGGTTAAACAGGTCAAGTACTCAAGTATACACTTTTAAATAAGACAAAAATAGTCTAGACACTTAAAAAATAAGAAAAAAAAGTTTAAGAACTTAATCGCAAAGATGAAGAAAGCTGGTGGAGTTATTTTCGATATTAACTCTAAAATTTATGGGGATATATTATATACCTATTTTTTTTAGTAATTTGACCCTGGTATCCTAACCCAACTTGTATAATATTTATAGCCCAAAAACTAGTTGTCCATTTCATTAAAAAGAGATCCACTATTCTAGCCCATTTGCATTGAAAGTTAATGATGCCCGTTAATCAACTAACTAAATACAATGTTTATTATTAATTTATTACAATTTTATAATTTATCTTCAACTAGTTTATTATCCCGTGTATTACACGGATAATAATAATTCATTGTTTTCTTAAAACATGTATATAAACTTATATTTTTATTATAAATAGAAAAAATATCTTAAAATATTAATGATAAACTACTGTAAATGAGTTATTAAATTACTATGAAATAATAATGCAAAAAACTTATAAATATTGATATTTAAATAAATACATATAAAAGATTTTATTAGTATTAATATTATCGGTTAATAGATATTTATTAATATAGTTATGATTTAAATAAACGATTTATCAATTTAAAAGTAACAAATTAAGAAAAAATTGTAGTTTTTATTAAAATATAGTTTGATTTAAATATAAATAGTTTTATTATTGAAATATAGTTGGTTGGTTGATATTTAAATTTAAAAAAATGAAGGGAAATAAACTTAAATTGTTCAATTAATTACAATACTTAAGAAAATAATTAAGGAAGTTTAGAAGGGACGGTTACTTTTGTCATGATATGATGATAGAGTTAATTAAGGAATTAAAGGCGGGAAAATGAAAAAGAAATGACATAATAAGATGACACGTGGACAATCATGTTCTCAATTATTATAATATATAGATTGCTTAATTGTTAAGTCGTTCATTTATATTTGTTGATTACTATTTTAGGGTTTATTGTTATATTTAGGCAATCAAGGATTTTTGTTAAGTAGGGTGATTGTTAAATTGCTAGGGTTAAATTACTAAATTTCCTTTTGTTATCTTAAGGATTTTTATGTAAAAAAAACCCTGAACCTTTGCTCATAAATCTCCCAACAAACTAAAACTCATTTAAATGATGTGTTTATAAAAAACTTTGAGGTTTACCTAATTATAAACCGGGTAAAAGTCCTATATGGTATTTATGTTAAACAAATAAGATGTTAGAAATCCTATATTGCATCTATGTTAAACTTTGGCACAACATACTTATCCTTCAGATTTAATGAATTGTTTAACAAAGATGTCATGTAAAACTTCTAACAGGTTATTTTGTTTAACATAGATGTCACGTAGGACTTTTGCATTGTTACAACTGATTAAAGATCAAAAATATTTTCTAAAAGACCATTTAGTGATTTTTAGTTGGCTATAAGGTTTATGAGGCAAATGATAAGTTAAATGACTTAATCGAAGAAAAAAAAAGACAACTTTAGTGTGTTTAGTGTAAAATTTTGTTATCTTAATTATCGTGAATATGAAGAACTTAGAAAACCAAACTGGTGCAATGAACACATTTGTCCCATCATGGTGACAAACTGACCGCACAAATTTTTTTCTCTAGGATTCGTCACGTCACTGATGCCGATATTTGAAAATTGCATTATTTTGATTGGTTAATTAATTATTGTTCTAAAATCTTTTGACTATAGATACCGAAAAGAAACTCATAATTATAGTCATCTTGGAAACAATTTTACAATCATGTTATTCCCTTACTAGTTTATTTACCCGTATATTATACGGGTCTGTTTGTATAATAACTTTTTTTAGTAAATTTTAGAATAATTATAGAATCGATAATAAACGGTACAAACGATGAATATTATAATGGACATGTAACTTAATATTTATTTAAACATTATACGTTATATAATGAAAAAAGTTATTGAAATAATTAAAGAAACCTTCAAAAAGTGAATGAAAAAATCATAGTAAAATTCTTAGTTTTATTTATAATTAATAGCAATACATAATTGAGATACAATAAACCTTAGCTTTATTAATAATTAATATCAACCATTTAAAATAATATTTTTCATTTGACAAGTATCGTATATTAACCATTGAAAAATGTTTCTATCAACCTAAGGATGGTAATAATCCCTAAAATATAGTAACTATAAATGAATTATTTAAAAATAATTATAAAGTACACGTGTCAAATAAAGGATTCGTCAATTGGCAGTGTAGTTAGGTGACAAGTTGTAATCTAGTTACTCTTATAACAGAATAAATAGATTATTGATTTGTTAAACTTGTATATATCTTCATCTTTGCATAAAATTTCTTAATGTGCATATTTAGAAAATACTTGTAATATTTATACCATTATGTATCCATCATGTTTATATTGATGATAAAACATTATGTAGGAGACTGAATTAGGACGAAAGCCAACTAAAATTGAGCTTTTTAGAAGGCTTCACAAATGAGATAAGGGTGAAGGCGAATGGTGTGATGCAAGGGCCGAAATAATGGTCGAGAAGTATCATGAGAAGACAAGAGAGGAACGTGGGTTAGAATCTGAAAGTATTACATTATCTCATTTATAGTTATTTATTATTATGGTCTATTCATTTACCTATGTTGTACCTATATATTTGTATCTGTTATTTGTATATGTATTTGCTATCAAGGATTTAGGGGAGCTCAACTACTTTCTTGGGCTTGAAATTACGTATACATCCAATGGGTTTTTCTTAAATCAATCCAAGTATACTAGAGAGTTTCTTGAACGTGCTAAGATGTTGGATGCTAAACTTGCTCCTACACCGCTTGCTACTAATGTTTCGTTTACTATTTCTGGTAAACCATATTCGGATCCTACTCACTATCGGTCTATTGTTCGTGCTCTCTAGTATTTGACCATCACTAGACCCGACATCTCATATGCCGTGAATCAAGCCAGTCAATTTCTTCATGCTCTTACGGTCTGTCACTATCAGGAGGTTAAACGGATTCTTCGATACCTAAAAGACACTTTAGCGTTTGGTCTACACTTTTCACGCCCTGAAAGGTCCTACCTGCTTGGTTATTTCGATGCCAATTGGGCTCGTTGCCTTGAGACTCGCCGGTTTACATATGGTTATTCGATCTTTCATAGGAGGTAACCTTGTATCATGGAGTGCTAAGAAGCAACCTATGGTATCCCGCTCCAGTTGTGAATCTGAGTATCGAGTTATGGCCAACACAGCTGCTGAAATCATTTGGATAACACACCTTCTCCGGGAGTTGCATGCCCTACCTCGAGATCGCCCGACCCTTCTTTGCGATAATCGTAGTGCTCTGTTTCTCACTCAAAATCATGTCTCTCACAAACGGGTTAAACATATTGACTTGTATTATCATCCTATTCGTGAACTTGTTTCTTATTGGTTCGAACTTTTAGCAGATTATTTTTACCAAGGATCATTCTGTTTTTATTTCCTTTTCTTTAGGATTGTTTGTTAGCCAATTTCCTTGTTCTGCAGACTTACCTTATTTGCTTTCTGTGTATTTAAAGTTAATCATGGGTTTCAATTGAAAACTAAGAGAGAAAAATTGATATCTCTGATTACCAAATTTTATTATGGTATCAAAGCAGATTCAATGAAATTAAGATCATAAACAGCAAAATCGCCATGGCCGGTGATGACGCAGAAAAATCCAAAAACAATGGTGAATCGATCGACGTCAATTCTCCATATTACCTACATCCTTCCGACTATCTGAAGCAACTCCAGGTAAACGAAAATCTTACCGATAACAACTTCAATGATTGGAGCCAAGAGATGACCAACTTTCTGTTTGCAAAGAATAAGATCGGTTTTGTCAATGGCTCTCTTCTTAAACCTGACAAAAGTGACGACAAGTGTATGCAATGGATGCGGTGTGATGCCATGATCAAAGGATGGCTCACCACCGCTATGGAAAAGGAGATACGAAGCAGTGTGAAATACGCTAACACAGCCCTCGAAATTTGGAATGATTTGCATGAAAGGTTTGGAAAGGAGAGTGCTCCAAGAGCATACGAACTAAAGCAATCTGTCACGTAGACACGTCAAGAGGGAGCCTCTATTTCAGCCTATTACACTAAACTAAGAAGCATATGGGATGAGGTCGACTCTGTTTTGCCGACACCACGGTGTGAATGCAATGGCTGCAGTTGCAATGTCGGAAAAAAAAATCGCAGAACTAAAAGAAAAAGAAAGGCTCTATGAGTTTTTGATGGGTCTCGATGCCGAGTTTTCGGTTATGAGGACTCAAATACTTGCTACAAAGCCAACACCAAGCCTTGGAACGGCATATCATCTGGTAGCTGAGGACGAGTAGCAGCGAAACATTGCCACCGGAAAAAGAACTACGCCCACTCCCGATGCGGTGGCCTTTCAAACTTCGCAGCAAGCTAGTCGTGACAACCAAAACCACAAAAAGCCTTGGCAAAAGATCGACAAGGCAGGGAAAGCTTCACACTCGCTTCATACCTTCCAAGCTTCAAGTGGCAGACAAATTCATGAAGAGTCTTCCAAACCCTCAGTTTGAGTTCTTTCGGCGTCTTCTTCGTCTAGGGCCACCACCGTCTCACTTGCGGGGGGATATTACATTATCTCATTTATAGTTATTTATTATTATGGTCTATTCATTTACCTATGTTGTACCTATATATTTGTATCTGTTATTTGCAATGATTCACGTACTCAACTTTACATAGAAAGTGATGATGACAATGAACGATCTTCTGGTATTTCGTTTGATCTTGAAGCATGGGTGGAGGCAATTGGCGGTCCAAAGAAGAATCATACATGAGTGACGAAACTGAGAAGATGATCAACCAAACACTTGCGTCGTACCCTAATAAACAACGTCGTAGCTACCAACCAACTCTAGAGGAACTTGAAAACCAATTCAGGCGCAATTAGATGCTAGATTGGATGCGCGAATCAAAGCACTTAGGGCCGAGATGAATTATGCATAAATGCACCAACAACTTCGAGAAATGTGGGCAAAGTATATATTTGACCAACGAATTGTCATTTTTAAATAAACATTTTGTCTTTATTTTTCTTGGTAAGATTGCTTATGTGAACAATTTTGCTGATGTGAAATGTGTTTATAAGAGACCATTTATATGGTGTAGCTTCTAATAGGTTGATAAACTTTGTTCACAATTAACTACTAAACCATTCATTTGGCTATCAAATCGGATACTAGGCCTCCTTTGTTTCTTCTTTGTTGAAGCACCATCAGGTACTCATCTATTTATTCTTCATTTTCGTTTTTTCAAGTCACTACCTTCACTTGCACATACATCGTCGACCAACTAACAAGTTGGCTCCCCATCTTTGTTGACGACAACGACAGAGAAAAACTCAATCAATGGAGTCATGAAATCCCAATCAATGGAACCATAAAATCTCCAACATTAAATCTTAATGGTTTGAAACTATAATGGATTAAACCCCACAGCCTAAGAAAAACCGAAAAAATATATAAATTTTTTGCTACATCTCTAATCACATGACTAGTTTGAAGAAAAGAACAAGATGAGAAAACAATAATTTGTACATAGTAAATAAGATTTGATTTTAAAACTTAATGATGGTTGAGTTGCAACTCATAGCCAGTAGAATCAAAAAACAAAATTTAAAAAGTAACACAAAGTGAGAGTGTATGATCTAAAAGTGAGGGAGACTAATATTGACAATAGAAAGTTCATTAGATCGGAGAGTTAATAATGTGATAACAACATACAACACACGACAATGGCAAATGGGTAATTTCAGTGTAACACCTTAATCTAAAATACAAAGGAAGGTCATGTCAAATTCAAAGTCGGAGTCAGACAACTAAGTAATGATATCTAGTATCATAATTTTCACATAAATAATGTTCAACACTATTTATTCCTTCGTTCAAATGTTTATGTTTTGTTGTGCGCATTGGTATGATCATTTATTGTCTTATAACGTCAGTCATGATGAAGTAACAATGTCATCTTGACACACATATATTCTAACAATTCAAAATGCATATCACAAAGTAACAAAATCAAATCAAATCAAATCATATCATAATATGATGATATGTTGGATGCGTACCTCCAAGTGTATTCAAATTTAGGTGGAGTTAAATATAGCAATGGGAACCTGAGGTATCAGGAACTCCATTCCTAAGACCCTGGCGTCGACTTCTAAAACTTGTTTTCATCCTTAGCTAGGAACTAGTTTTCATTTGGATCCCATCCCAACAGTGGTTCTAAAAGGCGTGAGGCGCACCGATGCAAAAAGTGTATTGAAACCCAAGGCGCGAGACGAAAGGCAAGGCACACATTTTAGCATCACATTTTTAAAATATTTTGATATCACATGTCATACAAAATAACACATTAAGGCTACATTTAACAACTAAAAATTCAAAATACCAACACATACCATAGAAGCAAATGACACAAATAAAGATCTACCACAAGTCTCATGGTTGCAATCGATATTACTAAGAAACAAATAACACAAGTTTATGTAACCTAACATATCATAGAAATAACACATGTTTTTAAACTTAAACTACAGAAAAAAGAAGTGATTGAGTGCTTTAATCGGGTTAGGATACAATGAAGAATA
This sequence comes from Centrapalus pauciflorus, assembly GCA_020465985.1. Taxonomy (NCBI): domain Eukaryota; kingdom Viridiplantae; phylum Streptophyta; class Magnoliopsida; order Asterales; family Asteraceae; genus Centrapalus; species Centrapalus pauciflorus. The sequence goes on along the minus strand of JAANYP010003210.1, from coordinate 383,966 downwards.
CTTCATTCAAAAGTTTATTTTCTCATTTTTTGGCTGGATATTATGAAAATGTACAAGAGGCTGTGCCTCGCGCCTCAGCATGATGCGCTAGCCTCAATGCGCTTCTTGTCAATGCATCGCAACGGGGCAAGAATGCCCAAGGCCTTTCGGCTCATGCCTCTGGTACTATAATTAAAACACAGATCCCATCCCAACAGGGAATGCAGATTTTGTGCTGAAATTTGAAGATTTTTCATGGCTTCACATTATGTTATGTATTTAATTAATATATAACTTCTAATAAAAGAATAACCAGATGTCACGTGTCCTTTTATTAGAAAGCCATTTGGCACAACTTAAGGTTGTCACGTGGAAATTACTAACAATTTTTAAAAATTCAAAGTTTTAATGTAAAAAGATATTAATGAATCTTTATTTCCATTTTATTAGGCTTCAAATATGGAACATATATCTTTCAAAAATATATTAATGAATCATTCATTGCATGTTGGATTTTAAATATGGAACTTAATCTAAATAAAATATAATTTTAGTATTTATTATTTTAGAATTATAATAATTATAATGTATTTTTTTAAATCAACCCATGTAACACATGGGTCAATAACTAGTTAATAATTATGAAACCTAAACAAATAACCCAAAACATATTATTATGTATTTCATTTGATCAGTGCCGATCCTATAATTTTTAGGCCCGGAGCATATACTTAAAAAGGACCCTCTATATATATAAGCAATATTCGTATAAAAAGTTACAATTTAATAATATAGTTTTTGTTGCACTATCGTCAATGTCGTGTCTTAAAAAAATTCATAACCTGTCATTGTGTAATGGTTTCACGGTGCTTCTCTAAATTTTTCCTCAATCCAAAATACCGGAAAAAAAATTTAAAAATTAACATCGTATGATTATAAATTGGGTAAAAAATGCAAACAATATTAAATTATATTTTTATTAGTAAATTGAAAAAAGAAGTTTAAATTTTAAATGATTCATAATATAAATAGTAACATATGTGTCAAAAATAAATAACATCTCAAGAAAAGTATACATATCTCATTAGTATTTTTAATAATCGTATAATAAATAGCATAAACCACGTGATAAACAAAAATAAAAAAATCATACTCAATGAAAAACAAAAGTATGAATATTGAATTTGATGGGTTGTATATTGATATAAAGCAAATAGACGATATCTGTAGATGAAAATCCAAATGATAGTGATAAGATATAAAAATAAAAATAAAAAAAAATGCACACAATGGGAATCAAACCCATGCCATTAGAGTTCCAAGATGAGATGACTACTAGCTGAACCAACACATTGTCTATAATTTTTATCGCGCAAAACACATATAACCTAATACTGGACTGCTGAGCTATATTAACATATTAAATTTTTTTGGGCCCCTTAGAGTGAATTGGGCCCTGGGCGGTGGCCCAGGTGGACCAGGCCCAGGGCCAGCCCTGTATTTGATTGATCAAACATTAATAGACTAATAGCTCAATACATTAAATATTCACCAATCAGTAGTATTTAGTAGCATTTGTCGTAACAATTCACATATTTCTACATATGAACTAACATTTAGTAAATAACATGACCATATTATTTGATCTATAATTTTTCTTAACTCTTCTATTTAAACAACACCATCTAACTCAATGAACAAAATTTTTTGATCCATAATTTTTGGCCACCTATACAAATACTTGATGGGTAACGAAACCAACTCAATGACAATAATTTATGTGATCTCTAATATCTCACATCTTAGTGACCATTGTTGTTGGTCACTAACACTAGATATTAACTAAAATGACATCTTTTTTTACCACTTTTATTTGGTCCCTGAATTCTTATTAGTGACCAAATATTAACGACCATCTATTTGTCGTCACTAATATTCCAAACGATGACTAAAATATAAGTGGACACCATAAATCTAGTTGCTAGTGAGATTTTTTCTGTTAGCCAATGAAAATGCTTCTAAAAATAAATGGTAAGAAACAATTATCCAATCTTGTATAAAATGACCATTTCATTTAAATTTTTTTAGAACGTGCATACTGAATGCTTGCTACCGAAGATTAATATTATATTTCTTTTATTAAATTCTATAATGCACATAAGACATGTTATATTAAGCATGCCAAATCATTGTTCAAACTCTTTTAAGACACTTTTCCAAGAAAGTTTAAGAGAAGAAAGATACATATATAAGTGGTCTTTAACCTAATTGGTATGTGTAGAGGTTCTCGACTCAATTAAGTGATTGTATTTTAAGACAAATAATCGATATGGTTCTACTTTTTTTTCGTTTGTCTACAGTTGTAACCTATGGGATGACAACAAATTGTACATGGAACATGGAATCAATTTCTCACAACTATACAATAATGTTGGAATGTAGAACTACTAGAGTTAGTTATTTGCATTGTAATAATGAAAACAACCATAATATTTTCTTCACACAAGTGGAAAGAAACTTGTAAATTGTAACTATACAAGCACAATCGAGGTTACAAATCTGAAGGGCGTGAAAATTTGATACAATGAAAATTTTATAAGTAACATTATTCATTATTATTTAATGGATTTCTACAACATAGAAGTTCATGTTAAAAAAATCATGGGTGTAAGACAGAAACGAACTTGGAAATCACTAGGATGTTCTCGTGATCGTGTATCTTCACTTTCCAATAACAATTATTTGCCCTAGGTAGGTAATCAAATCTTGTTATGGTATAATCACAAGAAAATGCGTTAGGCATGACTGATCAATTTGTTTGTGTATATAGTGCTTTACCAAATAAATCAAGTGGGTAATATTGGATAACTTCTCATTTAACCAACTAAAGCGGTTGAAACCACCACTATCTAAACAGTGACATTATCTTCACAAGGAACATCCTTACCTTAACAGCACCAAAACTGTTAAGATAGTAGTCTTCACTGCCAAAGGCTCCGCCCCTTGAACCCCGCCAGGGGCGCTGCCCCTAGGACCTCACAAGGGGGCGCAACCCCCGCTTTAATGTCCGGGTCTTGATTTTGGCCATTCTGCACCTCCCAAACACATTTTAGTTTCAACCGGAGCCAGTAATTTGGTTAAGAAATTACACTATAATAACAACAGTTTATAGCATTTTCGACATTATTAGTTAACTCTACAACCTAGATTAAGAGTGTTTTGATGATATGGATGAACATGTTAGTATGTTGCATCTTAACTAGAAATTTAGACTACGGGTCCGTTTGACAAAAAATTAGTTGGAGTTTATAGTAGCTGTAGCTTATGGTAGCTAGAGTTTTACTAATAGACGTGTTTAGACATGGCAATGGGGCGGGGCGGGGATCTCAGTTCCCATCCCCATCCCCGCTTCTTGATCCTCTCCCCCATCCCCGGCCCCATCCCCGTCAGGGAATGAGTTCCTATCCCCATCCCCGTCCCAATCGGGGATCGGGGATCCCCGTCGGAGAATCGGGTTTTTAAAATTTCTAAAATATTATTAAGTTTAAACTATAAATAGTGTTTTAGTTGAAAAATTTATGTATATAAACCTTAAAACAAATCAATTCAAACATATTTGAGTTATTTACAATGAAACTAAAACAAAGAAATGTTTGCAAAAGATTTATAAAACCACTATGAAAAAAACAATAGTATTTTAAACTATAGAAAAGTCATATACAATAATATTTAATATATTATAAAAAAATGTAATGAATAAATTACATTGTAAAGTTAAATATATATAATAATCTATATTAAAACATAAAACATAATCAGGGTCGGGTTCGGGGTCGGGGGTTAAAGTGTCTCCCATCCCCGCCCCTTCCCCATTAATTTAAATCGGGGATTCCCCGTCCCCATCCCCGGTCAACTCGGGGATTCCCCGGTCAAATCGGGGTCGAGTTACTGGTTCCCCGTGGGGTATGAGTTTTTTTTGCCATGCCTAGACGTGTTTAGTAAAGTAGTTGGAGTTGAAGCTGAAAAATATAAAATGACATATAAATACATATAAAAAAATAAGCCAAAGTAGAATCATAATTAATTAAGTTTATTTTGGTAATTTTATTTTATCATAAGCTTAAGTTACTTGGGGTTTAAAAACTTATGATTTTAATAATATCCTAGAAGAATGCATAAAAAGTAGCTTGAGTTTTTAAAAACCATAAGATTAAGCTCCCATAATTTTTTACAAGTTGCGCGTCAAATATGCATTATACCTAGTTCCTAGGCCGGGGAGCTTATTACCCTAAGGACTACTCATGGCATCAACACTATTATCCACCCTACACTTAATTTGTATTATGCTCATCGTCTCAATCAGATAAGTTGTTACATAAGCATACTGACATTTATGGTATAGTACATCTACATGTATCCTATCAGATTTAATTATCAGCCTCTAATTACAATGTCACGGATTCGTCTTGCTATGATATGCTTTCTTTTTATTCGAACTTTCACATAGGCTAGAATGATTAAGAAACAAAACCTATTCTACATGCATTCTAAATTTGTCTAGAATATAAAATTTCATTTCCATAGATACAAAAGTTACTATTCTACTTGTGAGTTCATTATTCTCTTGTTTGATAATTGGTTAATTTGATGTTTTCATAAAATCCAAGCATTGATCATGCCAAATAAAAATTAAGGATATAAGTGGGTCCGAATCAGCACAAGTTCTATTGAACAAGAACATAAGAATGATGATATAATTATGTCTAGGACTTATTTGAAAGTCTTAAATAATTTCAAAATAAGTTACATGGAGGCCGGCCGGCTTTTTTATCTAACATAAAGTTTAAGAATGTTTTTCAAGTCAAAAATTTTTAAGCCTAAAAAACCTACAAATGTATGCATTTTAATGGAAAATTCAAGATGGTCCATCTTTAAGGATTCTAAATGTACGTCCTCTTAATATGAGAGAAAATTTTATTTTAATCAATTGGTTTCATGTCATTAACGAAAAACATATGAGAGAAGGTGGTGTATATATGGTAAAAATATTATGAGAGAGAGCGTGTACATATAGCACGAACCTTAAACTTTTTATAATGGGTTTTTGGTAATAGTGGTAACCAGTGGCGGATCCAGAAAATTTTTTTTATAGGGGTCGGAATTTATGACGCTGCCGTAGTTCTATAAAAAAAATTTAAACCTCAAAAGTTCGGTCAGTTCATCTTGATTACATAATTAAATAAATACGTAAGTGCTACAACTCGTTAACCGTTACAAACTAAAAAGAAATTAGATTCTACATTTTTCTCCTACGAGTTTTAATATTTTGAAAATGGGTTATTAGTTATTACATGATCGTTTTAAACATTGAGTAATTCTTTATGGTTCAAATGCAACGGTTATTTTCATCACCAATTGAATTGTGGAATTTGTAGAGAAATATTAAAAGTTCTTCCACTTGATAAAAATTAGGATCTTGGTAAAAAAATTTTTTTTCAAAAAACGATTCATATTGTCTTATGAACTAAAACAATTAAACAAATGTAGATAAATGTTAATTGTTAAACAATTAAAGTCTTAAACAAATAATAATTTAAATATCTAAAAGACTAAAAACAACAAAGATTATTCTAAAAAACAACAAATAAGTAAATAACAATAAAACAGACCAAGCCAAATGTGAAGTGTCTAACAATGAAATAGTCTAATAAATGTATGTTCAATGCACATGTACTTTTAAATTAATTGTTAAATGGGTAACAAACTATTAGGTTTTAGTATATTTTCTTAGTTTTTGTAACAAAATTTTTTTATATGTATGAAATTTATAAAAACTAACAAGGTTATTGGGGTCTAACTTAAAAAATCATAGGGGTCGAAATTTTTTCGATTATATACATAACACGTAAAATAAAAAAGTTATCAGGGTCGTTTGACCCCCATACCCGAGCAATAGGTCCGCCCCTGGTGGTAACTTGTGACCCGATATAACTGGTTAAAATACATGTTTTGGAATGTCAAGTCATCTTTAATATTTAAGAAAATCCAGAACATAGTGGTTTATTTTGTAGAATAGTCCATTTTTGTTACTATGATTTGTTAGTGAGTCCTAATTAAACTTTTTATAGTACGTAGACTAATTTAGTAATTATGATATCAATTATGTGTGTGTCGTTTACTTGATTTTTTTGCTAACACAACTGACTATGTAGAATGCTACGTGTTTTTTAAATGATACGACACGACATGACATGTGTTGTTGTCATTAATATTATTTTATCCGGTAAGTTGACCATCACCATCTCCCTAGCAGACCTCGCCTAAATCAAGATAAATCAACAAACCAAAAATTCCGAAGAATAAGGTAACCAAATCAGAAAAAATGAAGATGCAAAATCGAAAACTAAAACTTCAAAATCATAAACCTAAAAAGCTAATCCAATAACACCCATAACCCTAAAACACAAATATAAAAACTTTAGGATTGTTGATTTTTGTTTATGTTTGTTGGTGTGATGGAGGTCTAGAAGGGAGATTTGAATTTTAATTTTGTTAGAGATCTTCTATGAATGTTATGTTATGATAACCGATGTGAAGGTTAATGAGGAAGATGGTGACTTGGCACACAGGTGATGAATTCGTCTGAGATGATGATGACCACGACAATTTCAACAATAATAATAACAACAATAATATAAAACATGGTTAACATTTTACAAGAATAAATTTTAAAATTTTGTAATATATATGTTTCTTGTATTTTTTATACATACAATACTTCTACTTCGAGATTATTTACTAAAATAGCACTTTAAGTTTCTAATAACCGGTTATTTGGTTTAAATGAAAACATGTCATCTTTTATTTTACTTGAGAATAATCAAGTGATGACATGATTAATTTGATATTTCGGTATGGCGACATACTTTTATTAAAGTTCACAAGATAGATGTGTATTTTATTAATATTTCAGTGTGAAATCTGTATTAAAGTAATTATAAGAACACCAATTAAACTTAGGTTTAATATAAAACAAACATATCAATTTTAAGAATTGAAGTATCAATTTTATAAAAAAACAACAACCTAAAAGAAACACTAACCAAGAAAGATAATATAAAATTCATAATTTGACAATAAAGGTATTGTAAAAATTTTTTTGCCAAGAAAGGTAATATAAAATTCTATTTTGGCCGAGAAAGAACATGAAATTCAAATTTTAGGCCAAGAAAGATAATCAAATATTATTCACGTACCCAAAAAGGGAGCATAAAATTAAAATTTTACATTCTTAATTTGTCATCAATACCCTTTTTTGTCAAATTTAAATTTTATGTTATCTTTCTTGGTCTAAAAAATTTTACATTACCCTTATTGGCAATTTTTGAATTTTATGTTACCTTTCTTGGTAATTTGCCCATTTTAAAAATATAATACTAAAAAAATTGTTTTGCCACGTTTAACTTTTATATAATCCACGACAATATGGTTTTAGTACTATTAATAGTCACCGCCCGAATGTCATATTATATATATATATATACATTTACCAAGATGTAGATTATTATTCATAACCTATTCATCCTTTTACTTTTTGATTTTTTTTTTTTTTGATTTTTGATTTTTGATTTTTGTTTTTAAGATTTTATGTTTTACCCATATAATTTATTTATCAATTTGTTTTAATTAAATAATATATAATTTTATATTATAACTTATTTAATATTAATATTAATATTAATTTAATATTTAAATATTATAGTTTTACATTAATACAAACTTCAATTCACAATCATTTTTCAAATGTTGTTATTTTATTTAATCCAATTTTAAATTTACTTAATATTAACTATTTCTTTGAAAAAATTTTCTTATTTTTTATGTTTTGATTTCTTTCTATTTTTTTATAGATTCTTATAAAATAAAGTATAGTGAAATTATTTCCTTTGTCTTTTTTCTATATAAGGAATATATAAAAATAATAACATTTATCAAGATGATAAATCACTTTTCATTCATAACATCTTCATCCTTTTTTTTGTTTTTATGATTTTGTGTTTTTCCTATATAATTTATTTATTAATTTGTTTTAATTAAATAAAAATATAATTCTATATTATATTTTATTTAATACTAATATTTAAATATTAGAGTTTTACATTTAATACAAATTTCCATTTAAAGTCATTTTCAAACATAGTTAATTTATTTAATCTGATTTTAAATTTACTTAATGTTAACTATTATTACTTTGAAACTTTTTTTCTATGTTTTGATTTTTTTTCTATTTTTATAAAATAAATGACATTACACATAGTTTTCACTACATTTAAAATATAGTGAAATAAATTCCTTTTAAATATGAATTATTAATTTTTTTTCTATATAAAAAAATATATAATCATTATTATCATAAAACATATTGTATATTATCAAACTTTTTTTAACACAAAAACACATATATTCCTAATCTTACTTTTAAATTTACACCTTTATATATTATCTAATATTAGTTACCATTCTTAAATAGTTTGATACATAACACTTTTTATAAATCAAATAAAAATATATATCACTACAAGAAAAGTGTCATTTAGTGACACAAAAAACGTGTCACGACATCTTACTTTTAGTGACACTTATGAAAAAGTGTAGGTATAGAGTTTTTTTTACCCACACTTTTTCTAAATTAGTGACATAAACACATACATTTTTAGTCACTATATATCTATACACACTCCACTTTTACCCACTCTTTTGTTGTAAAAAAATGTCACTATAGGTATCAAAATATTTTACCCACACAACAAAATGTGTGGGTAAAAGTGGAGTGAGTATAGATATATAGTGACAAAAAATGTATATGTTTGTGTCACTAATTTAGAAAAAGTGTTACCTACATTTTTTCATAAGTGTCACTAAAAGTAAGATATAATGACAATTTTTTTTTTGTGTCACTAAAAGTGTGTGTCACTAAATGATACTTTTCTTGTAGTGATATATATATACATACATACATACATACATACATATATATATATATATATATATATATATATAAAATTTATTAAATATTTTTATTATTGTAATTGTTGTTTTAATTATCATCTTTGTTGTTAAATTGTTTATATATATAAACCTAGAATCAAATGAGAAGTTAAATAAATCTCGAGAAATGTGAGAAGCACGGTGATCCATTTTTACGTATTGATTCACCATTTTTTATTGTATAAATAATAAATCATAAATTACGGACTAAGTGAATCAACAATTCACTATGTTTTAAGTTAATTCATTAGTTTTTTAATTTATAAATTTGAATCGTCAATTGAAAATGAGTGAATGTAGGTATGTATGTATGCATGCATGCATGACAATATTTTTGTTGTATAATTTTCATTATAAGTTTTTACAAAATGAATGTAATATATTTAGAATTTGTTTAAAAAAATCTAAAAAATAACAATTGACCCTTTTAAATAATAATAGCATTAAAATGACATGTGACTAAATATGTTATTAATTTTGATTGATAATTATATTTTAAATTTGTTATTTTTTATATTTCAATTAATTAATTTATTTGTTAATGATTAATATACCCGCCGCAAAGCGCGGGGTATTTTCCTCGTTAGTAAACAAAACAAAGTATATACGTTATGTGTGAAATAAAAGTTACATTGTATTGGTACATTTCATAAAGTAATGTTGCTATTGTAACTCCATAAAATAACATGTGTCCTTTTAAGTCATTCAAAAAAATGTACATAATTCAATATAATCAATCAAGTGAGGTCAAAAAAATTATACAAGCAATGAGTAGGTGTTGTTCATCATAATCATCAAATTAGATCGTTATAAAAAGTTTAACTACCAAAGCTAACCAAAAAATTATAATAATGAAAATGGGTCATCTTTCAAAAGTTTATGATGACTTGGAACTCCACATAAGCATTTTAACCGTTTTTGAACAACTACCATAATTACTAAAACTATAGATTATAAAAAAGTTTTATCAACAAAGCATATAAAAAATTATAATGATAGGTTTAAGAGGATAAAAACAATAAAAAAATCATTCCTTTTGATGCACAATGGAAAACGAATTTTGTAAACCTTTACAGGATCTGTCATGAACATGAAGATATAAGCTTTAAGAAATCCACAAACGCTTTACCAATACAAACCACGGGGCTAGATCATGCGAGTAACGTGTGAGTAAAGGTAGTAGAGGAAAGGAGAAACCAAATTTTCTAATGGTTAATTAACCCTAACTAATACATCTTTTGATTCCCTTATAATTAAGTGTAAATTAGGTTTTAAATTCCTTACAGATAATCTATATCTCTCTCTATATATATTCATAAAAGAAAACATCTCACGCCACGTGTTACATATAATTATCTATTATTAAAAATTAAAGAATTATTAACTATTAATAAATTTTAACCTACCTATCTTTAGTTATTTAATTATTATCACTTACAATAATTAATCAATTAAATTAATTATGATTAATTATTATCTATTTTATCCTTGTAATCCATATATTACAAATATGTCTTTCTATTATTTATATCGACCAAGTAATCAATCAATAATTCATTTGTTTTGTTTGGTATGCTTGTATTACATTGTAGTGACTTATGATACTGGAAATAAAATTTAATTAATAATTATACACATAACGTTTTTTATAATAACAAAAGTGAAGCACCTTGATAGTAAGTAGTTGTTTTAGGACAATTTTTTATTGTCAATTCTCTATTATTTGTAATATTCCTTTAGTAAGTAGGGTTGCCTTGCACCCATATTGGTAGTCATAGATTCTAGCTACCCTAAAAGGAGGGGAAAGGGAGAAGGGGTTGGGGATATACACATAAATGACATAATAAATAACAATTCATGCAATTATTAATTAATTAAACAATTTTTATAAAAAAAATTGGAAAATAACCTAACACATACAATGGATTTAGAATATAAAAACTAAATCTAAAGACACCATCTCAACTCCACATACTATTATTGGTTTGTCTATGTTGGATTGACTTGTAGGATGGTCATAGATCATTGATGGCCCAATTTTGAATTTTATATGCTAATGGTGACCTATGTACATGCTAAAAGTCTTAGGTGCATTGTTAAGGGTTCTTGGTGATAATTTTCGACACGGCTTGAAAAAACGATACGAAAAAAAGATATGAATACGACTTGATCTCGAAGTGGCTTGAAAATGAGTCGACACAAAACTGACATGAAATTTTTGGGCCGTGTTAGGGTCAATCCGGGTTACCCAAAATCAACCCGATTGACCCGTATAAGTTTTTTTCTTTTTAAATAATTGTAAAAACTAACAAAAAAATCAATTTTAAAATTCATAATTATGTTGGAAAATGAATATTAATTAATTTATTTTAGTCCAAATGTATTATTTAATTGTTATTTGGGTTTTGTAATTTCAGTCAATTTTTTAAAAATTCAAATTGAACAAAAAAACCGGATACATACTTTAATGACTGAATATTGAAGCCAAAAACCAAAAATCAAAATAAAAAAAGAACATCAAATTTGATAACCAAAAACTAAAAAATCAAACTGGTTCAACCCGCTGGTCGACACAAACTGGCACGAGAAAAGTTGACACGACTCGAACACGACACGAAAATAGATGAATCAAAATTGGGTCGACATAATTTTAACAAGAAAACCTATTAACACGAATACGATAATCCAAAATACGACCAGATTTCCGGGCTTAGTTTGAACATTGAAACATGGTTGATTTTATTTTAGGGAAAATCGTGTAAAAAGCCAACGCACTTTCGGTATTTTTCGAAAAATTCATTGTACCAAAAACGTTTCCACAAAAGTCCGTCAACTTAAAAATATTTTCGTAAAAATCACTACACATAGAATGTTTCCATAAAAGTCCTTTAACTTAACAAAATCTTATGAAAAACTTCTGAAAAATCTTTAAAAAATTCTATAAAACAACACAATTCGTAAAAAAATTCAAGTTGAATGACTTTTATGGAAACATTTTTTGGACTAATCGAAAAATATCAAATATATGTTGGTTTTTTGTATAACTTTTCCTTTATTTTATTATAGGTAATATATTGTTTATTAGTATGAATTATGTTAATCTATGGGTTCTTAATTTCCGTTACATTCAGTCCAATAAAGCCAAAGCACAGAATTAGACCAAAAGAGACAAGTTATATCAACTATATATTGTCAGCGTCTTGGTTCAATGGTTTATAAAACTATTATTTTTGGTCCAACTTGGTAGGGAACAAAACTAGAACATTAACCCATTTTTTATTTAAAATTTTTTACTTTTAAAATTTAAATGCAATTTAGATTTAAATGGAATGGTATTATTAATTTTAAATGGATGACGAAGATGATTATGAAACCGAACAATGCACAGTCTGAATGATAAATGAGGCACAAACTCGATGTTAAAAATTGAACAACGCATTTTATACATCCTATGTGAAGAATACGATACATAGTCTGGATGATGATGAAGATGATAAAACCGAACAATGCATAGTCTGGATGAACGATGCACAATCTGAATGTTGACCCTACAAGAAAAGTTATCAAATCCCACGGACCCCTTCTGCGACAACAAGTGTCGTCGCTGTAGGCCACAAGAAGACAAAACCAGAGCTTTTCAGAGTTGACTATCAGTAGTATGACAGTATCGATGGGAGACCTACTGCGACGACTATGTCGTCGCAAACTATGGATTAATTTTTTTTTAATATTTCGCTCCGAAATAATTAATTATTTCGCGGTGAAAAAGACCGCATTTTATTTTGGATCTACGGCGACGACATTTACTGCTTTCTGCTACGATAAGTCGCCGCTGTATGGCTTTTGCGACAACACGGAGTCGCCGCAAAAAGCCTTCCTGTCAAAACCCCCCAACTCGTTCGTCTTCTTTATTTTCTAACTCATTTTCACTTCAAAAACACTCTCTCTTCACACATTGTTAGCCCCATTATTTCCAGTCACATAGCCCACCACCACGAAGTTTTCCGGCACGAAAGCATCTTTTCCGGGTGCCATTTTTTAAGGTTATATTCTATTTTTTATAGTAAACTCTTGTATATTTTCTAATCTATTTGTTTGTTGTTTTGAAGCTTTGATCCGCCATTTTGGTTTTCCGATCAACATATCAACTCCGGCCAGATTAGTTTTTTTTTTTATTTTTATACATAATTTAGGTTTATTTTTTTTATATATCATTTATTTAATGTTTATGTTAATAGTTGTATGCATTATGTGTTTTTAAAATATTAAAAATTTGTATAATTAATAAACTAATATTTATGTTAATATGTGTTATATAAAGCTATAATTTTTTATTAAAGGTGTGTGATACAAATATACAATGGCATGTTGGGTGATACAAATATACAATGATTTATGTATACATATATGTATACATATAATCTATGCATATATGTATGTATGTATGGATGCATGCATGCATATGCATACATATATATATGTGTGTGTATACACACACGTACTTACGTAGAACATATATATGGTGTTACTAATACATAGATTACTTAAAAGTATTATAGACTAAAATATATAATAATTTGTATATTAATCGGTATCTCACACACACACACACACACACACACACACACATATATATATATATATATATATATATATATATATATATATATAATATCAATTAGTGTTAATAACACATAGATTATTTTAAACGATCAAAAACTATAAACATATATTACCATGTAAATTAATTAGCGTTATTATTACTTTAAAGTGACACTAAAGTATTACGAAATTTAAACAAATATTAATACGTGTTATTAAAACATATATCATTTTAAACTAACTTAAATTGAAACATATACTAATATGATTTTAGTTAGTCACTACAAGAAAATCACCTTTTTGCGGCGACAAATGTCGTCGCTAAAAGTGATAATGTCGTCGCAGAAGACCTATTGCGGCGACATGTCGTCGCAAAAAGGTCGTCGCTGTAGCCTCGTAGCTAAACATCTTTTGCGACGACATTTTGGCCCTTTTGCGACGACGGTTTCCAGCAATATCGGCTTGACACGTCATCACTTTTTGCGACGACAAAGTCGTCGCAACAAGTTTTATGAAAATTAAATCGAAATTAAAATCAAAACCTTTTGCGACGACAATGTCGCCGCTAAAGGGGACATTCTGCGACGACATTTCTACTTTTTGCGACGACATTTTGACTTTTTGCGACGACATGTCGCCGCAAAAAGTCAAAATGTCGTCGCAAAAAGTGACATAAAATGCACAGAAATAGGGCTTTAGCGACGACATGTCGCCGCAAAAGGCAAAAATGTCGTCGCAAAAGGTGACATAAAATGCACAGAAATAGGGCTTTAGCGACGACATGTCGCCGCAAAAGGCCAAAATGTCGTCGCAAAAAGTGACATAAAATGCACAAATTTTGGCTGTTTTTTTTGGCCCCCAATCGGGTTATAGAAACCTGTTCGCTGCATTTACAATTTGATATTTTCCAACAAACTCAAATATAATATATTTCAAACCAACAATAGTTACAAAAGTTATCAAATAAGCATTTACAATTAAAAAAACATTACATAATATAAACTAATAATCATCTTCGTCTTCGTCGTTTTCCTCGTTTTCGTCATCTTCCGAGTCTTCGTCATAACCAGGAACGTCTATATTCGCGGCTCTTAACGCATTGTATAAAAGTTCTTGTCGAGCCATTAGTTTTTGTTGCTTTTTTGTTTGTCGAGCAACTAGTTTATCAACTTCGGCTTTTGAATACGTTTCTGGTTGTGATTGAGACTTTGAACTCGAAAAACTTCCTGGTAACTTTCTCCCAATTCCTCGATTATGACCTCGGCGTTCTCCCAACACTTGAGACAATATCTGTTCTTCGGTCATCGGATTCGAACTTCCGGCTTGACTATTCCGAAGCTGCTCCATCTCATGCTGTATAATTACAAAAAAAATTTCGATATTATATATATTTCATAATAAACACTAAAAGAAAATATTTATATACAATTTCATGCATTTAAGTAAAACAATTACTTACATATTGTCGTGCGGCAATGTCATTGGCGAAAACGTTGTTCCGACGATGCATATCACCAAACTGGTCGATGATACTAGGAAATTGACCCGTCGTAGGGTCGTACTGTAACACATTTAATATATATGTAAATAAAAACATATATATCAAATATTAACGTGTATAAATTACCAACTAATATTACAATAACTCTATATGTCATCGCTAAAGAATACATACCATTTTTATACCAACTTACTAACTATATATATACATATCAAGTCTATATATTACCAAATTATCAAGTATCTTACCAACTATATGTAATTGTATAAAACAACCATCATTTATGCATATCAAGTCTATACAAATTATCAAGAATACATATCAAGTCTATGCATATCAAATCTATACAACCATCATTAGTGCATATCAAGTATATAACAACCATCATTGTTGCATATCAAGTGTATACAAAAGTCTATACAACCATCAAGAATACATATCACCATCATAATAATACCTTTTGCCAACTAATATTACAACAAGTCCATATATTACCAAATTATCAAGTATCTTACCAACTATATGTAATTGTATAAAACAACCATCATTTATGCATATCAAGTCTATACAAATTATCAAGAATACATATCAAGTCTATGCATATCAAATCTATACAACCATCATTAGTGCATATCAAGTATATAACAACCATCATTGTTGCATATCAAGTGTATACAAAAGTCTATACAACCATCAAGAATACATATCACCATCATAATAATACCTTTTGCCAACTAATATTACAACAAGTCCATATATTACCAAATTATCAAGTATCTTACCAACTATATGTAATTGTATAAAACAACCATCATTTATGCATATCAAGTCTATACAAATTATCAAGAATACATATCAAGTCTATGCATATCAAATCTATACAACCATCATTAGTGCATATCAAGTATATAACAACCATCATTTAGAAATAAAGTGACTTACACGACGATCTTGTATTTGAACGTATGCTTGGGATCCATGATAACTTGGATAGAGTTGTTTGGCTCTATTTGCGGCATTTACAACTCCTCGATGCATGGTTCCCTCTTGCATAAAGTAGTCACAATACTTGTGCCACTCATCAATTTCTATTTCTTCGGGAGGGGAATTTCGGATTTCATCCGGACGTTCGTACCCCCCTCGATTGCTAAAGTATTTTATTTTAAAACGGGATTTTCGATCTTTAAATCTAGATGCACATTGTGCATTAACTCCCGCAACTATTTGTGACGAATGTGGACCCGACAAGTGAGGTCCCATGTCAAAATATGTCTGCAATTTATAAAAAAGAGTCATGTTAGTGTGTATTTTGATGTCTTTACAAAAATATATATTAAACAAATTTAACCTGTAGTTCAGGCCATAAAGGGGCTTTTAGATGATCGGGTACATCACTCCACGAATTAAAATATTTGGGGACGTCACCCACAAAAGCCCCGATCAAATTGTTGAAGCCGCTAGCATTATCTCCAAGGGCTCGATACGTCCCCTGTTTAGTATCAAATCTAATGGGCAACGGTCGTTGCCCATTCTTTTTCCATAATTTTCTTAGAGTTTCATTTGTGGTTTTTCCACGAGTCTTTGAACCTACAATTCAAATTAACCAACATGAATAACACAAATAATTAAACAAATAAAAACTAAAAATGTCTAAAAACTTTCTTAATACTTTGACAAATGGATGGTGGTTGCCAAGAACCCCCGGGAGGATCACCACCACAATCACCACCGTGGCCAGTCGCTACAGTCGTCATCTGTAAAAATATTAGAAGTATAACCTACAAAACAAACATTAGTGTATGTTGGCAGTTCAATAAACATATTGAAAAAACAACTCAATAAACATATTATAACTAATTAATGTCTTTACAAATTACAACTTCAAATCAATCAGATTCATCACTGGAACAATAACGTATTTCACACTCATTGTCAGACTCCAAATTATCACTGTCAGAATTATCAACACGAACTGAGAAGTGTAAGGGTGGTCATTCTAACCCACTTTCTGAATGTTTTGTCTCATATATGAATGTGTATCATTAGTTTACTATTTCTGAAAAATCCGGCAGCATTTTCCCTTAACTCCCCAAATACGTGTAGGAAACACATATTCGTAGGAGCGAAGGGAAAATATTTGCCGAATTTTTCTCAAATAGTAAACCAATCATACACATCCATATCCTAAATGAGACAAAACATTCAAAAAGCAGTCCCAAACAGGGGACTATCCGAAATTAATTTCTAATAAATTAATTTCAGATGGGTGACTTACGGTATAAACACACGCTTATCATACAAACACATTACATTTATCTAAACACACAAATTAATCATTGAATATAAATAGTAATATTTTATTATCTTATTTTGAATAATAATAATATTAAATGAATATGTGATTATAGATGTTTATACTTTAAAGTAATAATAAAAATAATATATGTTTTAGTTTCATGTTACTTTAAATTAATAATAACATTAACATTGTTTTAATTTCATGTTTCGTCTTTATTAATCAACTTTATGTCACTTTAAAGTAATATATGTTTTTATTTGATGATACTTTAGTATATGTTTTAAGTTAATGTTACTATAAATGAATATATGTTTTAATAACACTAATTAATATACATATTAATATATGTTTTAATTTGATAACACCTTAACATATGTTTTAATTTGCTTTTAATTCAAATTAATATATGTTTTAACTTGCTTTAAATTCAAATTACTATATGTTTTAATAACACTAATCAATCTACATACTAATATATATCTTCATTTTATCACATTTTAAAGTAAAATATATGTTATGATTAATAAAATGTTACTTTAATTTAATGTATGTTTTAATAACACTAATTTTAATATATATACCAAAATACGTTATACTTTTAACAAACTCTAAAGAAATACAAACATACATACATATATAAATATTCTAATCTTATGTGACATCAAATAATACATATTAAAAAGTAATCTAACTAACACTAATTACTAATAATAATACTAAACTAAACACACTTTAAAAAAAGTGTATTAACATACATAATATAATTATAACCTTTTCATACTTTCTAACAATAAAAAATATATTGCAATTAAATACACTTTTTCATATCATAAAAACTCTATATGCATATAAAATTAAAATTTTCTACTAGAAATCATATTAAAAGATAATATATTCACATCATAAAAAGTCTATATTTTAAGCACAAATTTAAAACATAATATTTTGAAAAATTATTTAATAACTTAAATAATATATAAAAATCAGAAAAAAAAATACTAACCTTTAATGTCAACCCACCGGAGTGTTCACCGGAGCAACAACTACAAACCGGAAAAATAAAACAAACTTCAAGTTCATAGAAATGTACAAAAAAATAACGACATTTATGTTAAATGAAACCAACCTTATATTTTGGTCGGAAATAACCAATATTCACCGGAGAAAAGAAGATGAGCCGAAGTCGCCGGAAAAAATGGAGGGTCGCCGGAAAAAGGAGAATCCCGGGTGGTGGAGAGTGGATCCGGACAAAGAAGGTCGCCGGTGGTGAAGAGTGGCCGGAGGTGGAGGGTGGCCGGAGAAACACAAAAGGAGAGGAGAAGGAGGAGAGGGAGAGAGGTAGGTGAAAAATTGTGGGTGAAAAGTGAAGAGACTGGTTGGCTTAATGGGTAATAAATCGGTCACCCTTTTGCGGCGACATACCGTCGTCGCTGATACCCTATGGCGGCGACAAGTCGTCGCCGAAAGCCAATGTTGTCGCCGCGGATTCCCCAAAAAAAAACGCGGCTTTTTCACCGCGCAAAACCCTATTTTCGTGCCAAAAAAAAAATAAAAATTTTATCTGTTCAACCTTTTTGCGACGACAATGTCGCCGCAAAAGGCCTTCCCCGAGTTTTGACCAATTTTAGTCAAAAAGCACATTTTTTTTTGTCTTTTAGTGGGGAATTTGCGACGACATATGTCGCCGCAAAAAGTCTCCGTCGCATTTTCTTCTTTTCCTTGTAGTGAGTGTTGTTAAAACTTTAAAATAATATAAAATTAAAACATATATATTGATTTGTCTATGTAGTTCAGTGTAATGTGTATTGTATGATATGTGTGTGTTTACACCGTTAGTCACCCGTTTTAAATTTAATTTTCTGAAAATAGTTTCGAAAAGTCCTCAGTTTGGACTGGTTTTTGAATGTTTTGTCTAATTTAGGATATGAATGTGTATAGTTAGGTTTACGATTTGAGAAAAGTTCGGTAAACATTTTTCCTTTACTCTTGCTAATATGTGTTTCATGCACATATTTGGGAAGTTAAAAAGAAATGTTGTCGAATTTTTCTTAAATAGTTAATCAGTCATGCACAATAATATATAAGACAAAACATTCAAAAAGTGGGTTAAGATGACCACCATGCTACATTTAATAGTTTTGTTGAATTAATATGATTTGTTATATTACATTTCTTGGTTTTGATATTAACTGTTGCGACTACGGCTATGACAATCGATAAGACTTAGACTAGATGTAGAAATCATAATACTGATGAATTTTTTAGTGGTCTTGACGCATTTCTCGAGATGTGTAAAGACAACATGCATGGTGCTAAAGAATGTCGTTGCCCATGTGAAAAATGTGATAACAATAAATGGGGTATGATTATCGATATTCAGTCTCACATACATAGATGAGGGTTTAGCGTCGCTTACAAGATGTGGAAGTATCATGGTGAACAATTAAATCTGTCTCCTTTAGTACATAACGTGTCTCCAGCGACAACTAATATGGTTGATGTCCTCAACGATGTCTTCAACGATGTTCGTCTGGAAAATATTGTCAATGAACAAAACACAGATACTGATGAGACCAGTAATGAGCCAACTGCAACTCCTAGTACTATAGATGACGATATTGATGAGTTATTTACGTTTGCTAAAACCGAGTTATGCCCTGGTTGTGATTGGATGTCTATATTAGACTTTTTGGCAAAGATGTCTCACATGAAGGTCATAAATAAATGGACCGATGGTTCATTTGACCAACTGCTAGAATTTCTTAGATTTGCATTTCCAAAAGACAACAAAATCTCATCGTCACTTTATGAAGCTAAGAAGATGATGAAAAAGATCAGATTAGGATACGAATCGATCCATGCTTGTAAGAATGACTGTTGTTTATTTTGGAAGCAGAACGTCGATTTGCAAAGTTGTCCAGTTTGTGGTGAGAGTAGATGGAAAGACAAAGACACAATAGCAAAGAAAGTTGTTAACAGGTGTTGCGCTATTTTGCTTTGACTCCTAGACTAACATGTATATATAGCTCCAAACATGATGCAAAGTCTATGACTTGGCATGCTACTAGACAGTGTAAAGATGATGGTAAGATGATTCACCCAGTTGATGGTAAATCATGGAAACTTTTTTTTTTAATTTAACTATACGGCACCAAATGCAGCAACTACAGAATAAGTCCCAACGTAGCACTTCTAACTCGATGAGTGAAGAAGATATAATGTCACAAGTTTTGGGAGAGCGACACGATTATAATCGTGGGCTTGAGCGAAAGTTACCACGTAGTGCATCATCAACTTCAAACACTCAATCACAAGAAAAAACATACACACAAGCTGAAGTTGATGCAATGTTTGCACAACAAATTGCTCGTCAAAATGCACAAGAAGCTACAATTATCATTCAACAACAATTTCAAGTTGCGCTAGCTGCTCAACAACAATCCTTTTATCACGCATTAAGAGCTTCCCAAATAGACGTTTCAAAGTTTTCGACCGATCGTACCTCCACAGTATCCGAACGTGAATGAAGATGAAGACGAGGAAGACGACGTTTAAGATTTTTAATTTTTATAAACATTAGATTACATTTTATTCCTAATTATGTTAATAAGATTATTTTTAAGTTTAATCAATTAGTTACATGTTTTTAAAAATTTTCTTTATATATTTTGAAGTTCTGGAAACAGGTTGAAAAATTATGTATTACGCCCGATTGGGGGCACAAAAAACAGTAGGTTGCTGTTGTAAAAACATGTCTTTTTGCGACGACATTGAAGCATTGACGACATGTCGTCTCAAAAAAGGCGTCTGTATTTTTTTGGTAAATCAGGTAGTTGCATCTGTACCACGCATTAAAAGCTTCCCAAATAGACGTTTCAAAGTTTCGACCGATCGTACCTCCACTGTATCCGAACGTGAATGAAGATGAAGATGAAGACGAGGAAGACGACGTTTAAGATGTTTAATTTTTATAAACATTAGATTACATTTTATTCCTAATTATGTTAACAAGATTATTTTTAAGTTTAATCAATTAGTTACATGTTTTTAGAAATTTTCTATATATATTTTGAAGTTCTGGAAACATGTTGAAAAATTGTGTATTACGCCCGATTGGGGGCACAAAAAAAAGTAGGTTGCTGTTGTAAAAACACGTCTTTTTGCGACGACATTGTAGCATTTAGCGACGACATGTCGTCTCAAAAAAGGCGTTTGTATTTTTTTGGTAAATCAGTTAGTTGCATCTGTACTTTTAGCGTCGTCGCAGTAGAGTTTTATTTTATTTTATATTTATTTTCAACGGGCATTTTTGCGACGATTAGTCGTCAGACATGACAATTTCTTTGTTGACTTTTCATCGTCGCAAAAGACTTACATTAGTCATCACAAAAAGTCATTTTGCTACAAGGTTATTGCGACGATTATTTTGCAACGACTTGTCGTCGCAATTGACTTTTTGAGACGACTTTTGCATTTTTTGAGACGATTTTTGTCATCGCAAAAAGTCAATTTTCTTGTAGTGCATGAAACCGAAAGATGTACAGTTTGGATGATGAAGGAAATTTAGACCTACATCAAATTATATCTTATATATACTTATCAATATATCTAATTAAATAAATATTATTTGTTTATATATTTATTAACATATACATAAACTAAATACAGATTATATAATTAGTATTAAATATTTAAAAAATAAACATTAGATAATATTAATAAAATCATATTCCATAACTTTTTATCTATTGTTATAAATTATATATTTAAACATTATGCAGTGCCGACCCTAAAGAGAGTGCTACATGGGCAACTGCAAAAGACATTAAACCATAGAGGGACATAATTTTTCAGTCTAATAAGTAATATAATAAGTCCCGTTTTGTTGTTCAATATTAATATCTTTATTATCAATGACAAAAGTTATAATCTTAGAAGATGATAACAATGAATCAGAAAATATAATAAGTATCAAAATACACAAGGGGTGCTAGAAGAAACAACACAAAATTTATTTTACTTCTCAGTTAGATAATTTTGTCTGAATTTCAAATCAGACAACATAAAAAGTGATCAAAATCCTTTAAAAATAGTATGTTTTTTGTATAAAAAAATTAAAATTAAAGAGACATTATTTTTCTATATTGCCCTGATCATGATGCTCAGGACCGGCCATAGCATTATGTTTTACGTAAAATTAAAATTTTAAATTATATTGATTAAATATATATAAATTTAGAAATAAAAAATTTAAAATAATGTTAAAAAAAGTAAGTACTATTCACGTATATTTACAAAGAGAGATAAATGATATCTATGACAAATAACTATTTTTTTCTTGTATTTTTCTAATAAGTATTAATATTTATATGGTTTAATTTTGCGTTTATATACATTTTGCGTAACCAATTATTTATTAAAAATTATGCAAATAACATATATATGGGTTCGTAAACTAATAATATATATTATCAAATATACAAGTAGTATAATATTTATGATAAAATATATAACTTGGAAATAAAATATATTTGACATAAATATAGGATCAAAACATTTTTACAACTTTAATATTATTTATCATTTATATATAATATCTATTCATTGCAAAGTACGAGTACATATATGGCTATTTGTCTTCAACTTAACCTTAGTATATTTTTTATTTGAATTACGTACCATGCAATTATTTTTCTACTCGTAACAAAATTCAAATAATAAATAATCTAATGAGGTTGTGGTTGACTTTCCAAATACGTAATATAGCTTTAAAATATTTGACTAATAGAGTATTGTTACATAAAATTTCGTTTTAGGGTCAATGCATGCATATAAAATTAATATAACTAGTATTATCTAGCAAAGTCAAACGATTTATATGTGAAATAGAAATTTTTGGAGAAAATAAAACAAGATAATCTATGTAGGTCAGAAAATTAAAATGCCTTTTGGTTTGCTAAATTTTATAGGATTTTAAATGTAAAAAGTTGTTTTTAATTTTAAAATACTGCGTTAGTTATCAATACAAGTTTGATTTTCAGAAAAAAAAAATATGCATTCTGTTAAAAGAGTAAATAAAATGTTTCTTGAGACCTAACTAGAATGCCAATTGACATAACCTGGATATATACGACATGTGTAATAATCTACAATTTCTATGTTAAAATAGATTTAAATTAATTTAGAAAAAAAGGTCTTTAATTATCCCAGATTTCTGTTTTAAATTTGATTCTACAACTTATGTCTTTCATTAGTTTCTTATCCGAACATCCATAATTTTTTCTTTTCTTTGTTAGTATTTAATTAATAGTTATGAATTTTACTTTTTGTTATATGCTTTATATATTTTCAATCATCTTTTATCAGTTTAATATTGCTATTTTATTAGTTGTTTTTTTAATAATTTTTTAAAATTTATATAAAGTTTTAAAAAACAGTTATTTTACAATTTGGTGTAGTACACGTGTAATAAACTTGTTTCATCTTAAATGAATGATTAAAAAGTAACTGATTATACAATCTTTAAAAAGTATGATTGTGTTCAGTGACATTTGTTTAAAATCTAATTGTCAAACAAAACCAATAAAACGTTTGATTACTATAATGGAACAATGATAAAAAGTAATAATAAATGTGTTTTGTGATATTTGATTATGATCCAAAAAGTTAAATTACTAAAATGTTGAAGATGATGAAAAAAATGAAACTGATAAAACATCTCCGTTGATAAACAGAAATGAAGAATATGATGAACCGAAATGAAGTTGATGATGAACCGAACGAAAATGATGAAGCATCCGATGTGAAGAAGACGATGCATAGTCTGGGTGATGAAACCGAATTATGAATAGTCGGGATGGTGAGATTTGTACATCTGATGTGAAGAAGACGATACACAGTTTGGATGATGATGAATATAATGTGACCGAACAATGCACAATCTAGTTGATAAACGATGCACACTGGATGTTGAAACTGAATGATGCACAGTCTGGATGATGATGAAACCGAACAATGCATAGTCTAGATGATGAACTTTTATATGTCCGATGTGAAGAAGATGATACACAGTCTGGATGATGATGATGATAAAACCGAACGAAGCATGAAGAATATGATGAAACCGAACGATGTAGTGGCGTCGATGCAGTTAGTGGAAGATGATCGTGTATAAAAACGATGATACATAGTAATTATGAACATGAATTGAAGATGAACATGATGATATAGTTTCATGCGGTTTTCCGGTGATACGGCTTGTTTTTGTTGAACATAAAGATAATGTTCATATGAATTGTTTAAATTTGGATAAATAACATTTGTATAATTTTCTTTCATTTAAATTTGTTTAAATTGAGAAGTGTATTATATAAATTTATGAAAAAATTACGCAAAAAATCCCTCAAATTGTCAGGTTTTCGTGATTAAAAACCCAAACCATTTTTCATTCAATAAAAAACACTGAACTAACTAAAAATTATTAAATCAAGGTTTTATCAATGGGTAACCGGTTGAAACCGGGTATTAATCCTACGTTGACTAACCTACGCGGAATGAATTTTAATTTTTAAACTGGTTATATATCCTTTGGCAAGTACTACACATTATTTAAACATCCGTTGATGATATAATCCTGTTTAAACACTAATACTGAATGACACAACATGAAGAATAAGAACGCCATGAAGGAAGAAGCTTGAAGTTTGCAACAAAGATTGAGGTGAGAAACTGATTGCAAAGTCAATTCTATTCAGAAATTCGAAGCCTATTCCAAGTAAGTACACTGCTATATATTCTATAAACTCACTGAAATGTCTATGTTATTAGAGCTCTCTGTAGAGAAGCTTCTACTATAATATTAGAAGATTTTATGTATTATTAAGTAAAAAGTGATACTTTTCACGGGATGTCATCAATGAACTTGCTAGACATCTCTGTGAATTATGAAGACATCTTTAACAGACCAATAGATTATGTTGGGGGTTGCTAAAAACAGAGGTTATTGATATGAAGGATGTTGCTTACAATTCTTTTATAAATTGGCTTCAAGATGTGACACATTTAAAAAACCTTTGTTGTATACTACTTGGTGTCTGGTAAAAAAATGTGTGGAGCTTTGAGATGGCTGAAATGTGACGAGGATTTGAGGTATTGCTCGAACATGGAGTTAAGAATAACAAATGGGTAAAAGTATTTGTTGATATATATGAGGATGTTTAGATTGAAATTTTAGGTAAGGATTGTGTTAGTGACAATGTGTTAGTCATTGGTGATGATTCAAACACATGGTGTAGAGCTTTCTATGAACTTGATAGAGCTTATGACGTTGTAGAGAATGGAGTCAGTGAGAGTTTTAACTCTGAACAATGGATGCAAGAAGGAAGCCTCTCATTACAATGTTAGAGGAGATAAGACTGGCTCAAATTAGAAGGACGGGAAGGTGAAGTATGTCCTGGAATAAAAAAGAAATTAAGTTAGACAGATAAACTAGAGAGGTCATTATACTTGCTTTCGTGATGTGTGTGTATACTTACGGTAGATATTGGATCCCATACCAAGTGGCGGTAATGTACATGAGATAATAAGTTTCTATGACACATATTATGTTGATATAGACAACATACAATGCACTTGCAGACTGTGGCAGATTTCTGGCATTCCTTGTGTTCACGGGATTGTAGCAATTCATTTCATATATGATGATCTGATGAAATATTGTAGCATATGCTTTAGTGTAGAAAATTTCAAGAGGACTTATCCATAAAACCACTAAATGGTAGCAAGCTTTGGCCTCGAACTAAATACTTGAAACCACATCCGCCATTGGAGAGAAGGATACCAGGTAGGCCTTCTATTAAGAGGAAAAGACATAAAAGTGAGTCCTAGGGGCCATACAAGAAATATCATCTCGTGGTAGAGTAATGATTTGTAGCAATTGTCATGAAAAATGTCATAATGCAAAGTTTTGTAAAAATGAAAAAAGACCAACACCACCAAAAGAACAAACACCAGGTAGGCCAAGGTGAACAAATCCAACTATAAGGAATGTAAGAAGAGGAGGTGGGAGAACAAGGGGTATGTCCCTTATCTATATCACTTTTAGTTTTTGATTTCATATCCTCATGTCATAGCACATCAAGAATGGAGGTAGTAAGAGGAAGAGTCGAAGGAGCACAAAACACATAAAAAATGAGGGTAGCAAAAAGAAGAGTTGTACATGAAGACTTTAAGTTGGTAGGGAAATCAAATGTTGGAGTGTCTTTTAACTCAGTTACATGTCCAATCAATATTATTCTTAAAGTTTACATACTTCCTTTATTGTAGAGCTCAAATGATGTAGATTATGTTCCTTTTGAGCTTCATGATGTGTCTGTTCATGAATGAGAGGATGTACCAGACTTTGTGGATGTCCCAGTCCATGAAAGCCAAGAACATCAGTATCAACATCAAGAATCACAAGTACTTAACTCTTAACCAGTCCAAGAAACCCCACAATCTGTACCAAAGCAAGTCTCATTGACTTCAACTCAACAATTTATTAAAAGGAGATGCCATCTGAGAGAATCATAAATAAGAAGTTAAGCAAAATGTGTTTGATGCAGACACAGGAGGATCAAGAGTTGACAATGCCCTAAGAATAGATTAAATATATTTCTTTTAGCCTTTTGTTTTGCCTTTTGGAAACTTATTTGTCTTTTGGGGATGACAAAACTTGTATGTCTTTTGATTAGTGTTTTGGTAAACTTTTCTGCCTTTTTGAAAGTGAAAATAGGGGCATGACATGAAATATATTCCCTTGAAATAGTTGTTGACTTACTCTATTTTTTGTAAAACCTTATAAACATTTTACTATTGTTATAAATGGATGAAAAGACTGTTTTACTCTGTTGTATCATTAAAATTTCTTGTGTTATGTGTATGTGTTTAGTATTGATTCTTATATGGTTGTTTCATTACTTTTAGGTTGCATTGGTGTTTCATTACAGATTCATATAACCATTATCAAAACGTAGAATCTTGTTTCCATAATCAAAACTCATGGATTCCATTACATATGAGAAACCACTACATATGATAAACACAAAATATTGTTTATATCTATAATCAAAACAAAGAGATTCCATTACATATGAAAAACCACATTACAACTTTTTATTACATATGCTAATTCTTTCTCAACACTAAATGACCACCCATCTTACGGGTTCACAACCTTCGACCCACTAATCAAAACAAAGAGACTTCATTGCCTCCCAACTTACGGGTTCACAACCTACGACCCAACCCTATCTTCTCCAATTTTTTCTCAACACTGAATGACCACCCATCTTCAACATGACTTAACAAGCACCGTAAACATCTCTCCACTACCTAAATCTCATATTGGTTCCCTTTGTGACCCGAATTGGCATATTTTGATGATTATTGTGCGTTAATTAAAAGTGATACTTGGGAGCATGTTCCTAGGCCTAAAGATGTTAATACTGTACGTTCCATGTGGATCTTTACTCATAAATTCAATGCTAACAACTCTCTTGAGAGACACAAAGCTCGTTTGGTTTGTAATGGTAGCTCTCCAACCCGTTGATTGCTTGGAAAATTTTAGTCTGGTGATTAAACTGACCACCATTCGCCTTGTGTTAAGTATTTCTCTTTCACAAAATTAGGAGATCCCCCAACTTGATGTTAAAAATGCCTTTTTAAACGGGCACCTTAGCGAGACAACATTTATTCATCAATCACCCAGGTTCAAGAGTGAACAATTTCTTAATCATGTTTTCCGCCTTAAATGGTCGTTATACAACTCTTAGCAAGCCCCCCGGGAATGGTATCAACGTTTTGCGCCTTTTATATATTGCCAACATCTTATCCCGTGTAAGCATGTCGTCATGCAACTCAGCGCGCACTCCCGTTGATATGCACTCAAAACTAAGTACAGAATCCAGTCCACCCATATCTGATGCCACCCATTATTGCAACCTCATCGGAGCCTTTCAATACTTGACGTTTACGAGACCAAATTACATACGTTGTTCAACAAGTGTGCTTGTTCATGCACGGCCCACGGGAAGAACATTTACAAGCTTCACATTTTATGCTATATCAAAGGAACTTTGTCGTATGATTTATGATTATGCTCGTCCAAGAATAACTCTCTTACTTCTTATACCGATGCTGGTTGGGGAGGGTGTCCTGACACGCTCATGTTAATGTTGGATTATTGTGTGTTTTCAGGTGATAACTTAATCTCAAGGTCTTCTAAACATTGTTACGTTTGGTTTCTTCTCAAAGCCTCTCTTGTAATTTTGGTGATTTTGTTTCAAATAAATATTGGCTTTTCAAAACAAATATTTTGAATTTCTTTGATTAGGTTTTGTCCATTTTGAATGTTATAGTTTTTGTCCTTAAAACGTTTTATATTATATTCATTTTGGTAATTAACTTTATTTCTATGATTTATTTTAGGGAAAATGACATCAAATAGCTATGTACTTTTGAGTTTGTACATTTACGTAGTGTACTTTTTTGTGCACATTTGGTAGTCAAACTTTTAAAAATGTATCAATTAAGTAGTTGGGTGACCTGAAAACCAACACCAACCTGTCACCAGGCTTACGTGGACCGTTTTTTCAAGAAAAATGGCATCAAATCGTTATGTAATTTTAAGTTTCTAAACATTTATGTTGTGTACTTTTCTTTTGTGCACATTAAGTAGTCAAACTTTTAAAAATGTTTCCATTAGATAGTTGGGCTACCTGAAAATCCATAGCAACCGGTTACCATGCATATGTGGAAATGTTTTATGACATGAAATTAAGAAAAATATGATGTGGTTTTTTTTCATCTATAAATGACTCCTAAACACGGTAGGTATCAAATTCAAAACATATCATTTCCACTTAATAGATATCACATTAAAAGTTGAAAATTAATGCTCTAATATATTGTTATAAAATGAAAGCATATCTAATTGGATACATGTTTTGTTTATGAATTTTTTTTTATAGTTATATAGGGAAAAAAATAAACCATCATAGGTTTTAGTGATTTTCAGGTAACTCAACTACTTAATTGAAACACTTTTAAAAGCTTGACTGCTAAATGTGCACAAAAGAAAATTAAAGTACACAACATAAATGTGTATCAATTTAATAGTACATAGCTATTTGATGTTATTTTTATTGAAAAGGTCATCCACGTAAGCATGATGACCGGTTGGTGCCGGTTTCCAGGTCACCCAACTACCTAATTGAAACATTTTAAAAGTTTGACTACCAAATGTGCACAAAAAAATATACTACATAAATGTATACAAACTCAAAAGTATGTAGCTATTTGACGACATTTTATTTTAATAATTAAACTTTTTATAATGTATTATTTTGTTCGCTAATTTTTATATGTGTAGTTTATATAATGAACCATTTATAACAACTTTAATATCTAAAACAGATAATAAAAAAAAAAAAAACTATAATGTCCAGAATTGATCAAAGCTAAAATCATGTAACTATGAGAAAAGGAAAACGTTTTGACTTTTGACTAAGAAGTAAGAAGTTATTTATAAGTATGTATTCACGAACCAACATTAAGAAAATACAAATAAATGCATATAACTAGGGTCCACATACTTCTAATTTTTTATTCTTATAATTTTGTAAGTCGTATTTTATTATTTGATTATTTTCATATTTATATAAATAGTTAATAGTATAGTTTAATATCATTAATATAGATTTCAAACTTTTCAGTTTGACTTACTTTTTATATTTAATCTATAATTTAAAAATCGGTTAAATGTATTTTTATGCAACTATCTATATCATTTTACCAATGTATGCAATAAACTTTTTTTTTATCAATCAATAATATTTTATCAACTTATACATTTAATAGTATATAATTAGGTAAACTCATGATTAAAAACATTTATATGATTTTATTATGCAATAAATTTAATTCATGTAGTTTTGTCATATTATGAAATGACTACTTTTTTTAATTACAAAAATTAACCAAATTTTATTATTTAACGTACATTTTCTTAAAACTAAAAGTTTTTTAATGACTTTTCAAGTTAAACGATTACATGTTATTTTTATATATAGATTAAATTGAAACAATATTGTATAATTATATTTTTAAAAGCAATAATCTAAATCATTATTAAAATGGAGAAACAAACTTTGTTTGATGATTATATATATATTTGGATTATTGTTTTATCATGTGTAATATCATGAGTCAGCTATCAAAATCATTTTAAATGAGTAAAACACTCTATTTTGATTAATGTATGTTGTTTGAAAATGAGTAGCCTAGAAATCCTTTTTTCTTGTCTATTTGCTTTATAAAATTATAAAGATTGTCCTGTTAAAGGATTGGTTGGTTGGTTTATTCAGGAGGATCGTGAATATGAAATTGAAATTAGCAAATTTCAGTTACATGTAAGAGATTTGTTGTTTCACTGAAATCATCAGTATTCGTTTGTGGTTAAGGATAAAAAATACATATTTTTGTCTTACTTTAATAATTATAATTTCTGAATAATTTTAAATAATAAAATTACGACATATTTAAATAATTTAAATATATAATAAAATAAATTACATATTATTTTACTAAAACGGTAAGATAATTAAATTTTAATGTATGTAAGTTATAAAACAACGTTTAAATTAACTTGAAAATAAAAGCAGACTTTGATATAAAGAAAAATGAATGTGAGTTGGATAATCAAATTAAACTAATTAATCGTTGCATAAATCGATAAAACTAGACAAGTTCATTGCATAATAAATCATATAAACAAATTCAATTACCTGCAATAATAGGTAAAATACATAAAACTGTAAAAAAAAAATAGCAAGTTAATTGCATAAATTGATGAAGAATTATAACTTGATTGTTTTAATTGATAAAAAATTTAGTTAGTTGCATAGACTGATTAAAAAAAATATAGATGGTTACATAAATATGCATTTAACCCTTTAGAAATTATCAAATTTTAGTTATAGCTCTTATTTACAGACTTCTAAACTTGTTTGTTTTGTAACACAGATCACTGTTCTTGGAATAGTGAAGCTCCCAAACAGCTTGCTGTTTTTTTTTCCCAAAAAATCAGTGGTCTTTCAAACAACTTTATATTGCTATTTAGCAATTTTTGTTTATTGTTATTTGTTAACCAATTGTTTCTTTAATTCTACGCCACCCTTTACCGGCTATCATCGTACTTGTTGGATTTATAGCATACTTTGCAAAATGATTTCGAGCGACGGAAGCTTAAAACCGCTATAAATCATCACCAGTGACGTCAGCTATCATGCTCAGTGATGTCATTTTGGCACATAAACACTAACAAATTCTCACTTGTGTAAAACGACATTACCTCACATAGTACACCTAAAGAGGTCCCTAGCAAAACATTTAGGTAACCGTTGTCATAAGTTCTCTTACTCCCATTTGCACATTCTTGATGAAACACATTTCAAAAGAAACAAATAAGCAAGTGGGTGATTATCCCTTGCAGCACGATATTTCTTATGATTACTAGGCATGGATAAAATCAACCCATTAGTAATCACTATTATGTTTCTCGACTCACTTGATCTCATACTGAACTTGTAACTGACAAATGAGAAAGCATCAGCCATATCTCAGCATGGCCATGCATTTCCTTATGCATGATCGTCAAGAGACACAGAAATATTTCTACTTGATAAAAGGAGGTGCAATTCTAATATAGACTGTTCAGGATTTCAGCCATGGCTTCTACTGAATCTGACCCCGAATCCTTGTGATTGCAAAATTATGAAACAACGTTGGATTAGGCCAAGCGTACATTTGTTTCCTCACCAAATTATGTAAACATCTCAGATTATGGGGACAATCTTAAATTAGTCAACTCATGATTTAAATGTTAAAAGGAAAGGTCAACAGGATGAGAAAAAGTGATGGGCAATCACCTCATATCCCATTCAATATATCCCATTCAATCAGGGACCGTATATTCACTTTCTATTCCTCAAAAATGACAGCTAGCAATAGGCTCCTTTCCATATTTAAACTCATTTAAATGTGTATAAATAGTGTGTTCTCCTCTCATTGTAAATATAAAAAAGATAGAATAAAAAACCTTTTCTTATGCCCTTTCAATTCTGTTTTTATCTTGGTATTAGAGCAAGTTTGCTCATCATCTACCCAACAGCCTACTCCAACTCGATCCCAACTAAGTCGCCATGTCCGAAGACAACAACTAAGAAACTAGTTTATCATTGCAGCTTGCCAATTTGTTAAAAATGACATCAACCCCCAATCCCAGATTCCAAAATTATCTGATAACCTCCAGATAAATCTCAAACTCAATAGCCAAACATGCCTTATGGACTCGAATGATTCGAGTTGCTATAGGCGGAAATCTGTGACTCTGTTATCCCATCTTACCTCCGATCCTCCAAGACAAGACAAAGAATCATATGTGCAATGGGAACAAGAAGATCTAATTGTGTTTTCATGGCTCATCCAAAATATTGAACCTACCCTCGCAGGCAATCTGACTGAATACCCCACTTCAAAGATGTTATGGGATGCTTTGGTGGTCACATACAATAGTGGCAGAGATAAACTTCAAACATTCAACCTTCATGTCAAGGTAACGACATCAAACAAAATGGAAGTCCTCTCGAAGAGCTTTGGATTACACTTCAATGTGTGTGGGGAAATCGACATGATCGACCCCAACCCCATGAGTGTCCAGACGATATAAAGACATATGCAAGAATCATATCAGATCAAAAACTATTTCAATTCTTAAACGCCTTCGATCAAAAATAAGAATCAATCAAAAGAGAAATCCTCCGATTGAAACCATTACCTTCGGCAGAGGCGGCCTATGCCATTGTTCGTAAAGTGGCCGCTCACCAGAGTAAACTAGGAGCAACCAACCACAGACCACCACTAAGACTGACGGAATAGGGTTCGCCGCAAAAGGACACCATCTGCCAGAAGGGAAGAAGAATGAGTCGATGGCCAAAGAAGATGAAACAAACCTAAAATGCAACTACTATGGCATGTCAAGACACACCAAAGATCAGTGCTTTGGGCTCGTAGGTTACTCAGAGTGGTGGGCCGATGGCCACAAAAAAGGCGCCAAGGGTCTCAGACCAGAATAAGGAAAAGCCTCAACCACCACCACCAACAACACTGATCAGAAAACCACCACCGGATTTAGGAGAGTTGGAGCAGCGGCCCACAATGAAGAATATGAAACTTTCTCAGAGGAAACACGTATAAGGGGTGAGAGAGAGGTTCTCTCGAAACCCCCAAAAAACCAAATACACATTACTGGTTCTTTTTCCTTCTTTATTCAACAAGCTTTTGAAAATTGCAAACATGGTTATGGTTATGCAAATATGGCTCAAAATTACAAAATAAAACATGAACCGTCATGGATTTTTTTATTGTGGAGCCACTGACACCATGATTTATGATTTATCTGATTTTTCTATGTCATACAAACCAACAAAATCCTACATTCAAACCGCAAATGGAGAAAAAATGAAAGTAGAGAATGGGGGAACAATCGAAATCTCACCGACACTTAAACTCTCTAATTGTCTCTTTGTTCTAGCACTATCTCATAAGTTCTGTCAGTAAGTCATGTAACAAAGGAGTTGAATTGCTCAGTTCTTATGCAACCTACTTTCTATATTTTACAGGATATCTGGACAGGAGCAATAATTGGGCGTGCCACTGAAAGACAAGGGTTTTATTATGTGGATGAAGTAGCTCAAAATGGTGTTGTTATGCTGTCTCATGGAACAAAGGAACGAGAAGCTTGGTTGTGGCACAGAAGACTGGGACATCCATCCATCGGTTACTTACACATGTTATTTCCAAAAAAATTTCCTTCTAATTGTAAGCCACATTGTGACACTTGCCTGTTAGCTAAAAGTCACAAAAAATCATTTAAACCAAATAACACAATAGTTGACCAACCATTTTCCTTGATTCACTCGGATGTGTGGGGCCCTGCTCCAGTCATAAGGGGGCAAAACTTTCGGTTTTTTTTGTTATCTTTGTTGATGATTGCACACGTATGACTTGGGTTTATTTATTAAAAAATAAATATGAAGTTCCTGATAAATTCAGTGTCTTTTACAACATGGTTCAAACTTAGTTTCAAAAAAACATTCAGATTTTTAGATCGGACAATGGAGGAGACTTTGTCAACTCTAAAATGAAATCTTTTTTCTAAAACCAAGGGTAAAATTCATCAAACCACGTGCCCTCATACACTGGACCAAAACGGTGTCGCGTAACGTAAAAACCACATCTTGTTAGAAATAACTCGAGCCCTTCTCATAGTTACACAAGCTCCAAAGTTTTTTTGGCCAGAAGCTTTCGTAACCACGACATATCTTATCAACCAACTTCCCACCGAATCCTAAGAACCAAAACCCCGTTGCAAACCCTCACCAAACACATTAAACTCCCATCGGTTCTTACCCTTGAAGCACGAATATTTGGTTACACCGTTTTCATTCATATACCTAAAGCCAATAGATCTAAACTTGACCCTTGTGCTGAAAAATGTGTCTTTGTTGGGTACGACATAACTCAAAAGGCTACCGATGTTATAACCCAAAAACCCGACACATGTTCACTACGATGAATTGTGATTTTCTTGAAACAGAGTATTACTATGCCTCCTAACACAGTGGTCAGGGGGAGACGAAGTATACTAACAGCCAGGACACACTGAGTTGGCTGAGTTATGCTACATCTGAAGAAGAAAAAAGCCAGAGTCCACAAAATGAGACCTTCCTTTCCACACAACCAGAAAATGTCAGTGCCACCCCAGAAACTGCTCTCGACTTGATACCCGAGGTAAGTAATACCAACCCTGATCATTCTTCTTTTTTTGAGACTCCTAACCAAACAGGATAAAGCGAGAATGTACAGGAACAAGAACATGTGGAGATCGTTGAGACAATATCGGAAGGGTATGTACTGAAATAGCCATACAACTAATACAAGTATTTCGATACCATTATACATTAATTTATACAGAGTACTTGGGGAAATTCGGTCAAATTAAAATTTTTATAATACTTTAGTAATCATCAACGTGATACCAAATTTTGCATGAAACACAACAGAGTGTCCGAAATCACGGAGTAATATAATTGGGGTCACAACGTTAAATCATCAATTTAATTACAGGCGAATTAATAATCATTAACTAATTCGCGTAAGTCCAAAATGGAAGTCTGCTACTCCCACCTCAATCATCAGCAAAATATGGAGCTCCTAACCATGCTCCAATCAGTGTCTATCAGTTCGGGTCAGCCGGGCCTTTGCCCTTATCAGATCCTGAAAGAAAATATCAACTAAAGGGTAAACAACGAAGTTGTTTAGTGAGTTTCTAGAATTAAAGTACCATTCAATATATGAATGATGTCATGCAATGCCATGAATTTAACTATAATCACAGGAGGCCAACTAATGGCTAATAAGCTACCACATTGCGGTTACCACACACTCAAGCATACCATACAATGAGTTTACAATCTACTTCTCGATTACCACAGACCACATACTTATCGATATGCAGTTTGTAGTGATGCCATACGATTACCACAGGCCACAGACTTATCGTTTTACAGGCAGTAATGGTTACCACACACACAGGCTTACCATTAAGATTCCGCTAGGTTACCACACACAGGCTTACCGTCTCAGCGGAGAGGTCAGATGAATAATCAACAACTTATCAACCGAGTGATAAATAACAACTATAATGTATGCGATGACAAAGCATGTAAATGATAAGAATAATACGAAATCAATAACATATAAATCATGATATGCATACGAATACATTAATACTAGAACTCACAGTGGTATACAACATGCTCTCGGCCTCGAAACCGAGTTACAATCGTCAAAATATGATTAATAGTCTCCAAAGGCTTTAACCCGTCAAACCCCTACAAATAGGTTCATCATATAATATTTATAAGTCTCACAGCTTATAATTTCTTAACTTTGATCCGGATCTATTAGACATAAGACTTGATTAATTTTGGCACTAAACCTCAATAATTATTTTGGTCTAACATTCTTTTTAATTGATGACATAAACTATTATGGTGAAAACTCCCAAAGAATGATTAAAAATTACAATTTCGGATCAAAACTGGGCCTGACTTGCCGAGTCAGGGAAACCGACTCGCCGAGTCAGGGAAACCGACTGGCCGAGTCGCCCATCCGAATTCAGGTCTCACCGGATCACAACTGGTCCGAAACTCGGATCAACCTCATCCGAACTCTACAGGTTTTTTCCTTCTTTCTTAGTATTCAACACACACGCTAGATAGCACTGACAACCTTTACTTCAATTTTTTTCGAGCCTTAGCTACCGAAATAACCACGGCTTCCCTTTTTCGCCTATCCCCATACACAAATATTTCTTCGCCTTCCGGCGTGAACAACCGAACAATTCTTTTAGCACAAGCAATAGTGGCAAGATTATTGGCCAACCAATCCATGCCAACTATTACATCAAATTCTTTTGTATCAATAGGGACAAAGTCGATATCGAAATTATGTCCATCTAAGGTCAGGACACAGTCATAATATATTAGGGTGACATTGACTGATTTCCCGCTTGCCACATTAACAGATAGAGGGATTGGCATTAAAGAAGGTACAACATCTAACGTTCTTGCAAATGCTTTAGAAATAAAAGACACACTTGCACCAGAATCAAATTATATTATCGCAGGTAAAGAATTTAGAAGAGAAGTACCGGTTACGACATCCGGCACATCCTGCGCCTCGGCAACAGTAATCTGGTAGACTCTGGCTTGAGGCTTAGGCGGATTTCCCTTTGATTGGGAGGAACCACCAACATAACTAGGCTTTGCAACTGAGCCTTTACTTTCGGACACCGCTGACTTCTTTTTCGGGCAATTTCGAGCGAGGTGGCCCACCTGGCCACATTCATAGCACGCATCACTACGTTTGGGGCACGCAGGACGTATGCGTCCCTCTTCTCCACATCTATGGCAAACAATAGGGGACAAACATTCCCCACGATGAAGCTTTCTGCAACGGTTACACGCAGGCACATAATTGGAAAACTGTGATTTGGATTGAGAGTTGTTGTGGGAATTAGCAGCTTTCTTCGAATGTCTGGAAGATTGGGAACGTGAACGAGAGTCCACGTTCTTTGAGAAGGATTGTTGGGGTTGTTTAAACGTCTCTGGTGAAGACTCAACCTTCACTTTATTCGCTCCAGCCGATTTCTGTTCCCTACGGAGCAATTCATATTCCCGGAGTCGCGCATACTCCACAGCTTTCTCAAAAGATTCGACCGCGCGAACCGTCACCATCTCACGGATCTCACTCCGCAGTCCCTAGACAAAATAGTAAGTCTTTTGTTTTTCATCAGCAATCACTGACCCCAGAAACATCGCCTTCGAGTTGAACTCGATCAGATAATCGTCCACCGATAAGTGTCCTTGCTGAAACGTAAGGAAGTCTCTTTTTATTTTTTGCACCGCAACTACTGGACAGAAATGTTTGTCGAACCTGGTATTGAACTCTTCCCAGGTCATCTTTGCCACAGCATCCAAACCCAAAATCTCAACTTCAGAATCCCACCAAGTCAAGGCAGGACCAATAAATTGTGCAGCCGCGTACTGCACCTTCTTTTCATTACCGACATCAGTTACTCGAAATAGTTTCTCAATTGCCTTGAATCCAATCCAATCCCTCAGCAGCAGTTACTCGTTCGTTGAACTCTGGAGGACGACAACCAATGAAATTTCTATACAACATCCCCTTCTTTGACTTAGAGGAGCCGTGCTTTCGGTCTTTGTCATTCTTAGGCTTTTCAGCCCTACTTCCACTTCCAACGACTTCAGTATTATCATTACTTGCTTTCTCGCCTTCAACATCATTTTTCTTTCCCTACACATTCTGGGAAGCAAGTAATTGCGCCATCAATTCATTCTACTTTCGATTTTGCTCTAGCATTTGAGCCATCATTTGCATCTTCTGGTCCTCTCTAGACCCTCCACTAGTATGGAAACTGGATTCACTTTCATATTTCTGAGACTAAAGCCTGTCTCCCCCAACATTGGGACGTGCTACCTCTTGGTGTAGAACAAGATTTGACTGGCTATCCGACATTGTCTGCAACAAACAGTTACAGGTCGGTTCAACACTTCTTTCACACCAAAGTGTGCACATGACATTTATACGTATGGAGCTCCTAACCATGCTCCAATCAGTGTCTATCAGTTCGGGCCAGCCGGGCCTTTGCCCTTATCAGATCCTGAAAGGAAATATCAACTAACGAGTAAACAACAAAGTTGTTTAGTGAGTTTCTTGAATTAAAGTATCATGCAATATATGAATGATGCCATGCAATGCCATGAATTTAAATATAATCACAGGAGGCCAACTAATGGCTAATAAGCTACCATATTGCGGTTACCACACACTCAGGCTTACCGTACAATGGGTTTACAATCTACTGCTCGATTACCATAGACCACAGGCTTATTGATATGCAGTTTACAGTGATGTCATACGATTACCACAGACCACATGTGTAACGACCTGAACTTTAATCAACGGCGATTAATAAGCTTAACGTTATTCGTAAGCTAAATGATATTGTTTTAAGAGATTTAAAATATAAATTACAAAATAAGTAATAAAAAGATGTGTTAATTTGTTAATATAAGTCAAGTGGGTTAAATTATAAGTGTGTTTTATTGATTTAAAAGAAATAAAAGAAAACTATCTTTTGTGGCCTAAATGTGAAAGAATTAAACTTGCTAAAAGTTTGGTTATTAATACCCAAATTAGCAATTGCCTGCTCATTTTCAACAAAACAAAGATAATAGAATTCCTCTTCTTTTCTCTAAACCCACGGTTCATCTTCAACAAGACTCACCAAATTGCAACCAATATTCAAGATTTAAAAAGGAGAAATCAACAAGAAAGTATCAATGCAACAAGTTATAGTAAAGATTGAAGGTAATGTATCATTTAACTTGTTCTTTTGAGTGTGTATAGGAACCGTAGGTTCCTGGGAAAAATGGCATGAGTTCATTACTTCAAAAACCATGAAATTTAATAAAGATTAGTGTAATAAGTATGAAAATTAAACACATGCATGTTATTAATTGGTGCTTAATTGGGGGTTCTAGCAATTTTGAAGATTAAATTGAGGGTTAAACTAAATATCCAGTAACTTACTTTAGGTCTTCGGCCATGTTTATTATACATATGTGTGTTTGTTTTGGTTCATTTAAAGCATCCATCACACTTTAGTTTTGTCAAATTTTCTGCTGTGGAAACAAAGTAAAAACAGGAAGAAAAGAGAAGTGCAGTGTGCGTGTGATGCAGATGTGTGTGTTGTGTGTGTTTAGCATGTACCGAAACCACAAAAAGGGGGTACCGAAAACTTACGGTTTCGGTATACTCATTTCCGAAACCCACTTGGTATGCTGAGATGTATTGAAACCTCATGACAGTACCGAGACCCAGAGACCTACCGAAACCTTTCAAGGTTTCGGTAATTCCCTCATTACCGAAACAGTCCAGCAGCAACAGTCCAGATAAATTCCAGCAACCATTTTCTAATTCTTTGCATGAATAAGGTATGTGTGTGTACAGTGTGTGACAGAAATAGAAAAGCAAACAGCATCCTTTTTCCATTTATTCTTGTGTGTGCTGTATGTATATATCTATGCTGCCAAAACAGGAAACTGCAACAGTCCAGCAACCTTTCACAGCAACTAAGCTTCTTTTCATTTCATGAATTGAGTATATGTTATGTGTGTGTGTTGCATGAAGTCTGGACAGAAATAGCACCAATATGACCATATTATATGTTCTAATAATGTGCAGCCTTTTTATACATAAATACATTCATCATACATGTATTTAATTAAAGTATAGAAATATAAAATACATACGTGAGTAATCTGATATTTGACTAGCAGCCCCTTAACACCTTATTTTAATTTGATCATGTTGCTTTTGAATGTATGATTTATAAGTCTGTTACAGAAAGAGGGCAACAAGTATAGGTTTATGTGTAATAAACACAAGACTTACAATTCATGACACTTTGCTTATAATGCAAATAAAGACAATAAAACATAAAGGTCATAATTAAGCACATGTTTATGTATATTGAGGAATAAAATACATTTAAAAGCATGATAATCATCATATTGCATAATGTATAATGTCATGATCATACATAAATGCTTAAGTGAAAGTACATGAAATCCTATGAACATAGAAATATCCAATAAATTCATGGCAATTCATTATATGAATTCTTGCAAGTGCAAGCAAAGCCTAAAATAACTTGAGAAAGTCACACATGTCCATGAAAAAGGACATAAAAGTTTATAAGTTATTAAAAGCACGTTAATACAAGTTCTGAGTTTAATAACGATTCAACAGAGTATAATAAGACAAGAAAAACCATTGAACATTGAATGAAAGATTCTAATGAAATTATTGGCCATATTCATCTCAATATAATCAAAATATGAGACTTTGAATTTAAAAACCAACGAATGAACACTGAATATATAATATTATTCAAATGATAAAGTCTAATAAACATCAGAAATGACATGTATAACATATTGAGCAACAAGAGAAGCTAAAAGATATTAAAGAGCATCAGTGAAGGCTGTAGCAAAGTGGCAAGCTGTCTGTAAGTCTGATATAAGTCAGATAGTGGTTCTAACCCACTACAGAATGTGAGCAACAGAGTCAGAGCCAGAAAGTACAATTAACCAGTTCTGTGAGTTGTAGATTTTACTTTAACTGCAAATTATGTGAATTGAGACTTTTGTTGTTTTATTATGATTTTATTGGCATTCTGATCCTGAGCATATTGATATATTATCATAGTATGTTTACTATGATTTGTTGAGCTGAGCATTTCTTCTTCTAGTTCTATTTCATTGATGAGTCATTTGATTGTTAATCTTAACACCACCACTATTGCTCGGTGTTGGGTTAATGTTAGGTTTATGATGTGCTGATTTACATGATGAAAGCATAGAGGGTAGCTAGAGTTGAGCATTCTGATGATACCCATACATCAATTACTGGTAGCTAGCCCAGTACGTGGCTGATCCCCACTAATGATGCATGTGTATGGTGTTATCATTATCCGAGCATTCCTTATAAATTGTCTAAAAGTCTCAAGAGCAACAACAGTTTTATAACTGGGAGCTGAGCAAAGACGCGTATCAAAGAGCATTTAATTGGCCAATGTCCCTTCGAGATTTGAGCTGTGCATGAGCCTAGTGTAGTGTATGAGCAATAGAGCTGAGCTGTGCATGAACCAAGTGCAGTGCATGAGCTTTCCGCGTTCATAATTGCATGTTAAATTTGAAATTCTACATACTCACTAAGCAATTAAGCTTACCCCGTTGTTGCATTATTTTTCAGGTAAAAGCAAAGGATTGGTTGGACCTAGTTCATAGATCAGGACTCTGAAAGAGCTTGAAGTGCTTTAGAACATGTTTCAACACCTTGGTACTTGGCTGATGATAGAGCTTTGGGGTTCGGGGCTAGTTTATATTTGTGCTTTGATGTAATAGTCTAGAAGTTTGTACCCTATTACTTAAAATTGTCTCTGATTGTAATTAACTTTAATTCCGCACTGTTAATTATTATCTTAGTTTCCTGATTGATATTGCATTGCTACTGGGGCCTAGACTTAAGACCTTTGAGAAATCTTGGGTCTTACGACATGCCACAGACTTATTGTTTTACAGGCAGTAATGGTTACCACACGCACAGGCTTACCATTAAGATTCCGCTAGGTTAGCACACACAGGCTTACCGTCTCAGCGGAGAGGTCAAATGAATAATCTACAACTTATCAATCGAGTGATAAATAACAACTATAATGTATGCGATGAAAAAACATGTAAAAGATATGAATGATACGAAAGCAATAACATACAATTCATGATATGCATACGAATACATTAATAATAGAACTTACAGTGGTATACAACACGCTCTCGACCTCGAAACCGAGTTACAATCGTCAAAATATGATTAATAGTCTCCAAGAGACTTTAACCCGTAAAACCCCTACAAATAGGTTCATCATATAATATTTATAAGTCTCACAACT
Source organism: Centrapalus pauciflorus (assembly GCA_020465985.1). Lineage (NCBI taxonomy): Eukaryota > Viridiplantae > Streptophyta > Magnoliopsida > Asterales > Asteraceae > Centrapalus > Centrapalus pauciflorus. The sequence continues at coordinate 341,336 of JAANYP010003210.1, read as the reverse complement.
GATAATTTCTTAACTGTGATTCGGATATATTAGTCGTAAGACTTAATTAATTTTGGCATTAAACCTCAATAATTATTTTGGTCTAACATTCTTTTTAATTGATGTCATAAACTATTATGGTGAAAACTCCCAAAGAATGATTAAAACTTTCAATTTCGGACCAAAACTGGGCCTGACTCGCCGAGTCGCCCATCCGAATTCGGATCTCACCGGATCACAACTAGTCCGAAACTCGGATCAACCTCATCCGAAATTCGGATCCCTTCCAACCGAAAGATGGTCCGAGCTCGGTCCAAGACACATCCGAATTTCGACCCATCCGAAATTCGGATCTCAAGTCATCCGAACTCTTAAACTTCGAAACTTTTCTTTTAATATTTCAGGCCGACTCGCCGAGTCAACCAGGCGACTCGCCGAGTCGAGTGCAGACCTGCACTTTCTGCCTTACGGATTTAAAGGCTAAAATACCAAACTTATTCTCATTTATTACAAACGGTTTAAAATCATTCCCAAACATATATTTACTTTATTAAACCCATTTTTACCATTAAAACACTATTTTGACTCTTTTGAATCATCAAGAGTTCCTATGAACTCTATTTCGGGTTTTTGAGTTAAACCCACCAAAATACATAAAAACTTACGTAATATACTTTTTAAATAATGGATCTAACATGTTTCATCATTTTCTTTCAAGATCTATCCATTTCTACACATTCTCCATGGAAACCCATTTGGGGTTTCTCATCTTGTTTCAACCAAATGGGCATCTTGAAACACATTTATATACCGATGCAGATTGAGCAGGAGATAAAAATGACTGAAGATCAACCTCAGGGGTACTTTCCATTGGTTGGAGGAAATCTTGTTACAATGAGAAGCAAAAAACAAAAGGTGGTAGCCCTTTCAAGTGTTGAGGCCGAATTCTGAGGAATCACAAAAGGAATAACTGAAGTTTTATGGGTATGAAGGCTCCTAACTGAAATAGGTTATCCACTACAAGAACCTAGCAAGATTCTGAGTGACAACAAGGCATCTATTCAAATTTTGGAGAACCCGGTTTAGCATGATCGAACAAAGCATATAGAAGTGGATCGACACTTCATTAAAGAGAAGTTGGAAGCAAAGATCATCACACTCCCATTTGTTCGATCATAAGATCAACTTGTAGATATCATGACAAAAGCTGTTAATGAGAAAAATCTGCACAAATGTCTTGGCAAGTTGAATTTTGGAAATCTCGTTATTCAAATAGAGGGGGAGTGTGAAAAGGAAAGGTCAACAGGATGAGCAAGATTGATGGGCAATCACCTCATATCCCATTCAATCAGGGACCGTATATTCACTTTCTATTCCTCAAAAATGACAGCCAGTAATAGGCTCCTTTCCATATATAAACTCATTGTAAATGTGTATAAATAGTGGGTTCTCCTCTCACTGTAAATATAGAAAAGATAGAATAAAAAACCTTTTCTTATCAATTCCCTTTCAATTATGTTTTTAATTTAGATCAATGGAGTTTTCTCAAAACGTGTCAATCCAATATTTGTTTGTAACAAACATATGTGAATTTTGGTTCGACTCTCGCTATGCTAATTTATATGACATCAACCAAACTCTCACATTAGCCTTAAAATCTCATTGTGGATCCCACGACGACAATTGACTATGGATAGCTTTTGAATAAATTTGACTTTATTCATGGATTACTAAAACATGTACATGTAATTCTTGTTATATCAATAACCATAACCTGACAGTTTCATTTAATATTACTGTTCCTTTAACTTTGACAGTAATATAATCTCTTGTGAAATCTCAATTTCAAATAATTGTATTAGAACGGGAGTTCCCTTAGTTAATTCTATTAAACTATTCTACCGTTTTGTTTGGAATCTTCACTTGGCCACTCATTACAACCATTTTATTATAACGAGTAAGATTCAAATGAATCCTAAATTTAGTTGTCGAGTTTTTGGAGGTACTGGTTATCACCTCTACAAAAGCATATACCTTGGCTTTGCTGCTTTACTCAAGCTGCATTATAAGTCTAGATGATTAAACTTAACTGAGGTATCCAACAATACATCCGCTGTAGGACTCGCGTTAAATTCAATACCATTTTTAGCAACAAACCATTATATTCTTGATGTATATGAAACAAATTTTCATCCTTTCAACATTCTAGAATTTGGTTTACTAGTGTAATTTGAAACGTAAAATTTCTTTTTGTCTAAGCAATCTGATATCTAATATCATAACAATGTTCTAGATATTTGATGAATTAAATTTAATATGTAACACTTTGCATATCTTATATGAGTAATACTGACACTATACATGTCATCGTATCCTTTTATAACCACATCATAAGCATACATTTGGTGAACTAATTAATAATACCACAAGAAACCTATTCTATTTCAATATTTCTTTGAAACATCTGAACAAAATGACTACTGACTGAGCAATCACTATTGTCAAGTCACTATTCAAGTCAAACTTGAATCCATAGTTCATACATACTTTCATGGGTTTTATACTCAAATAATTATGCTTTTAAGAAATATTTTGGAGAGAAAAAAATAAACACTTTCATTAAAAACCTTCAAAAATAATTGTTTGAACAAATAAATAGACTGTTTAATAACCTTTAAGTATTTAAATGAATAACTTAAACAATAATTGTAAACAGTCTTCAACTCTAGTGTCAGCATCATAATCCATACTCGCACTGTTGCAATGTGCTTTAGTGATCCTCACTTCTCCGCAGTCCCTGCAAACATTTTTCACAATTAAGTTAGTGAGTCAACATCTAATGTGATCAACTAAAATGTAGACAAATGAAATTCAGATACCTGAAGTGTTAGTCTCACGGGCCTTCTTAATTTTCTCCAGGTACTTAGGACAATTTCGCTTCCAGTGGCCTATTTCTTAGCACTCGAAGCATATGTTCTCTCTTGCTTTAGGCTCTTTGGCTATAGGCTTGAACTTGGCTCTCTCCTAAGACTTAGGAACTTCTTTCCTATTTTGTCTTTAGCCTTTTCCATACTTCTTAAACCTACCACCTTTCACCAGCAGAACATCATTGGTCTTGTTCTTAGACGGCTTGATACCCATACTCTCTTCTGTAGTGACCAACATTTGATGTAGCTCAGTCATAATCTTGGTCATATTATGTGTATTGAATGTGACAACAAAAGACTTGTAGTCCTTACCAAGAGAGTTAAGGATCAAATCCGTAGCCATTTCATGGCTCACAGGGTATCCAATCGTTTCAAGATGGTCTAAATACCCCTTCATCTTGAGAACATTGCTTAATAATGTGCATTTTTATAAGGAATTCAGTTAAAAAAAATGTCTCAGTGACCAAATTGATAAAAGCTAGAAACATGATATATAAAGTTTAAAAGTGTATGACCTGTGATCAGTTCACATCATATAAAGTTCAGGACCGGCCCTGGGCCTGGTCCACCTGGGCCACCGCCCAGGGCCCAATCAATCTAAGGGGCCCAAAAAAATTTTAATATGTTAATATAGCCCAGCAGTTCAGTATTAGGATATATGTGTTTTGCACGAAAAAAATTACAAATAATGTGTTGGTTCAACTGGTAGTCATCTCACCTTGGAACTCTAATGGCATGGGTTTGATTCTCATTGTGTGCATTTTTTTTATTTTATTATATCTCATCACTATCACTTGGATTTTCATATATAGATATCGTCTATTTGCTTTATATCAATATACAATCCATCAAATTCAATATTCATACTTTTGTTTTTCAATGAGTTTGATTTCTTTCATTTTTGTTTATCACGTGGTTTATGTTATTTATTATACGATTATTAAAAATACTAATGAGAAATGTATTTATTTATTGAGATGTTATTTTTTTGACACATATATTACTATTTATATTATGAATCATTTAAAATTTAATTTCTTTTTTTCAATTTACTAATAGATATATAATTTAATATTGTATGTAATTTTTACCCAATTTATAATCATACGATGTTAATATTAATTTTCTTTTTTTTTTTTTTGCGTTTTTTTGGATTGAGGAAAAATTCAGAGAAGCACCATGAAACCATTATACGATGATAGACTGTGAAGTTTTCAAACACATGACATTGACAATAGTGCAACAAAATCAATATTATTTAATTGTAATTTTTTATACGAATATTGCTTATATATGTAGAGGGCCCCTTTTTAAGTATATGTCCCGGACCTAAAAAATGATAGGACCGGCCCTGATAAAGTTTATTACAATAATTATTCTATTTCATGCAAAAGTGTAATATTTAAACAATATACAAATGTTTAAATAATGTGAACCGGTAATACACTTTGAACATGTGCATATTGCTTTCTAAATTAGTTAACAACTTATGATGAAATTTGGTTAACAATACTTATTTTTTGTCAAACTTAAATTTTATAATCGTTACTTGATATAAAAATCTAACATACATTTATTGTTAAAATTTATATTTTATGTTATCTTTCATGTTAATTTTCTTTTGTTTTTACGACGAACACATTTTTTTTTTTTTTAATGATGATCATGTTTAAATAAATAAACATGATTACATGAATTTGGTTTAAGTATAAAAAATTTGCAATTATGGAGGGTGACATTTCAAAATGGAAGTTGCAAATGAAACCTCATGGTCTGACTAGACTGCTATTAGTCAACTCCTTTTTTAATACAACTATGAATCCCTTGGGATTTGACTTTGACCCCATACAATTTTGCATTTTAATACTATAAAAACTAGATGCATTAATCTTTCAAATTAGGTTAACCAAACCGGTCAAAATCTTATAAATGAACCAACCGGTTTGATTCAATGTTAGAAGCACTACTAGAAAACAAGTTTATTTTCGACCTATTTTGGTCGAAAAATAATTACCCACTAACTTTTCTAATCGATAGTGAATTAGTTTCGATAGACAATTCGTCTGTACTTTCGTAACTAGAAGTTACATAAAAACATTCACAAAAAAGAAAGTTGACACACCAGGGACGTTTCCGATGGATTTTAACGAGTTATTTCCAACCAACGTTTTTCCGGCTAACTTTGTTTACGTTTACCGATTTTGACCCCATACAAGTGTCTGTGAAATGGATTTTAACTTTGTTTGCGTTTTTGTCGGAAATATATCGGTATTTATCGACCAATTACCGACCGCCAATAATTCTATCAGTAATACTCCATTTTCTAGTAATGAAAGTCAAACTTTAAATCGATATCTTTAACCATATGATCTTGTTTGACTCATGAAACGATATCCGTAGGAATTGATATTACTTATAATGTATTTTAAAATTTAAATAGTATGAAATTTAATATTTTTGAATGTCATTAAAATCTAAGAAGAATTTCATATATATCTGTACTAAAATCAAAATTTTAATATAATGTATTCCTCCTAAACATTATATAAATATCAAATATATAGTCAACTTAAGTTATTAACATGTATCTCTCTTAAACATCATTAAGATCATAGATAACCAAATTCAATAATTTATTTATTTTTAAAACTTTTAAAACTCATAACTAATATTACTTATTAATTAATTATTATACCCGTATTAATTTTTTCTTTCGACTAGATTTCATATTATCATATTTACCCAACTTAAAATCTTAATATCATATTCCTCTAGTAATTTTATATAATTTATATTTTTAAGTTTTTTCTATATAAAGTCTTCATGGTAAAACAAGTCAACATTAATATATAATTATTGAGAAAGTTTGGTTGGTCTAACACTTCACCTGCAACAACTTATAATATAGGTTTTATGAGACAAAAAAAAAAAGTAGTTTATCTCAGTTTAATGACAAAATAAAAAAAATTGTATTATGTTTTTGCTCGTCTGATTTCATGTATTACCGTCTTATTATTATGTTCTCATTTGTTTTTTCTGCATCTTTCCATACATGATTAATTGATTACATGTTTTTTTATAGAATTTTAGAATTGTATTGCATTTCTTTCTTTAAATTTAAGATATATTTGTTTTGTTACTTTGTACATTAGTTTCTTGTTTTCTTTTTCTAGTTTGATTTCATTTAATAATTATCGTCACTTTTAGTTTGTTTCTTATTTTATGGTTTACGACAATAAACATGGAATGATGATGCTTAATTGTAGTGGCCTTTAACGTAGGCCCGTGGCCCTGGAACTCTCGGCCTTAGGCCTTGACCTTTCGACCTCTTAGCCTTGATTCCTTGAACGTGACATGTACGTGTACCTAGTAAGGGTATGTGTAAGTAGAAGACATCCCAGTTTATTGTCGTAAACCATAATTGTATAATACGTGATGCATATATGCATGATATAAATCATAAAGCACATAGATGTTAAGTATAATATGAAGATAACATGCATATGTGTGAGTCATTAATGACCATTTAAGTAAGTATAATCATGAGTATATCAAATAAAATGAATACAAGTAAGGCAAAGTATGGAACCCCAATTAGGTGTGATGCATATGTAAATGTATGCATGTTAATTCATACTTGGCTCATATAAGTTTAAAACCATGCATCACTTAAATGTAAGTTTAATTATGAATCCAAGCAGAAGACTCAATAGCATCTGAAACATATACATGAACTACAGAATACCATGATTAACGACAAAATGATACAGATGAAATGAAACGACAATGTAAGAACTGGAAAACATATATGCACATGGAATGTCATATGATGAACAGGATCGACTAAATCTGAGCAACGAATCAAAGATAAAGACATTGTTAAAAATAAAAAAGCCAAAGTGATCTCTTCATGGTATATTCAGGAAGTGATTCAAACCCACAGCAGACTGCGAACATGAAGAATAATTAGGCTATGAATCTTATCAAAGCAAAGAAGACTAATAATTAACAACAATGAGTTGTAGATTTTACTTAACACTGCAATTTATGTAAATTGAGACTATTATCAATCTGACATTATCGTCTTTGAAATTATTAAAAGCTAGAATGTGAAGCAGTGCACACCATGGTAAGGTGTTGACCTGTGAAGCCTGATAGCATGTTTATTATCAGACTTCTATTACGAACTGTTGCTATAATCTTACTATCATAGACTTTGATATACTTGACTTAATATTTCAGACCTAGACTTGGCTGATATTTCAGTTGAATAGCTTAGTATCAACATAATTGTTCATTGTTGAATATAAACTTAATTGAAGCCCAATTATATTGTCTACATGATGAAAGCATAAAAATGTTGCAAGACCTTGATTACTCAGATGATACCCAAGTTGTTTACTGGTAGCTAGCCCAATACATATATGTGGATGATCCCCACCATTATGCGCAGCTTGGAATTATCATCTTCCTTCATTATAGTCTCAATAGCGGCAACGGCTTCAACCCATGTAATTAACCTATACAAGTTTATACGCACATTGTGACTTTAAAGTCATGACCGGACCCTTTGTGTTTTAAATAATGCAGCACACACGTAAATAATTGTTTGTTTGTTATTAATATCTATGAACTCACTAAGAAAATAAGCTTACCGTTGCTGTTTCATCTTGTTTCGAGTAAAGGAAAATCATCTATTGAACCTAAACCTTAGGTTCATACTTCATTAAAAACTGAAGTGCTTAGATCCCCGCACGATTCAAAATTTTGTGGTATTTACATGAAGACGTGAAGACACGGGTTGTAGGGATTAAATTGTATTTGTGAAGATTTGAAGTAAAACTATTAGACTGTACCCTTGTAACTTAATTTTCAAAAGTTGTAATGTAATAATTATTTCATTATAATTATTCCATCTTAGTTTGTGATTAATTTTATGCTGTCAGTTGGGACCTTATCGTTAAGACCTATAAAAAATTAGTGTCTTACAATTAACATGAAAAAAATCAAATATATGAAAATGGAATGTTAATCATTTTTTCTTTATTTTTTAAGTCAAAACATTAAATTATATGTAACTATTGTTAGCTTAAAAAACCTTATAAACTTAAACGATTTCATTTCATTACATTCTAACAAACCAAACACTCCCTTAAATTACAACATTTCACACATTTTTAGTTAGGCGTGACAATGGGGCGGGGATCTCATTTTCCATCCTCATCTCCGCTTCTTAATCATCTCCCTCATCTCCGTCAGTGAATGAGTTTATAATCTCATCGCCGTCACAATCGGGGATTCCATTCAGGGAATCGAGTTTTTCAAATTATTAAAAGATTATTAAGTTTAAACTATAAATAGTAATTTAGTAGAAAAATATATGTAAATAAATTTTAAAACAAGTCGATTAAATCCTATTTTAGTTATTTACGTATATAATGTATGCAAAAGATTTATAAAATCAATAAGTAGAATAAAACATAATATTTTTAACCATATGAAAGTCATATACATTGATATTTAATATATTATGTCAATTGTAATGAATAACTTACATTGTAAAGTTAAATATGCATAACGATTTATATTAAGACATAAAATATTAACATGGTCGGGGATTAAAGTGTCACCCATTACCGTCTCATCCTCGTTATTTTAAATTGGGGATTCCCTGTCCCCATCTCCATCCCCGGTCAACTTGGGGATTCTCTGGTCAAATCAGGGTTGAGTTATGGGTTCCCCATCGGGAATGAGTTTTTTTTTTTTTTTTTTCAAATCTCTTCTTAGGTGACCTTAAACATCATTATCTACCTTGCCCACTAAACACACTAATAATAATAATCTAGATTACAAGTTCTTTAAATTTCTTTCTGCATGTGAAACTGCACTTTTGTTATAGACAATCACATCATAAATTAAAGAGTAAATATACTTTTTATAATACGTCTAGGCCAACACATTCAGACCTTTTTAATTGGGTCTAAAATCTAAAATTGAGATATTAATGTATTTTTGATTGTTTGTTTATATTAAAGGCAAGAGATTCTAGCCTCTGAAATCCCACTTAACTTTAAGAGGGTGATTTGCTTTTGAAATAAAAATTAAGAGCCTCTTAATTTCAGATTTTAAGATCAATTCTTATTTTCAAACGTGGTTTTCAGACTTCAAAAATTTAACTTTCAAAACCAAACAAAATTTAAGAATTATATATTATTTATCGTATATACCACTATAAAATATTTTTGGTTTTATAATTAGGAAAACTTTTTTGATTGATGTCATAGCTTTTATGTTGACTTTTTGTGTTCCATGTATTATTATTTATAAGTAAGCTTTTATATTTTTTTAATCTTGAAATTTCAAGAATTAATGAATTTCACACTTGTACTTGATCCTTTTGTTTTAAACAAAAATATATTTGATGTAACATATAACTAATAAAATATATGATCATTTTATGCATGCTTGAGAACGACTCAAGTTTAATTAAACTCATTTTAGACATAATGTAATTTTATTTTGTGTTTATGAATATTAACTATCATTTTTTAGTTTCATTGGTAGGAAATCATCATATTTATAATTTCTTTTTTAATATTGAAGTCCATGATTGTGAACTCCTGATTAAAGAACTAATGGAACTGAAAATGGATTTACTATAAGTCATGCCAAATTGAAGTGAATATGATATATGGCTTCATAATAAAAAAAATATTAAATAAATGTGACAAGTTCTTTTTCCTAACATACAAATTCATGTAAATTAAAGAATGACACAAAAATGAAATAACAAAAAAAGATATCAATAAAGGTTAAACACTAGAACTTTTAAGAGAAAAAATGCTTGAAAATACTAAACACAACATGATGACAATAACAAGACACAAACTAAAGTACAATATGATGACACATCCTCTCTAAAAATACCAAACGATTATAAACGGAAATAAAATTGATCCCACCAACCATCATTTGTCGTTTATACTTCTTCCGGCAGCTGAATAGCCTATACAAATATCATAATTTCATGATACTTGCTAATTCATTGTTACGTTACTTGATATTGTTAATTAATGATGTGTTTTTAATCTGAATCAAAATATATTCTCGTCAATCAAACATGTCTTCTCCATCGATTTAATCAGTGCAATGCATCTACACCTCTCGAGGTGGACACGTAGGAATAAAGTTTTGATACCTTTGAGATAATTAAAAATCATAATTGAGGAATTAAATGTGAAAATTATACAGGAAACTAAAATAAATAATGTTTTACTGTTGATTGTTAAAAATAGCAATGATCATTTATTAAACGTAATCCAAGTACTTTTACATGAGTTTGAGTCGAGCTTGTACACTCCTAATCACTATTAATTAAGTTTCTAAACTTTTCATAATTAATATAAGAACAATTAAAATAAATAAAACTTTAGAAACATGATTAATCTTACTAATATATTTTGTAATAATTGTTAGTAGTGAAATAAGCAAACTCTAATTAAATAATTGTAGTATATAAAATAAACATCTTTCCCCACTCCCCTACCCCCCTACCCCACTCACACCCAACCAATAGTAGTATAAAATAAACCAAATCCTCCATCATTCGTTCATTCATTGTTATCCTACTCCTTGTCTTCAAGTCCCTCTTGCATTCCTTCTTTTGTACCTTTTTTTTTGTTCAATTATAAAGATACTTAGCATCCATCTTTTTTCGATTTTTGGTTACTAAATGGTGTTTCTAGAAATGGCAATGGGGTATGATCAAACTCACGAGAACTTAAAGAACCAAGAAATACATTTCAAAGGGGTGAAACACTTGTGTGAAATGGGCATCGATAAAGTTCCAAATAAATATATTCTCCCTGCCCTTGAACGTCCCGACAATTCTTTTGGTACGAAACCCTATGATGATGCCAATCTCAAACTACCCGTCATTGATTTCTCACAATTGCACGGTCCGAACCATGCTCAAGTTATTGCATCCATAGCTCATGCATGCGAGAACTACGGGTTCTTCCAGGTTAGTATAAAGTTGTCTTATTATCTTTACACGCCTTACATTTATATTAAGTTGGTATCTTTTATGTAATTAAAAATGAGATAAGATTTCACTATATACACAAGTTTGTTTCAACTTTGAGGATTTTACATATTTGTTATAGCGCCAATAGGGGTATACACTACACCCCAATGTTGTACTAGATGCATGTCATCCTATATATTGTTAGTTGGTGGCTAAAAGTTTGAAACTTTGGTTATATATTTGCATAGCTAGCTCTAACTTTATTTGTATATATATTTTTGTAGCTTATAAACCATGGGATTTCAAGTGAAGTAATAAAAAAATTGGAAAATGTAACTAGATTGTTTTTTGAGCTCCCTTTGGAAGATAGAGAGAAGTACATGACTACAAACATTCATTCTCTTGTTCGATACGGAACTAGTTTCAATCAGATGAATGATGGTGTTTTTTGTTGGAGAGACTTCTTAAAACTAGTTTGCAATCCGGACGCTTTTTCTCAATGGCCTTCTTCTCCTTCAGATTTTAGGTAAATTCATAACTAACCTTCATTTTCTCCGAGAAAACTTTTAATGATTCTTGAACATGTGTGTATGTTTAGACTTGAAAAACCCTAATACTGGTTTGTTCTTGATAACCCATGTAAGTTTTCTCATGAATTGTAGAATTTGTATCTTTATAAGGTTGTGATTATGAACACAATAGAGCATATACATATCTTGAACATGTGGTATCAAATTATAGTTCAACGATTCGACAAAATTCACAACTATTTGCTAGGATTTCAATAGTATGTAAAAACGAACACCTTTAACAAGCGTTTATACTTTCATAAAAGATTACACAAATGAGTCGATAAGGCCATATATGCAACATTAGCTAATAATACAAAATTATAAATATATATAAGGGTGTTTGGATTTGCATTTTGTTTAATTGTATGCGTTCACAAATGCTAAAGTAAAAAACTTTAAATTCAAGTTTCTATAATGCTTTTTGGACACAAGAGACATAACTCACATTAGAAAATTATTTTTGATTGTCAAACACATTTATATATTTCGACGTCTTCAAAACACAAAAAACTAGTAATCACTTTCAAAATAGAAAACTGAAAACCCCTTAATTAGTCGTAGATGTATCTTGATTAGTTTATGGTAAGACAAGTCTAGTCGATGAATCAAACAATCGAAATACTAAGATAAAACAAGTGAGATGCGTCAAAAACTTGGCCTCTTGATGTACGTTTACGTGTTTTTCGACTTCAAATCAACTCAGAAAAACTAGAAATGAATTTGAAACCATAAAAAATATATTTGGTTTTTGTTTCTATTAGCTGTGTTTTTGTGACATCTGATAATCTTTTATCCTTAATTAATGACAAACTTAAGGCCAGTAGTTGTTTGTCGCAAAAAGACACATATGTATGAGCTGTATACACATTACCCACATCTTGTGTCTTTAGCTAGTACGAGGAAACTAATCATCCAATTAAAATAAAAACAAGCATGAAAAAAATCACATATATGAAGTCAAAATTATAATAATCATTCATATTATATATTTATATAAACCACTAATTATTTCGTTTTTTATTTTATATATATATATATATATATATATATATATATATATATATATATATATATATATATATATATATATATATATATATATATATATATATATATATATATATATATATATATACACACACACACACACATGTATTGGAAAATTGAATAAACTTTATTTTCTGTTACTTTACAATGATTAAGTTTATAATATATTTATTTTCATTTCTATTTTTTTCTATTTCATACTAAACGTACCCTTAATTAGGGTTTCTATATAAAAAATACTATATATACTATCCAACAAGGTCAACTATAGTAATTAGTAAATGTTAACTAGTATATATATTCGATTTATTGATATCTTTTTGTTTTAGTCACTACTATATTATGATCACTAACATTGATTACGAACCTAATCTTTTGATACACATTTTGATTTTCTTTTTCATTAGAAATCTATCTATAGTATTAAAAGAGTAACTATACTTATTTCTGGTGAAGCCACGTGTCGTCACCATGAATCGACACGTGACATTTATAGATTTTAAAAATAATAAAAAAATTTAAACAAATCTATCCAAATCTAATATAATCCACTTTTAAATTCAAATCAAATCAAATCAAACAGAATCTAATACTCAACTAACTTATTAATTAAATCTATCTAAATCTAATATAATCCACTTTTAAATTCAAATCAAATCAAATCAAACAATATCTAATGATCTATTAACTTATTAATTATAAGATAATATAATAAAAGTCTAAAAAATATATAAGAAAATAATTACTCTTCATATATATTTAGAAAAATACAAAATTAGTATGTCATAATAAATAATAATATCATCTTATATACTTTTGTTTTAAAAATAATATTTATATCTTTATCTCTTTATTTATTATCTTTTATATATATTAAAAATATCCGCGTAATACGCGAGTAATAAACTAGTTATTACATGACAATGCTAGCATTGTTTTTAGTCCACAAGTTTATATCTTTTTATTATTTATTTATATGATTAATAAGTATATATTCTAGTTGAATTATGTATCATATTGAAAATGTAACATTAATTATTAAACGAATTTAATGATTAGGGAAATGGGAGTTGGTTATGCAAGAGAAACAAAATTTTTATTTCAATTGCTAATGGAAGCCATCCTAGAAAGCCTTGGATTGGAAGCAACAAACACACACAAGAAGACACCAAAAAAGGATCAAGATTTTGATAATCACGATTACGATGGAAATGATAATTGTATCGGCGATGATATTAACAACGAGGAGGATTATGATGATATCAAAAAGTATATAGAAGACGGAAGCCAGATACTGGTAATGAATTGCTACCCTCCATGCCCTGAGCCTGAGCTGACATTTGGAATGCCTCCACACTCCGATTATGGATTCATTACGCTCCTCTTACAAGATGAGGTTGAAGGCCTTCAAATACTTTTCGAGGATCGTTGGGTCACCATTCAACCTCATCCTCAATCTTTTGTGGTAAATGTTGGTGATCACCTTGAGGTTTGTGTGTATATCTTTGCAATTGGTATATATGGTGGGATATAGAAAAAGAATTAAATTTATGAGATTCACATTGTCTTTTTAATTCTATGAGAATAAGAATACACTAATCTTAAATTAAAATTAAATTTCTAACCCTAGTTATAGTGTTCATTCAGTTTTTCACATTTTCATAAAGAGTCAAGTAAACACTATAAACTGGGATAAAAAATGGAATCCAAATTTTCAATAGTTTATTCACATTTTTATTGTTAGATAAACAAATGTTAATCTCTTTTTCATTTCTTTCTATTCCACCCTACCAAGCACACTCGTAAATTGATTAGTTTAAGTTATTTTAAGACTAAGTTCATTTGATCTAACTCGATTTATTGGTTTCGTTTGCAGATTTTTAGCAATGGAAGATACAAGAGTGTAATGCACAGGGTGCTAGTAAACTCCATGAAATCTCGAATATCGGTGGCATCTTTGCATAGCCTACCATTCACAACAGTAGTTAGACCGTCGCCAAAACTAATAAACGATGAAAACCCACGACGATACATGGACACTGATTTTTCAGCTTTCGTTCAATACATTTCAGCTTGTGATTCCAAACACAAAAATTTTCTAGAGTCTAGGAAATGTAGTCATGTATCTCCCTAATAAAAGATTATTTGAACTCATTGATTATTATAGTAGAGGTGCCTTAAATTTATAAAATTGTGCACATGTATATTCACTGATGAACCATCGAAGGTTTGTTTATGAAATACTACACAAGATTCGATATGATATGATCCATTAATTACGATTTAGATAACCTTCATTGTTTACATTTTGAAAAACTGATGTTCTTGTTTTTTACTTTTAGAAAGCAACCTACATTCCTATCTATATATCTTAATTACATTACTGTCTATGTCTCAAATAAGATTAGAATCCATAATCATTGAATTAAATTGTGCACATGTATATTCCCTGATGAACCATCGTAGGTTTGTTTATGAAATACTACCCAAGAATCGATATGATATGATCAATTAATTATAGTTTAACTTACCTTCATTCTTTAAAATTTTAAAAAGCTTTTTACTTTTAAAAACAACTTACACTCCTATCTATATATCTTACATTAACAGCTATATATGTCTCAAATAAGATTTAAACCCGTAACCACTTGATTTAAAAACATCTTGGTACCATCACTACAAGAAATAAGGGTATTAGGGGCGACAAAAGTCGCCGCTAAAACCTCGAAAAGTCGCCGCTATTGCCTTTAGCGGCGACATTTCGCTGCTGATTATGTCGCCGCTATAATGTTGTCGCTATTCCTCGAATTGTCGCCGCTATTGATGTCGCCGCTATTACTTCATGTCGCCGCTAATAGTGTCGCCGCTATTGATTTATTAAAATTTTTTTTTTTAAAAATTCAATAAAACCTGTTTTAATTGTTTTTTGCAGTTTATAAAAACCTGGAAACAATAATACATAAATTTCATATATACAAAACATTCGTCAACTACAAACTCCATATATATATATATATATATATATATATATATATATATATATATATATATATATATATATATATATATATATATATATATATATATATATATATAACCCGTTTAATTGTTTGTTACACATTAAACTAGCAAACTACTCGTCATTATCTTCATCGTCTTCATTCTCTTCGTTCCCCATATCTTGATCTTGACCCTCCTCGCTTCCCATGTCATTTTGAGACGAAAATGACTTTATCATATCAGAAAGTGCCGATCTAAACCTTGGGTTTCGAAGAAACGCATCTACATTATCCGGCTACAAAATAAACAACTATATTAGCAACTTATATATAAGCTAAAATAACAAACTAACATAACTAAAATACTAAAGTAACAAACCACCAACTATATATATGACCGTTTACAAGTACATATGACATATATCATTTAAAGTAACAATATACCAACTATATATATGACCGTTTACAAGTATATACGAGTTATATCAATCCATTATAGGTAAATATAATCTATCTCAATCCTTTACAAGTATATATGAGCTATATCAATCCATTATAGGTAAATATAATCTATATCAATCCAATACAAGTATATATGACACATTTCAACCAATTACAACTAAATATAATGCATATCGACCCATTATCATTTACATGTATATATCATCTATATATATGACCGTTTCAAAACACCAACTATATATATGACCGTTTACTAGTATTGACGGGACTATATCAATCCATTATAGGTAAATATAATCCATGTCAATCGTTTACAAGTATATATGAGCTATATCAATCCATTATAGGTAAATATAATCTATATCAATCCAATACAAGTATATATGACACATTTCAAACAATTACAACTAAATATAATGCATATCGACCCATTATCATCATTTACATGTATATATCATCTATCTATATGACCGTTTCAAAACACCAACTATATATATGACCGTTTACTAGTATTGACGGGACTATATCAATCCATTATAGGTAAATATAATCCATATCAATCGTTTACAAGTATATATTACCTATATCAATCCATTATAGGTAAATACAATCTATATCAATCGTTTACAAGTATATATTAGCTATATCAATCCATTATAGGTAAATATATATCTATATCAATCGTTTACAAGTACATATGAGCTATATCAATCCATTATAGGTAAATATAATCTTTATCATAAATCCATTACAAGTATATATTACACATTTCAACCAATTATCATTATCATCATTTACATGTATATATCGTCTATATCAAGCGATAACAAGCGAATGTGTCTCATATTGACCTATGATTATCAATAAGACGTATATGTGATGCAAACCAACCTATTATAAGTATACATAACTTATATCAACAAACTACAAGTAATTTTGACTCTGTCGGCCTATGATCATCAATTACCCAGTACTGGCGCGCCCAAATGCCTTTTGGTCTTATCAAGGTTAATCTAAGGGTGTGTTTGTTTTCAATTAAGAGAGTTTGAATTTGGTCTAAAGTCTGAATTTCAGATCTTAACCTAATTTGTATTGTTTGTTTAAATTCAGACTTAAGAGGTTACAACCTATGAATTTTAAGAGAAAGAGATTAGTCTGAATTAAAATTCAGAGCCTCTTAATTTCAGATTTTAAGGCCTCCTCTTAATTTCAGACATGATTTTCAGACTTCATACATTTAACCTCTTAAAAAACAAATACCACCTAAGTGTTTCCATCCTAATTAAAAAGTTAACATGAAAGATGTGTCTAAAGATAGCAAGAAGTTATAGTTAACATAATGATGTAAAGCTTACTATTGTTAAAGCATGGTAGTATTTTGTTGTTTCACCTAGGTCAAAATCAAGATCATTTGTGAGTTATGGTGGTGCTTTTATATCACTATTCTTTTAGTGTCATTGGATTTATCTTGAAACCAATAGGACTTTAGTATTAACGACTCACGAGCATAAAAGGTACGAACTACACTGCACACTCGTGAAAGTTGAACAAAGTTCAAGCCACCTTAGTGGGTCCAAGGGGTAAAGCCCTAAAGGTGGTTCCCCTAAACGGTCAGCAGAAGGGGATCAAGAGGGAGTCACCTTTAAAATTACATAGTTTTATTAGGTGCTAAATATGATGGGACTAATCTTAATGGGTACTAACACCCAAGTTACCACAAACAATACACGTCATAATTTCTTAAAATACATTTCATTAAGTAATAAATATTACTATTGTCTAATACCACATGTCCAAATACCTGATTCAAATTACTTCAAGATACTTAATTACAAAATATATTAAAGATATGATGGTGGTCTAATCTAGCTTCTAAAATCTTCAATCAGAGTGCGGAAGATTGAACAAGCTACCCGAGACCGCAATAATCTTTACAAAATAGGCATCAACAATAAGTCCAAAAGTCTGCAATCATCAAGTATCCAGATTCACTTAGCCTGGGACGAACTACCTGCTATGGTCTTGCCCTTATCAGCTTTTCCTGTAAAGAGAGTTGTCATGACAGAGTAAGCTAACATTGCTTAGTGAGTTAACAGAGTTCCATTAGCTTACACACACATATATATAATACTATCAGCTCATGTCGTCAAGTCAACACGTCAGAGACGGCAAAAGATTTGGGAGCTTAGCCCAATCAGTATTCCCATGTGTAAGGCCGAAGCCCTACGGGAAACGTATGGAAACGATCATATGGGAAAGGAATCTGCAGAATTCCTTCCTGTGAATGGAGATCTCACATTCGGTCAGAACAGTAAATGCAGTATGCAGATGCAAATGAATCAACAACAAGTAATCAACAAGCATGCTAAGTATTTACATAGAAAGTAAAAGAGAACATGCAGTTCAAGGCATATCAGATATCTAATTTCAACGATGTCAAAAGTAAGTTCCTATCATACAATAGAGTATTCAAGAAACAGGCAGCAACAGCAGATGTTTCCATACAATTCAATAACAATCACCAATAAGTATTGAAACATATGCATGTACTTAATGTAATCTATCACATCACAGTAGTCCTGAGCAATGTAACTTAGTCAATTAGTGCTTAACGAATTAAGCCGTCCAATTTACTCTGTCAAACCGGCTGGTTCCTGCAGTTCAGTTTCAAATCTGGCATATCAATGTCAAGTTTATAACATGATCTATATAACCCTAATTATATTATTAGGTTATTATCATGTCTTGTTGTCGAGTCTGTGGTAGTTCCCAATGTCCCAGAGTGAGCCTATTCTTATCCTTGATCAATTAGGTCAACCGGAACTTCTTTAGGTCTATACCAGGGTATAACCTTCAGTTCTTATCAGATTACTATAGTTTCATTTGATTTACAGAGATATGGCCTTAATACAAAGCCAACCATAATATTAGCAAAGCAAATCATGACATACAATTTCTAAGGTTTCATAACATTAAAACAAATGTTTTCATGTTTTAAGTTTAGTCCCAAAGTCGAGGGTTCATATAGTGCCTGTTTAATTAATTGAGCATAAAATGGTCGTGAAACTTGTGAAGTTTATAGTGCTTACAATATGAGATGCTTTTCAATTTAAAATCATGCCGATCAAGAACTTGCTCTGATTTACAATTCAATGCCTCCCGAACATAGTTAGCTTCGAATTTGGGGTTCAAATTTAGGGAGATTCAAACTTAAGTAGACAAATTCGAATTAAGGGGGGTTAAATTCGAATAAGTATACAAATTCGAAATTTAGGGGGGTTAAATTCGAATTTAAGTATACAAATTCGAAATTTAGGGTTAAATTCGAATTAGAGTTCGAATTTAGGGGTTAATTAAATTATATAACTGAGTTGAAAATTTTTGAATTGAAGTTCCTATACTAAACTTGAGTTGTATACTAAAACTGATGCTTTAACATGTAATTTCTGTGTGGACTGGAGTTGTTTCAAAGAGCACTAAAACAACCGCTTTTAAACCTGCAATTATATATGGGTATTGCAAAAAAGCTATTTTAGCAATATCAGTGACCCACTTAATACCAACTTTAAGGCAGAATTAACTATAATGGTTAGGGTTGGAAATCTATCACTAATACAGAAGTTGTGTTGATCTCATATTATACCAGATAAGATTCTTATAACCCTACACTGCTTATATTGTTAATATACTTATCACAAAAAGTGATCTTAAAGATCATACGAGTGACTATCCAAACTTGATTACTACAACAAATATGATGTTTTTGCAATTATTTATTCACCAAAGTAGATAAGATCACCTTCATACGAGTCTTGTACTAGCAAACTACTATTTCTAAACGTATTATAAGGTATTGTAATAATTAAACTAAATACAAAGAAGTTTTTCAAAATGAAGCTTGACTTGTTGAAATGAGTTTACTTAGATTTTGTTTTGATCCAAATGATTGTGTGGTTAAATGGTGTGGTCGGATTAGAGGATGGTGGCATATGTATTGGCCTTTGTTAAAGAATGACCTACTATGGAATTCAAAAATTCGAATTCTTGTTTCTCTTGTCTATAAAATGCCTTAACGTTGCTCTTACAAAGGCTAGAAATACGAAAATTACTAGGAGTACTATTTTTTGGTAAATACGACATTGCTAAATCACATTTATCATTATGATGATTTGTTTATGGAAGAATGGTTGATTCTTAATGCCAAAAACCTCATTTGTATTCAAAGGTTCTTCCATTTTTCTTCTATATATTATGAAAGTTGAATTTGTCAAAAGTAAGCATTTTGGTATTGGTGCAAAATCAATGTATGATAGATTTGGTAGCAAATTTCCTCTGTTGTGAATCATTCATTTTTTATGCATGTATCTCTGTAACACCTTTGGAAAATCCCACATCATCGGACCACATGAGAGACATTGGATATATAAGTAAGCATTAGCGTTGTATGCTTAACTATGTGGTTAAGCATACCTAGCTAGGAGTACTATAAGGATGTGTGACGTCCCTACGAAGTCTCCATCGATTGCCAAAAACAAAGTCGTGAGGGGAAAGGTCGGAGACATGACCAGAATCCTAAAGTAGAAAATATTGTGTCTAGGAATATGGGGCATTACAATCTTAGCCTCCGGAGTGGTGTGAACATGTTGCAACGTGTTAATTGGAATCCACTAATAGTTAAATTCTTGAAGAACTTTCAATTTAGAAGGCTAAATCTTTATCATATGGGAGTCATCTTGCTCTTATGAAATCGATGTTTGATAGTTTTGTAACATATTAAGTTTATCTCTTTTTCATGCATTATCAACATCCTTAATATTTTAGTGGGGAATGGGAGAAATTTCTTTTGTGAAATCTCAACTGAGGACTGAAAATTTTTGTGGATTGCATGAATAAATGTTGCTTTGCGAATAAGGGATATGATGCTTAGGAATTAGAAGCATTAATGCATCCGTTTACGAGTCATGATGGTGAATATGAATTCCATAGAGAAGGATTATTTAGCTCTATGGAACAAAATAATCCGATCAATTCATGCATGCATTAACGAGTCTTGATTTGACTTTGAACAAAATAAGGGGTTCAAGTAATAAAATATCACATATAGACAAGTACATAATAAATTTATTTTATATTTTTAATAGTTTGTTTTATATTTCAGTTCGGATATATATTACGAATATAAACTATCATGCTTCAAAATATTAAATATCTGAAATAATCATATATGGTTTAAATATACAGCGTGATTCTTCATACTTTTTAATACATAAATGGATACTATAATCTCACTCATCTCATGGTAATGCACGGGTATTAAAACCTTGTCAATATCAAATATTATAGTTTTATATTACATTACGCATTGTAGGTCCCGAGAGGTTCCCAAAGTATATAGCTTTAAGCTGTAGAAGGGGGGGGGGGGGGTGAATACAGCAATTTAAAGACTACACTCTATGTTCTCAATGTTTGTATGTATTATCAACAAATTGTTAATTACAAACAAGCTTGAATGCGGAAAGGTTCAAGCTGAGATGACAGATACAACAGTATGTTCACTAGTCTAAGACAGACTCAAACTAGCTTACAATGAATACACTCACTAAGAAGCACTCACTGTTTTTACAAGACTCAGACGGACAGCTTATGTAGAACAACTTAGACACAAATAAACTGTATTACACAGACAGGCTTGCATTCATGTAAAACACACTTGCACGTTCACTCTTGGCTTCAGCACTTAGCTTTTTTTTGGCTTAATCTTTCTGACCTTAGAAGCTTCCTTTTATACTCACTCAGAGGATCTAAGAGAAACTTCTTCATTGGACGGAATGAAAAAGGAGAAGTCTTGTTGAAAAGACAACATAACATTTTCTGCACTTTTCTGAAAAGCAGACTTGTCTTCACATGTGCAGAACTTTTGTCTTTTCACTTTGTCTACTGTTGCATTGCCTTTAACCAAATAAGGAATGTAAACTTTGCGTCTTTCTTCCTTGTAAAAGGCCTATTTTGATATAAGAAAAAGGTCTGTCATCCTTTTTCAAATAACCTTTTGTCTTCATGTAACAGAACAGCTTGGGCAGACTGAGCAGTTCTGATTTCCACTTTGTCTTCGACTTTGTAAACTGATCTTGTAGTCAAATACTGTTGGGAAATAGTTTAAGTATATTCAAGCTGTTAGTTAGACTTCTCAGACTGTTAGTAGATTTTAAATGTAAATTCAAAGTTCATGCTGTTAGTTGAAGAAACTCGAGCTGCCAGTGTAAAAGTTCAAGCTGCCAGAGCAAAACAACTCAAGCTGCCCTGCTCATGCTGTCAAGGGATTCAAGCTGCTCAACAGTTTCAGAAACAGAAAGTGGCGGATTTCAGGAAAACGAACACAGGAAGATTCCAGCATATATACTATCAGAGAAGTACTTATTCGTCAAGGAAACATATCAAGAAGCAATATAAATAATAGAGAGGTCTTTCTATGTATAGGAGTTTTCTGCAATATTTGAGTCTGTAATTGCTTTGTTGATTAAGTTTTCATAGCCTCTAAGGTTGTAAAACCCTAAGAACAGTCGTGTGTTCTTCGTCTAATCCAACAGATAGAGGGTGATTGTAATCGTTGAATTCAGCAATACAAACAGTCTTGATTATTCTTGTGTGTTTATATATTGATTCTGAAAGTTTTGATAAATAATTAAGTGTTATTCCGCAAACTTCTTGATTAACTTTGATTCAAAGCAAGATTATTGATTTATGCTCTCGATAAATTCAACAGTTAGTTTGGTATTCGGTGGTAATTCATATTTAGATCCTGCAAGTGGTATCAGAGCCAGGTTTGTCAAACCAGGTTGTTCAAATCAGGTTTTTCAAACCTGGTTACTCTTTGTTTTTCTAAAGTCGAAAACTTTCTTTTAAAATTTTAATTGTTTTGCAATGGAATTTGAAAATAGCAGCAGTGGATCTGGGCAAGGACTCAAAGTGCCTATGCTCAAGCCCACTGAGTTTGAGATGTGGAAACTCAGGATTCAACAGCATATTCAATTCATTGATTATGCCATATGGGAAGCTGTTGAATTTCCTCCTGTAGTTGATCCAGAACTTGATGATCAGGGAAAACCAGTCAAAACTCCTCCAAAAACTGAACTTGAAAGGAAGGCTAGAATGAATGAAGTGAAAGCACTTACACTTTTACAAATAGCCATTCCTAATGCTTATCAACATCAGTTTAAAAAGTTTTATACTGCTCATTCTCTTTGGAATGCCTTAGAGAAGAGGTTTGCTGGTAATGCCAGTACCAAGAGAAACCAAAAGGACCTCTTGAAACAGCAGTATCAAAAATTTTCTGGTGGCAAGAATGAAAACCTTACTCAAATCTTTGACAGGTTCAACAAACTGATAAGTGAACTAGAAAGTGCAAAGGTCAATCTGGATCAAGATGAAGTCAACAGAAAGTTTCTCAGATCTCTTGGAGAAGAATGGACAGTCTATGCTGCACAATGGAGAACAAAAGACACTCTTGATGAGATAGAATTGGATGATCTGTATAACAGTTTAAGAGTGTTTGAGACTGAGATTGATGCTAAAAAGAAATCCTTTTCTTATAATCACAATACTGCTCTTCTGTCTTCTGAAAAATCTAATAACTTTGATTCTTTCTCAGGTGGTGATGGCAACTCTGCTGAAACTCACTATGAGGCTTTTGTTGCCAATGATGGATTATTTGCTCTAAATGTTGAAGACTTGGAACAAATTCATCCAGATGATCTTGAAGAGATGGATTTAAAGTGGCAACATGCAATGCTGACCATGAGAGCCAAAAGATTTCTGAAAAGAACTGGTAGGGCCAACTTTCAAGCCAAGACAGAAGGCAAACCATCTTTTGATAAATCAAAGTGGAATGCTATAAATGCCATAAGCTTGGTCACTTTGCCAGAGAATGTAGATCTCAAGGTCAACAGCCATCAAGGACTTCACAACCCATTCAAACATCATCATCAACAGCACTTGTCTCTCAAGAAGACAATGTGTTTGACTGGAGTGATCAGACAGAGGAAGAATTTCAAAATCAAGCACTTATGGCAGAAACATCAAATGTCTCCTCCACTGAACTGCCCTCTGAGGTAAATTCTAAACTCTGCTCTCAATCATGCAAAAATATGGTTAAAAAGTACAGAGATCATAATGAGAGCATGTGCAAAACTCTAGCTAAGATGGAAGAAAGGAGATATGAATACATGCAAGCCATAGAAGATCTGGAAAAACAGATCAATGATTATAAGGATAATGAGATTCAAATGGGGTATGATAGAACCTATCATGAGTGGGAGAAAAAGGAGCTAAATAAGAAAATAGAATCTCTGAATAAAAAGGTAGAATAGACTGAACAAAAGGTGTTTGAGGCTAATAAGAAACTAGAATCTGTTAACATAGATCTAGGAAACTTCAAGTTAGCAAATCAAAAGCTGGAACACCTAATGGAAGTCCAATTTAAAGATAGAGTGAAATCTCAGGTCAATCCCAAAGAAGGAATAGGATACAGAGCTACTCCACCTCCATACAATAACAAGTACATTCATCCAATGAGTGAGGCTGCTGACAGACTTGTCAATGAACCACTAGATGAGTCTATGACTATTGTAGATCCTATCCTTGATAACAGTCCTGAATTAAAGGAAGATAAGAGTCAAAATAGAGACTGTGACACAATGAGTGCACCCATAGAGGTCCAAGCTCCCAGTAAGAAAGGAAAAGAGAAGATGAGTGTATGCAATGCTACTCCACAAGTTTCTGTACATTCTAACTGTAATACTGCATCTTCATCAAAAGGAAATAAAAGAGGTAAAACTGTTTCTATTTGCACATGCCAAAAGCATGGTGTTCAAAAGTTTCCTAAGCAACAGCAGGTAAGAGGAAATCAGAGAAACAAGAACCAGAAATTGGCAGAAAAGTCTGGTTCTCCAATTCAAACTGTCAAAAGATGTTTTCACTGTGGAAGGAAGAATCACTTAGCCAAGGATTGTTTTTATAAACCAGCTGTTGCAAAACAGACTGTGCATCACACAAAATCAAATCCTATTCAGGCAAAGCACTCAAAAGTGAAACCTTCCACATCAGTTCCAAAGAAAACAGTTGATCACAGGTTTTCAAAAGTTAATAAAAAACAATCCACACATCAAAAACAAGTTTTGGCAAAGCCTAAATTAAGTTTTAAACAAATATGGTGTGTCAAGGACAAATCTGATGCTCAAACTGCTAATGCAAAAGATCAGACTGCTAAGTCAAAATCTGATGCTGTTAGTGCAAAAACTGAAGCTGTTAGCACTACAAACACAACTCAAGCTGCTGAGCATCAATCTGGAACTGCTAGTAAATCATCTGAGACTGTCAGAAGAAAAGATGATCAAAATAGTTGGATACCTCATATTATCACCAAATACTCTCCAAAGACTCCATCAGTAGATATCACTAAATATAAGAAGTCAAAAACAGTATTTAGTTATGTCAATGTACAAGGCCAACCCAAAACCAATTTGGTTTGGGTTTACTCCACTACTGACTAAGCTGTTATTTGTGCAGGGCAACCACAGGTCTCCTCATAGAACAAGATGGCACTTGGACAGTGGATGCTCTAGGCACATGACAGGCAATTCTGAATGCCTGTCAAATTTCAAAGGTTTTGATGGAGGTTTTGTTGCATTTGGAGGCAACTCAAAAGGAGGTAAGGTTATAGGTAAAGGTACTGTTAATGCAGGCAACATGACATTCCATGATGTTTTGTATGTTGAACAGCTTAAGTACAATTTATTAAGTGTCTCTCAAATCTGTGACAAACAAAACATTGTTCTGTTCACAGATTCTGAGTGCATTGTTCTTTCAAAAGATTTCAAAGTTCCTGAAAATCTTGTTTTACTAAGAACACCAAGAAAGGACAATGTTTACTGCCTGGACACAGATCTCTTATCTAAATCAAATACTTTAAGCTGTTTAATATCCAAAGCATCATCAAATGAGTCTGCTCTTTGGCATAGAAGGATGTGTCAAATGAACTTCAAGTCCATGAATGCTTTAGTTAAAAAGAATCTGGTAAGAGGCTTACCACAAAAGGAGTTCATTTGTGATGATCATTGTGTAGCATGCCTTAAAGGTAAGCAACACAAAACTTCTCATAAGACCAAAGAAGTAAATTCAATCTCATCTGTCCTTCAGTTGCTACATATGGATCTATTTGGTCCAACATCTCTTTTGAGTTTGAATAAAAGGGCATACTGTTTAGTTATTGTTGATGATTTCACCAGATTTACTTGGGTTTACTTTCTTAGAACCAAAGATGAGACTGCTGAGCTAGTTAAGTCTTTTATTCTTAAGATAGGAAACCAATCCAACTCCAAAGTTAAGGTGATAAGATCAGACAATGGAACTGAATTTAAAAATCACATTCTAAATAGTTTCTGTGAGTCCAAAGGCATTGCTAGACAATATAGTGCACCAAGAACACCACAGCAAAATGGTGTAGCTGAAAGAAAGAACAGAACATTAATTGAGGCTGCTAGAACAATGTTAGTTGATTCAAATCTGCCAATGACTTTCTGGGCAGAAGCTGTTAATACAGCCTGTTATGTTCTAAATAGGGTTCAAGTTGTTCAATCACAAGGGAAAACTCCCTATGAGTTATTCCATAACAGAAGTCCCCTAATAGCTTTCTTCAAGCCTTTTGGATGCCCATGTACTATCCTTCACACTAAGACTCACTTAGGAAAGTTTGAAAGTAAAGCTGAAGAAGGATTCTTTGTAGGATACTCAACCCAAAGCAAAGCTATAGAGTATATAACAGTGTGTCTAAAACAATTGAAGAAAGTGCCAATGTTGAATTTAATGAAAATACTGCAAATATCAAAGGCACTGGTCCTGATTGGTTGTTTGATTTAGATTCACTAACAAATTCTCTGAGCTTTGTTGAGTATACTGCAGAAGCTGATGCATACAGGGTTGAAGCTGCTAAAACAAATTCTCATGCTGCCAATACAACTTCTCAAGCTGTTGGCACAAAGTTTCAGACTGCTGCAGAATCACCAAGTTGGGATGATTACACCACTCTACCACTTCTGTCTTGTGATCCTCCAGGGGTCCTGAATGCTCCACTTAATGCAAATCCAGACACTGAAGTGCCATCCCCAAGTCCTGAAAGCACAGCTCCAACACAAAAGGAAACAGTCCCAGATTCAAGTCAAGCTGTTCCAGAAACTGAACCATTCACTGGTTCTGATGGAGATGATACAAATCTTGGAACTTCTTTTCAAACAGAGAGAGAGCCCACACTAAGAGTTCACAAGTATCACCCTCTCAATCAAATACTGGGTGATCCAAGCACTCCTGTTCAAACAAGGAAAATGGTTCACAATGAGACTGCTGCTACTGAACAAGCAGTTCCTGAATTCAGTCTAGCTGCTTTTGAACATGCCTGTTTCATGTCTCAACTGGAACCTAAAAAGGCATCAGAAGCATTAAAAGATTCATCTTGGATTGAGGCAATGCAAGAAGAGCTTCTACAGTTCAAGATCCAGAATGTATGGACTCTGGTGGATCTTCCTAAAGGTAAGAGAGCAATAGGTACAAGATGGGTGTTCAGAAACAAGAAAGATGAGAGAGGGATAGTCATCAAGAACAAAGCAAGGCTAGTAGCACAAGGGTACACTCAAGAAGAAGGCATAGATTATGATGATGTATTTGCTCCAGTAGCAAGAATTGAAGCCATCAGACTATTTCTAGCCTATGCAAGCTTCAAAGGATTTAAAGTGTATCAAATGGATGTCAAGTCTGCTTTTCTGTATGGGACAATTGAAGAGGAGGTATATGTGTGTCAACCTCCTGGATTTGAAGACTACAAGTATCCAGACAAGGTGTACAAGCTAGATAAGGCTCTCTATGGTCTCCATCAAGCCCCCAGAGCATGGTATGACACTCTATCATCATACCTTTTACAGAATGGATTCAAGAGAGGCACTCTGGACAAAACACTTTTCACTAAGTCCATCAAAGCTGAGATTCTACTTGTCCAAATCTATGTTGATGACATCATCTTTGGCTCAACAAATGATTGTGTATGCAAAGAATTTGAGAACCTAATGCACAAAAAGTTTCAAATGAGTTCAATGGGGGAACTCACATTCTTTCTAGGGCTGCAGGTTAAACAGAAGCCTACTGGTCTATTCATAAGTCAATCAAAGTATGTCAAAGACATACTGGAAAAGTTTGGCTATCATGACACAAAGGTTGCAAGCACTCCAATGGATCCTCATAAACAGCTCCATACAGACAAAGATGGCATAGATGTGGACATTCATCTATACAGATCCCTTATAGGATCTCTCATGTATCTAACATCTTCTAGACCTGATATAATGTTTGCTGTCTGTGTGTGTGCTAGGTTTCAATGCTCTCCAAAGGATTCTCACTTGGTTGCTGTTAAGAGAATCTTTCGATACCTTAAAGGCCAACCACATTTAGGCCTATGGTTTCCCAAAGACTCTCCTTTTGAACTAACTGCTTATTCTGACAGTGACTATGGTGGTTGCAACATTGACAGAAAATCAACAACTGGTGGATGTCAATACTTAGGAGCAAGATTAGTCTCTTGGCAATGCAAAAAGCAAACAACTGTGTCAACATCATCCACTGAAGCAAAATATGTAGCAGCTGCAAGCTGCTGCTCCCAGGTAATGTGGATTCAAAATCAACTAAGAGACTATGGTATGAATTTCTTATCTACTCCTATTTATATTGACAACTCAAGTGCAATCAGCATTGTGCAAAACCCAGTGAAATTCCCAAAAACCAAGCATATAGAAATCAGATTTCACTTCATCAGAGATTGTAATGAAAAGAAGCTAATCCAAGTTACCAAAATACATACAGATGATCAGTTAGCTGATCTATTTACAAAACCTTTTGATGTAGGAAGGTTCACTTTCCTAGTATCAAATATTGGTATGATAAACATGGATTAATTGGTTTTCATTATTATCTACTCAGTATGCTTATTTAAGGGGGAGACACTGTTTCATTGAAAAGATGCATAAGTTTTAAACTAACAGCATGAGTATTTTCTCATGCTGCTAGTTCATTTTCTCGGACTGTTAGTTGTTTTCACTTGATCTGTCAAAGTGTGCAGGGTATTTGGGTAATTTCTCAAATGTGTGCGCGGGACCCAACCTTTTCGAAACCTTTAAAGGTCCCGGTTTTGTTCAATTGTAACTACCAGTTACATATTCTTCTTCCACGGCCTCTTGCTTTCTCTCTGAACGAATCACACATTCTTCTTTCAAACCCTAAACCATCGTTTCTTCATCAATGGAGTTGTAAAAGAACACAACTGCCTCCCATACACCCTAAAACACTCTGAACTTCAACCGTTTCATGCAATGATGGATTTCCTCAGGCACTCCCATGTCCATTATGCCCTATCCATTAACCCTACTATATACATCTCCCATATTGAACAGTTTTGGAATCATGCATCAGTTCAAACAATCAATGGAGTGCCTACCCTCATATCCAAGATTGATGGAACTATCATCAATATCACTGAGGAATCCATCAGACATCACTTGCATCTTCAAGATGCCTCAGGTAATCGACCTATCCCTTCAAGCTTTACATTTTGGTCTTCAAAATATTGGTTATAGGGGTCCTGCTGATTCTTTTACTTTTCTTAAGGCACACTTTTCTCCTAAATGGAAATACCTTGTGCATATTATTCAGCAATGTTTAAGCCCCAAAAGAACTGGTTGGTCTGAGTTTTCTTCAAATATTGCCACTGCCTTAGTGTGCTTTTCTACTGGCCAACAGTTCAATTTTTCTAACATGATTTTTCAGGGGATGTTAAGGCATCATTCCCTAAAGACTGGGAAATTTCTCATGTATCTTAGGTTTTTGGCAGCACTTATTGCACACACCTGCACAACTCCACATTTACATAAACGAATACATGTTTCCCATAGGCACTCATTGTCTTCAATCAAAAGGCTGTTAAAGCCAAGTGCCAATTTTGTAAGTATAGATGTTCCATTGCCCTCTGCAATGATGAACATCATTCCAGGAAACAGAGGAGAGGGTCCTGAGCAGACACAGCCCAACATTCCTGCTTCACCCCCAGGACCCCAACCCACTCCTCATGATACAAATATTCTATCTGATCCTTTTGTACAGCCAAAACGCCCACTAAGATACTTATATAAAAGGAAAAGGGGACCAGGAGCTCCTTCCTCCTCCTCCCCTAGACAAGAGCCATATATCCCTGTGCAGGAGGATACTTCTGCACAGAATATCCAAAGGGAACCAATTGAGGAAACTCCCATCCTCTCTCAGGAGGTGAACATCTCTTCAGAGATGGTTCATATGGGTTCTGTGGCTGGCACTACTGATGTCTCTGCACAAGAGGCACAGGACAGGGCCAACATAGCTAAGACCACGCCCATGGCAACAGCAAGTGTGCAAACACAAGCTGGAAGTCCCCAGAACCAAGAAAAGAGGGGCCCAGAAGTTTCTACTTCTGGTCTTAATGTCAGTGATAGATCACAAACACCCCAGGTGTTTTCTGATCTTGAGACAAGTCTGCAACTCATGCTCTTGACGGATCCCAAGCTGAAACCTGTTGTAGCCATGTTGGAATATCAAAAGTCCATCATTGCTGCACAGGGGGCTCAAATTTTTGCACTCAAACAGGCAGAGGCTGCTCAGCATAAGCGAATGGATTATCTTCACAAAGGGTTCACCCTCTGTGGAAATAAAATCATAAAATTAGAGCAGATGATTCAAACCCAAGGGGCAAAGGTTGTAGGTCCTTCTGACCAAACCAATGCTTCCAAAAAGGGGGAGAATCAGGAGGTTCCCAAACCAGTCCAAGCATCTCCAACAACAACAGTCCAAGCAGCATCAACAGTTCCACTTTCTAGGCTAGCAGTCCCAACAGCTTCTCAAGCTGTTAGCCTAGAAACTCAAGCTGCTCCTTCAAAAACTACTGGAGTTGTGATCAGGGAAGGCATTCAAGCTCCATCAAGCACAGTCCAAGCTACAACATCTGCTGCAAAAGACAAGGGCAAGGGCATTCTCATTGAGTCTCCAAAGCATAAATTTTCCTCCAAAGAAGCCCAAATTGCCTTTGATGCTGAAGTTGCCAAAAGAATAGCAGAAGAACAGGACAAAGAATTGGATCAGCAAGCCCAAACCCCAATGGATGATGATGAGACTTTAGGTGATTACTTAAAGGGGTTTGTGGTTAAGCAAGGAGCAAAGAAGAGAAAGATGCCAACAGGGCACTCCAAGGCTGAGCACAGAAGATTTCTAATCAATTTTGCCTTTGCAGCAGGTATTCCAAAGAAAATGGCTCAGTCCATGCCAACTGAAAGGCTGCAAGAGATTCATGACAAGGAGATGGACAAAAGAAAGAGAACAAAAGTCTCTCCAGAAGCTCAACCATCCCAAGAAGTCCAACCATCAACTCAATCAGTCCAAACTGAAGCTGCTGCCAGTGCACCTGCTCCCACTGATCAAGCAGTTGTTTCTATTCCTTCATCTGTTAAGAGGGTGCTCTTTGAGCAACAATTGCAAAAGGCTATGGAGATAGAGAAGCTGATTGATCAGCATGATTTCACAAAGCCTCAAATCAACTACTGGTTTGCTAAGTCACTGGATGACCGTGACTTGAGAATCAAGTTTGTAATCAGAAGAGAGTCTGGTCCTGAAGAAGAGTATGATACTTTTTGGCAAATAGTTCAGAAGCTGACCAGGGATGAACTGATAAAGATGTACAACATAGGGTCTGTTACACAAGTGAGATCTGCTCTTCCACAAGGGAAACAACTCATCAGAGATCTAAGTACAGTGGTTGACCCTGAATTTGCAAGACAAGAGATAGAAGATGCTGAGAAGAAAGGGAAAAAGATCAAGCAAATTGATCTGTTTGTCAAGTCAAAGACATACAGAATCAAATTCACAGATGGGTCTAGTATCTTCTTCAATCTTGAGTTTTACAATTTTTCAAAAGATATGTTGCTGCAAATAAAATCAGCTAGAATATCTTGTGATAAAGAAGAGATGAAGAGAGAATTTTTGAAGGCTATAGACCATAAACTTGCACAGCTGTAAGTTTTGAAAGCCTTGGTTTGTAAATAACAGTTTACTTATTCATTTCCATTTTTTTTATATAGAACTTAAAGTCTTGTGTAAAGAATTTAAGTTAGGGGGAGATTGTTGGGAAATAGTTTAAGTATAGTCAAGCTGTTAGTTAGACTTCTCAGACTGTTAGTAGATTTTAAATGTAAATTCAAAGTTCATGCTGTTAGTTGAAGAAACTCGAGCTGCCAGTGTCAAAGTTCAAGCTGCCAGAGCAAAACAACTCAAGCTGCTCTGCTCATGCTGTCAAGGGATTCAAGCTGCTCAACAGTTTCAGAAACAGAAAGTGCTGATTTTCAGGAAACGATATCTACATGAAGATTCCAGCATATCTACTATCAGAGAAGTCATTATTCGTCAAGGAAACATATCAAGAAGCAATATAAATACATAGAATAGGTCTTTCTATTGTATAGGAGTTTTCTGCATACTTTGAGTCTGTAATGGCTTTGTTGATTAAGTTTTCATAAGCCTCTAAGGTTGTAAAACCCTAAGAACAGTCTGTGTTCTTCGTCTAATCAAACAGATTAGAGGTGATTGTAATCGTTGAATTCAGCAATACAAACAGTCTTGATTAATTCTTGTGTGTTTATTCATTATTGATTCTGAAAGTTTTTGATAAAATAATTAAGTGTTATTCCGCAAACTTCTTGATTAAACTTTGATTCAAAGCAAGATTATTGATTTATACTCTGATAAATTCAAATCAGTTAGTCTTGGTAATTCATATTTAGATCCTGACAAATACAATACATGAGGACTTGGAAACACATTCCATAAAGTGTTTAGCCTGTTCACAAAGAACAGGTTCTGTTCACAAAGAACAGAACACTTGTAAACTGCCCAAGCTGCTCACCAGTGTAGAGCAGCGTAGACAGTTTATGTCCAGCCTGTTCAGCAGACAGAACAGCTTGGAAAACTGTCTTAGTTGCAACACATGCAACATATAGAACAACTTTGAACTGATATTGCAAATCACTTTTTAGGTATTATTAAGGCATAAACAGGCCTTAACTTTTACCCATCAAGTGCATCAACAGGTTTGATTAATAATCTCCCCCTCAGATGCAGAACAGGTTTGACTGAGGCCTTTTTGTGCCTAACACGCATGTAATCAAGAAATTGCTTTAAGTGATAATTATGGTTCTATTGAGGTTATGAATAATTTGAATGCATATAAGTGCAATAAATGAAGTTTTGGTGAGAAAACTTCAAAATTAAATAGATCATTAAATATTCACAATTTGTATCTATTTATTATAGATAGTAGTAAAAATTAGTTGTTATTTATCTAATTACGCTTAATACTTAATGCATATTTACTATTGTATTGTAAGATTAATATTAAAAAAACTTAATACTTTCTTCATTTTCACAATTAAGTCTCTAAACTTTCTTCTTACAGTGTAATTCCCTAAATTATTTTTGTCTTATTCAAAAGTATATATTTGACCTGTTTGACCGGTTAACCGGTTACCAAACAAATAACCTTAGTTTTTTCACATGATTAATGTTGGAAAAATCTCATCATCTTTTCATATTTTAGCGATTAAGTCCCTAACTTTTTATTTTATCAGTTGTATTTTACTGGCAAATTCGATAGCCAGTCAAAGATATATACTTTTGAATAAAACAAACATAGGTGAGGGACTTAAACAATTGGAAAACAAGTTTAGGAACTTAATTGAGAAAACAAGAAAAGTTTATTGGGTTTTTTCAATATTAACCTATTCTTTGTATTCAGGAGCATATGAAGGTCTTATTAGTATGATGTTCGGCTCATTGGGCTTTTAAGGTTTATCACTTTTAGAGTTTATGTTCTATATATAGGGCTATTGTTATCATTTCTAATAGCATTGTATTGTATTGTATTCTTCTTTTGCTTGAATAACCCTTAATCATTCAGTCATATATTTGTCATCATGGTATCAGAGCGGTGATTGTTGATTCGTTGAGTTCTCGGTTTGTCGCACCCATTCACCATTTGGTTCGTCGTTTTGTCTAATAATTTTCAGCCAGGTCTGCGTAACCGTAAAAAATCAACGTTATGGATTCGTTCATCGTTGGATCGTCACAATTTTTGGTGTGTAGGTTCGCAACATACGTTTTCACTTTGACCGTTGGGATTGTTGATTCGAGATTTGTATTTGGAGATATTTACTGTCGACCTAGCTGGTCTGTTTTGAGATTTTCGGCCAGATTTGTAGCTGTGGGGAAAACGCTTTTCTGACTTCATTAATTGTTGGATCGTCACGATTTTTGTACTGTACGTTCTAAGCACTTATATCCTAAAATCTCACCGTTGGGATTATCGATTGTAATTTATCATTTTGAGTTATTAATCGTCGAAGGTGGCTGCAGATTGAAATCGTGGTTTTTTGCAGACTAGTGTAAAACTGAAGGTATGACTTCTTAAACCATTAGATCGTTGTGATTTTTGGACTGAAGATTCAGAACACAAATATCTTTAATCTGACCATTTGGATTATCGATTAGAGTGTTTTGTTGGGACTTATTTATATTCGAAATTGGTTGCTGACTCTTGATTTGCTAGTTTTTGAGTTTTATATTTGTTTCGTCGAAGTTTTGAATTTGTTTGGGGTTATCGTTGCTATCAAGGATTGGTTTTTGAGTATTTTCAGCCATCTTCTTTTGGGTTTATTGTCTTCGTTGATTCGTTGATTACGGTTAAGGTTTTTGACTGACGGTTTGTAACTAATTGTTTGTTGATTCAGTTAAGGTTATTAGAGTGTAAAATTTACTATAATTTGGGCTTTTGGTTCTTGATCATTATACTTCTTTCGGAATTTTTCGTCATTAATTGTGATTTAAATTGAAGTCACAATGGTTGCATTTGATCATTTGGTTATTGTGCAACTTAAACAGTATCTTGGTTCGTCACACTGCCATGCCAGCCTCTCTATCAGGTTTGTCTTCGTCTAATAATTAAGGTATTCATTTGTCCTTATGGATCTTGGATTCTGGTGCATCTCATCATATGTCTCCTCGTTTGTTTTCATTGTTTCTTTATCTCCTGGTTCGCCTATGTCTATTATGTCAGCTAGTGGAACACCTATGCCATTAGAAGGTGTTGGTTCTATTGTCCACCTCATGTATCACTACCTGATGTGTGTTATGTTCCAAAACTTGCCTTGAACCTTGCATCAGTTAGTCGATTGTGTAAATTTGGTTATTGGGTCTTCTTTTCTAAAATTGTTTGTTGTGTACAAGACCCACGTTTTTAGACAGTGATTGGGACTAGCCATAGACTAGGAGAGCTCTATATTGAGGATAATCTCAGGGTGTCTGATGTTGCAGCTTCAGGTGTTGAATTATCTTCTTTTCATTTGAGTAAATTGGCATCTAATTTTTATTTGTGGCATTCTCGTCTAGGTCATATGTCTACGTCTCGTTTACAGCTCTTAGCTTCTACGGGTGCTTTAGGTCCATTGAACAAATCTAATATATCAGACTGTAGTGGTTGTAAACTAGCAAAATATTCTGCGTTACCTTTTAATAAAATCATTTCTTGTTCTTTGACATCTTTTGATTTTATTCACTCTGATGTATGGGACCGACCCTCTCCTGTTTCTTCTAAGGGAGGATCCAACTATTATGTTTCATTCATTGATGACTATACTCGATAATTGGGTTAATCTAATGAAACACAGATCCGATTTCTTTTCTATTTATAATGAGTTACGATATTAAAACCCAACACTCTGCAATCATCAAATGTTTTAGATGTGATTTAGGGGGAGAATATAAATCTGTTGATTTCACACAGTTACTTGCATCCGATGGAACATTGTACCAAACTTCCTGTACTGACACTCCTCAACAAAATGGTGTTGCCGAAAAGAAACATCGTCATCTTGTTGTGACTGCTCGTTCTTTGTTATTGTCTTCTAAGGTACCTAGTATGTTTTGGGGTGGAGCAATTCACATTGATCTCTATGTCATCAATCGAATTCCTACTGCTCATAATTCTGGTGTCTCTCCTTTTGAAAAGCTCTATGGTCATAGACCTGATTATACTTCCTTACGTGTTTTCGGTTGTGCCTGTTTTGCTCTTCATCCTCAAGTGGAACACAATAATTTGTCAGCTCGATCTGCTTTGTGTGTATTTTTGGGATATGGGATTACTCAAAATAGTTATCGTTATTTTGATCCAGTGAGTCAAAAGCTCTACGTTTCGCGTCATGTCACCTTCTTAGAACATATTCCTTTCTATTTGATTCCCGCTCAGTCTCACGACATGACACAACTGATAATAACACTTCAGATGTCCAAATTAACACATCTGATATACTGACAACAGAGACGCCTACAACATTGGATGACTCTATTACAGAAATACATGTAGCTCCTCCTATGCCTACGTCCGTTCCATCGCCGGTTGAGAATATGGATGTCCGTACTACACACAGGTCCATTCATTTTCGTAAGTCGACTAAACTTCCTATTTTTGCTTACTCGTCTTATTCTGCCTCTTTTGCTTCGTTCATTGCCAATATACATCGTTTGTCTGAACCAACTCCTTTAGAGAGGCTGTTTGTGATCCTCTTTGACAGGATGCTACCGCTGAGGAATTGACTGCTCTTCATTAGACTCATACGTGGAATTTGGTTCCGTTGCCATCTGGAAAGAATACTATTGGTTGTTGTTGGGTTTAAAAGATCAAGACTAAGTCTGATGGGTCTGTTGAAATGTATAAATCTTGTCTTGTTGCTAAGGGGTATTTGCAAGAATATGGTATGGATTATGAGGAGACTTTTTCCCCTGTAGCCAAAATGACTACTGTTCGTACGTTGATTGCAGTAGCATCTATTCGCAAATGGAAGATTGTTAGGCACAAAAAGGCCTCAGTCAAACTTTGTATACATCTTAGGGGGAGATTATTAATCAAACTTGTTTGATGCACTTGAAGGTATAATTTAAGTTTTCTTAATGCCTTATTGAAACATGAAAAGTGATTTGCAATATAAGTCAAAGCTGCTTACCCTGTTGCATTTATTAAAACTAAGGCAGATTGTCCAAGCTGTTCTATTCTGTCGAATAGGCTGGACATAAACTGTCTACGATGCTCATGACTGTTGAGCAGCTTGGACCAAAACTAAGTGTTCTGTTCTTTGTGAACAGAACCTGTTCTTTGTGAACAAGTTATACACTTTATGGAATTTGTTTCCATGTCATCATGTTTGGTCTTGGATGAAAAGATCAGTTTGCAAGTCGAAGACAAAGTGGAAAATCAGAAGCTGCTTACACTGCCCAAGCTGTTCTGATACATGAAGACAAAGCAGATATTTGAAATGGGTGACATACCATTTCTTATATCAAAATGGCTATACAAGAAGAGGAAAGGATTAAAGTTGACATTCCTATTTAAGGTAAAGCAAACTGCAATAGAGACAAAAAGGAAAAGACAAAGATTCTGCAATATAGGGACAAATGTTGTTTTATCAGAATATGCAGAAAAGCAGTTTTGTCTTTTTTGAAAGGCACTCCACTATCTCTGCATCCAATGAGGAAGGTTCACCAGTATTCTATGTGAGAGTATAAAAGGAAGCTTCTAAAAAATGTGAGACAACCAAGAGTGAGATATTCAGAACGTGCAAAAAAGTGTGTTTTCTTGCATGCAAAGTCTGCTTAGAATAAAACAGTTGAGTGTGTCCAAGCTGTTCTTGTTCAAACTGTCTGTCTGTCTTGTAAAATCAGTGAGTCCATCTTTGTGAGTGTATTCATTGTAACTGGTCTGAGTGTGTCTTAGATTAGTAGTTTATTTGTTGTTTCTGTCATCTCAGCTTGAATCATTCCGTAGTTCAAGCTTGTTTGTAATTAACACTTATTGATAATATACATACAAATATTGAGAAAGTGTGCTGAATTTTAAATAGTTGTATTCACACCCCCCCCCCCCCCCCCTACAACTTACAGCAACACACTAGGGAAATATTTTGGGACCTACAAAGATTTCTGAAATGGATGTCAAGAATGCTTTCTTGAATGGTGATTTGCATGAGGAGGTTTACATGAATCCTCCTCCTGGCATTGCTCACAAGCCAGGAGAAGTATGTCATCTGCGCAAAGCTTTATATGGTATCAAACAAGCTCCTCGTGCTTGGTTTATATAGTTTTCCACAGTTATCACGTCTCTTGGTTTTCGTTTAGTAATCATGACTCTTCTTTGTTTGTTAAATGTATGAGTGCAGGACGGATACTCTTGTCTTTGTATGTTGATGATATGATTATTACTTGTGATGATTATGTCGGTATTGAGTCCTTGAAGCGTGATTTAGCTCTTCGTTTTGCTATGAAGGACTTAGGGTTGCTTCGTAATTTCCTGTGAATAGAGGTTGCTCATTCTGACAAGTGATATCTTTTGTCTCAATCCAAGTACATTTCGGATTTGTTTGACTGTGCTCGCCTATCTGACATCAAAACTGTGGATACTCCCTTGGAAACTAATGCTCGTTATTCTCCTACTGATGGTGTTCCTCTTGATGACCTGACTCTGTATCGTACTATTGTGGGTAGTTTGGTTTATCTCACAGTCACCAAACCTGATATTGCTCATGTTGTTCATACTGTTTGTCAATTTGTAATTGCTCCTATGACTACACACTGGGGGGCGGTCCTTCGCATACTGAGATATCTAAAAGGCACTCAGTTTTAGACGCTTGTGTTTCCTTCATCACCTTCTTTTGAACTTCATGCTTACAGTGATGCTGATTGGGCTAGGCATCCTACTGATCATAAGTCTACTACTGGTTCTTGCGTCTGTCTTGGAGATTCGCTTGTTTCACGTTAGAGTAAGAAGCAGGATGTTGTTTCTCGCTCTTCTACTTAAGCCGGGTATCGGGCTATGGCTGCTACTCCCAGCAAAGTTGTTTGACTACGTTGGTTACTTGCTTACATGGGTGTTCGATTATCTCAGTCTACCCCGATAGACTGTGACAACAAAAGTGCTATACAGATTGCTCGTAATTCAATCTTTCATGAACGGACGCAACACATTGAGATTGATTGTCACTTCACTTGCCATCATCTTCAGATGAGAACTATTTCCTTGCCGGTTGTTCCTTCCGCTCTACAAGTTGCTGACATTTTCATTAAGGCGCACCACTCTACTTCTCGTTTTTGTTTTGTCGGACAAACTCTCAATGTTCATTGTTGTGGCATTGTGAGTTTGAGGGGGGATATTAGTATAATAGTATAATGTTCGGCCTATTGAGCTTTTAGGGTTTATCGCTTTTATGGTCTTATGTTTTATATATAGGGCTATTGTTATCCTTCCTAATTCTATTGTATTGTGTTGTATTCTTCTTTTGCTTGAATAATAAACCCTTTGTTAGTACATCTTGGGTGACGATAGCAGTCTAAGTTTAGATAGCATTTTGTGTAAGCCAATTTACTCCTTTGATTGAATAATAACAAGTGTTTGATATATATGTTTGATTATGTATGTTTGATATTGATTGACTGTATGTTTAAACTTAGGGTAACGTATTGCAATAAGTTCAAACATAAAGTACAAAGATAATTCAAACATAAGTTCAAATATAAGTTTGAAAGATAAGGTTCGAGTTTTGGCTAAGTTCGAATTTGTCTAGGAGGACAAGTTCGAATAGGCCTTGGGCCAAGTTCGAATTTGTCCTAGACAAAGTCGAACCTGTCAGTATAATTAAGGGTTAATTCGATTAATTATCAGACTTTTGCAGAGGCTTGTCAGATTTCAGAGAGTTTAAGTAAAAGGGCGATCTCGAACTTGCTAGCATTTGGAGAGTTTCGTTCGGAGAGAATCATCGTGTTGGGGTGTTCTGGTTGTTCGTCTATCACCGTGGTAGTCTCCGTGTTTCGGTGTGCGTGTTCTTACCGTCAAGCCGCTAACGACGATTCCGCACTCGTTGGAAGGTGTCGCGTCAAGATAGGATCCATAGAGAGCAGACCTTACACCCTTAATCATTCGGTCATATATTTGTCATCATGTCTAAGGAGCATTAGTAGCATTTCATAGCATTTAGTCAGGATCGTCCCATGTGAAACACCCATACAATACTAATCCATGTTTAAGTGTAATTAACAATAATTAGTACAATAATACTTGCGAAATTGGGGTAGAATTAAAACTTTTACAACTAATGCATCATAAGTGATGCATCCGATTAAAAACTATTAATTCTACAAGGTTACAGGTCATGATCATGCGAACGAATAGTTAAGGTCGGGAAGTCGGCTACCCAAAAACCCATCACAAACAACCAAAGCATTACCGTTAGTCTCGAGTCTACAATCTTCGACAACAAAGAAGAATATGAACCTCCCGCTTGATAGCTCAAAACCTGAAAAAAGGTTAACAACTAAAGGGGTAAACAACAAAAGTTGTTTAGTGAATTATAATATTAATATGCATAACAATTACATGATAGCCATGTCTATCCAACCCATATTTCCTATCAACCAAAATACAAAGGCCAATGATGGCCAATGCCAAATTAGAATGGGATCACCTCATCCTCGTTGAGGACTATCGGTGTCCCACATCAATTATTGATTTATCTGGATTCACAACAAGATGCCTCATCTCACAGAGGGCTATAGGCTTTCTAAACTATAACACCATTGCACTTCATTTCACTGAGGACTATTAGCATTCCCGACTTTAAACATTGTTTTACGTTCCACTGTCACCGCCCGGCCTAACCGAGTCAAGGTGGGGAACCAAATCAAATCTTGGGATCCACTACACTGCTTATCATAGTCGAGCCAAAGTGGGGATCCCAATGAATGTCATAGTAGCACGTTGTAACGTTTTTACATAGTCGCCTTTCAAAGTCGGCACGTTACATTACCACAGTACGTACTGCTAATGACACAAATCAAAGGTGATGAAAAACATGATTGCGGCCCCACGTGTCATAATCATCGCCACGAAGGTGGCCCGTTGCCGTCCTCACATGATGCCAACACCGCCACTAGGATATAACTCATACTTGCGGCCCAACGTGTCAAATCATCATCGCCCGCAGGCGGCCCGTTGCCGTCCTCACATGAGATAATCCCATCCCAATCCAATAACCACATACCTCATGGTCGTCTAGGGTTCCCTATAAAAGTCGGGTGTGGTATTGCCTCTAGCAAAGTATGAGGTTGTCCCTTTCAAAATCGAGACTTCCGACAATTCAAATATGTCGGCCATCTGGCATCCAACGGGGCCAGGGATATTCCATGCACATCCAAAGGGGTCCAAATCATATATTGCAACAAATTATGGTTCGAGATGACTCATGAGAGTCTATAATGGTCCATAAGACCAATTAAAAGAAACCACCTATGTACTAAGTTCATATAAGGCCCTAGGAGTTCCGGACTCGATCCAATACCCTCAAACCCTTTAAACACTTAATTCAGAGGTGTAATGAACGTATAAGACCCAAGCATCGACCCCCGACCAATAAAAATCCATTTTTGCGCCAGAAACACGGTCATGGCGCGACCAAGAGGTTAGTCGCGCCGCTACCACACCACTGGGAAGCTCCCTGCTCTTTTTTTAGTAAAAAAAACACATCAAACTCCCAAAACCTCCATAAACGTTTTCGTAACTTTGGAGGGACTTTACCAACAATATTAATAGCATATTAAGGTCAATTAGACAGCTCTAAACATATTATTAGAATTACTTCATAACATTCCATGATTCCATGGAGCTCATACGGACTCCGAACGAGTCCGAAAATGACCGAAAACTCCAACCGACAACACCAAGCTCCAATTGAGCTTGTAATCAATTCTAATCAATTCCATAGAAATATTTGACATATTTAGGCTATGTTTAGACATTCATAATATTTACAAACATTTAATTCAACCCAACAATGATTAGGAACTCATTGTGGCATTTCACCGAACACTTGGCGTGCGGTTTAGGCGTAAAACACAAACTTGAGCCTTTGCTCGAGTTTAAACCCAACCAATACATGTATCATTAATACAACATCTTTAGACCATTTTATACCTTTCCCACACATTTAAATCATAAAAGATCATCCATTCATTCATATGAACTCTTTTGAGTTCATAAATGGGTTAACACCCAAATCACCACTTCAAAGCTCTAAATGAACATCTACTTAATTCCATTTGATTCCATATTGATATTTTAACATATTTGGTTCAAGATTAAGCATCATTATCTTACTAAAACATCAAACTCAAATCCATAACCCATTAGGTCTCATTTGAGCCCTAAATTGGGTTCAAACCAAAACTAACCCAAACTACCAATGTAGTTGCATATTATGGCTCATTTTGATCATATAACAACATACTAAAAGATTGGAGCCTTTACAAAATATTTCAACATAACCCATTTAGGGTTTCAACTCCAAAAATGGAGGAATATAGAGAAAATGAAAAAGAAGAACAAAGGAGGTGATTATACCTTCCAAGATGATACAAAAATCTGATTTTGAGAGCTTTAATCCTTCAATCTTTGATCAAGCCCTAGCTTTCTCCCTTCTCTTCTTCCTTTCTTCACTTGAGAGAAACAACACACACAAATGCAAGTGTGTGTGTGTTATACGGTTTTAACAAAAAAAAAAAAAAAGGGTGTGTGGGTTTGGCAACTTGTCACCTACACCCCTCCAACTTCTCTCTCTCATTCAAGATTCACCACTCAAGAAAACCTTTAATTTATATTAACTACATTGCCATTAATAGCATTTATTTGAGGTAATTGCTATAAAATTTCCATAACACTAAAGTTCACAATTAAAATTGCTTAACAAAGTTGATTACCTCTTTAATTAATTTAATATTATCTCCAATTAATTTTCATTATTCCAAAAATTATATTAACTCAACATTATTAGGGATATAATTACCTCTTAATTATTCGGGGTGTTACACAATGGATTTCAGAGGCCCTATTCTTAGGATTACAACATAGACTCTTAAATATTTTAAACAGTTATTTGATCATTTTGAGACTTAATTTTAATCTGGAAGTCGTGAACGACAAAAAAATGATTAGTGAAAAATCTATACTATATAAAATAAGAAAACCACTTGGAGTTTCTAGACCATTAGATGGAAAGAAATCAATGGTCCAGATTAATGACAACTCATAATTATTTATGAAATGTCTCTTATACCCTTAATTAAAATCAATAATTATACTTATGTCATTTTTTTAATTCATTTTCCAATTTTACTACCTTAAGTTAATACATTAAATTTTGATTTTAATTTTTTCATTAATGAATTAATATTTATCTAAAATAAATATGTGTCATTATTATTCTTAATGATCATAGTTAAATTCAAATGTAAAAATTTGGATTTAAATGTAGAACTGTACTAAATAAAGTTAAAAAGTTTTGTTAATTGTTTTGCTAACAAGATTTAAAATTTAATTGATAAAACTTCAATTGTGAATATGATAAATTTTGATTTGTTGATTTTCAGATATTCAATTTTATATTTTATCATTTTCAAAATATATACACATTCACATAATTGAAGTTTTTTGTTTCTTACATTGATATTTCATATTTGAAGTTAATAAAAATTAAAAGAAACATTTTTTTCAAACACATATTATCTGTTTTTAATAATACAATATAATAATACTTTTTTATTTAATATCAAACAACTAAGTATTTTTTCATCTTTAATTTAACTAGCTTTCAATTTTTCTATTTTAATTATATATAAATTTTATAATAGTTTATTAAAATATAAAAAAATATGTATTTTCTAAATCAACACATGTAATACATGGGTTGATTAACCTATATATTATAATAAAAAAAACAATTCATGTCATGTGTCAATTCTACAATACAAGAAAATTTTATTTTTCCACGTCTTTTTCCAAATTTGACACCTTAACTTAATTGCATTAAATTTTGACTTTATTTTTTTCATTAATTAATTAGTAATAAATTAGATTTTGTAACATTTAAAATTAATGTTTACCTAAAACAAAATATCTATCACTATTATCCATAATAATCATAAGGGATAATTGCGCAAAAAACCCCAAACTTGTCCGCTTTTTGTGATTAAAACCCAAAACCATTTTTCGTTGCATAGAAAACTCCGAACTAACTAAAAATCAGTATATCAAGGTTTTATCGATGAGTAACGGGTTGAAACCGGTTATTAATCCTACGTGGACTGGTAAATAACCTACGTAGAATTATTTTTAATTGTTGAAACCGATTTCCAAGTATTACACATCATTTTTAACCACGTTGATAATTTTTAATTGTAATTTTTAAACGGGATTACCTCATCTACGAGCGTTAAAAATGATGTGTAATACGTTCACCAAAAAGATAATTACAACTTATAAAAAATAAAAGATAAATACAATTTAATATTTTTATAAAAGAAAAATATACTCTATTTTTTAATCTATAAATAATAAAAAAATATACACAATTATTATTTTTGTATGTTTTTATTTTTACTCATATACATTTTATATAAATAAATTTAATTAAAAATATCCACGTAATACGTGGGTTATAAACTAGTTAATATGAATAACACGAATCAAATTAAACTTGATATGAATACCCAAATCGATAGCCAATCATACCGGTAATCAAGTCGCTAAGAACTTCAAGCTTCCAAACCTTAAGGAGGTGTGGAGGCTCCTTACTCTTACGTGTTTATGCCTCAAAAGGTAAACAACTAAACGAGATAAACAACACTTATTGTTTAGTGGGTTGCTA
The DNA here is from genome assembly GCA_020465985.1 of Centrapalus pauciflorus. Classification (NCBI taxonomy): domain Eukaryota; kingdom Viridiplantae; phylum Streptophyta; class Magnoliopsida; order Asterales; family Asteraceae; genus Centrapalus; species Centrapalus pauciflorus. Next base: position 296,423 of record JAANYP010003210.1, on the reverse strand, counting down.
GTTTGATACAAATAATAATAACATATATTAACGCCATAAAATTCAACTATTACAAAACTTAAGTTTGATCTAGTGCAACAAAATTAGCTTATAAATTTGGGGTGAATTCTCTACACTTTTATTGACATCTAATGGTTTCTCACAACATCGATACATATCATAGTTCCAAAAATGTTGTCTCACCCTCACCGAGGTCTATTGGCTTCTCAAACCACCAATACACTTTACGATTCTACTTTCACCGCCTGCCCTAGCCTAGTCAAGGTGGGAAATCCATATATTGTCCATTAGGTGACCCATTACAATCAAAATTTATGCTCTAATCAAAACTTACGGTCCACAACTGACAAATGTGATACAAATACATGCTAGCACGATGCAACGTAACGTGTAATCATCATCACCATAGGTGGCCCATAGTTTCTACAAACTTGTGCTAACATGGTGTAATACACATTTATTGGAACATCATGCCAATACATGTTAGTATCGTACAACATGAAATCATCATCACCACGAAGATGACCCGTTGACGGACTACACATGGTGCAATCCAGTTTTCAACAACAATAATAATCTACAATGTATGATACTACGAGGGTGTTTGGTTTTGCGTTATTATTAGTTTATAACGTTACAATAACGCAAATAATTGGTTTAAAGTGTTTGGATTGGATACGTTAATAAGTTATTATTTGTATTTAGATTTAATCCTACCACACTTTTTCATAAGTTAAAAAATGTGGTTTATTTGCTTAATAAGTGATTATTTTGTCATTTTACAAGTTAAAACGCAAATCCAAACACTTTAAAAACTGATTATTTGATAATTATGATAACAAACATCAGAAGCTAAACCAAACACTACATTTCCGGCAACACTTTTTGTTACAACTATTATCTAATTATTAGTTTCCAAAACGCTACAGCACTTTTTCAAAAGCAAATCCTAACACCCTCTACATTGTTGTCTCATGGTTACCGCAAAGAGTCATATTGGCATACAATTCGATGAACTTATTGTTGGGCACCTGCCCAGTTGCCACTTTAAGCGTATCGATTATATGATCCCATCCAACAAATTGTATTTAATTATGTTGACATATTACCAAACTTTAGATTTTCTACCGGGCGCTACTCGGTTACCACCTTTGACATACCGATTAAACAACCCCGGATAAACAAGCAATAACTAATTAGTTTTGTCACATTAATCGAGACAACAAATAATTTATGTAGCTCTATGTATGACTCAACCAACCAACAAGTTTATTGAGATACATGATGCAATTACCGAATTTTTAGTGTTCCCATAAGTGAGCATGAATGATTCTCAATAATCTATGTACTACAATGCATCCAATAATAGGCAACAACAAGAATAGTCGTTAGCCAAGAATGGCAACATGGATGTTCAAATAAGTATGGTGACATAATCAACAGTTAAATATGCAATCATTATTCTACATTAATCCTAAAACTCACGGTGATCGATGTGAATAAACGTTGGTTCCTCAAGCCAAACCTCGACTAGCCATCACAAGTCTAAGTTGCTTCAGATAAGCTTTGACAACCTAATTTACCTACACAATGTTTATATAATGTGCAAAGAAGTCCAAAAGTCATCTATTGATCACTAAAAGTTCACAGAAGACGTTTTCGGTTGATAACGAAAGCTCTAGTCGTTTCAATATCTACGAGACCCGAAATTGACACCCAACTTTGGAACCCTTTAAACCTTTTAGACAAAATGTTTTGACTCGTGTAGTCACTTGGGGTGACTCCTCAAGTAGAAGTGGTCTGACAAGCCATTTCTTGCTGAACTGGTGGTGTCTCGACAAGTCAAACCTTAAACATGCATTTCTAAGCTACATGTATTAAACCTAAAATTTTCAAAACTCAATACCAATCAAAACCAATACTTTGAAACATTTGTATAACATATATCAATGTCTTTGAACTTATTTGGAGCTTCTAAAACTCACCAAAACGTCACATTTCAACCAAGACTCCATTTGAACCCTAAATGGGTTTCAACTTCAAACAACCATTACACATCAATACATTTACATAGATTATGCCAGATCATCTAAATAACAAACATATGATAACATTTAATGATGTTATGAACATTACCAAACCCCAAACCCATACCACAAAACCCATTTAGGTTTACTTCCATGAAAATGAAGAATGCAAGTAGAATAAGGAAAAGAAAGAATTATGTCACATTTACTAGCATCTAATACACAAAGGTTTTGATATTTAATCATCCAACTTTGATCACCCAAACAAAATTCTATTTTTTCTTTTTATCGTGTTGTATCTTCTTCTTACAAAATGAAAAGTGAGTGTGCATTGTGTGCGTCTGACACCCTTGCAACATAAACCACCATTACATTTAACCCGGGATTAAACACCACATAATTTGATACATAATGATCTGAATGCTAAAACAAGTGCGGAATCAATAAATACATGAATACAGTACATGTTTTTTTTAAACACCCTACGGTGCTACAAGGTTTCAAATCTAAGTCAACATACTCAATAGATCTTACAACATCCCAAATGTATTACAACAATAATCCCATGGTCCAGTTATCAAGATGACTAGTAGATATCTTCAAAGACTTTAATTAATGACCTAGCTAGAAGGTCCCGCAGCAGATTTCCCTTCTCCTGTATTGTTGGTACATCCGGTGTGACGACAGCAGTCTAGTTTTGTTATTGATATCATGATTGTGTATGATGTTTACATTTGCATGGTAAGTTCTAGACTATCATAATAAGTTCTAGAATAAGTTCTAGAAATAAGTTCTAGATTAAGTTCTAGAATAAGTTCTAAAATAAGTTCTAGAATAAGTTCTAGATTAAGTTCTAGAATAAGTTCTAGAATAAGTTCTAGATTAAGTTCTAGATTAAGTTCTAGAATAAGTTCTAGAAATAAGTTCTAGAATAAGTTCTAGATTAAGTTCTAGAATAAGTTCTAGAATAAGTTCAAAGATAAGTTCAAGAGGAGCGTCTACAAGTTCGTAAGGAGCGTCTTCACGAACTTATCGGCTATATAATGAACTTATCTTTGTGAATTCAGTGATCTTTGACGGCTCAGAGGTTCTGACGAACTTGAGAGCAAACAGAGCATCCGGGTGAACGAACTTTTGCAAAACCAGAGCAAAGATTAAGGCAGAGGCGATCTTGAACTTGCAAGGCGATTTTGTGTTTGTTCTTGGAGAGAATCACGTGTCGGTGCGTTCTAGTGTTCGTCTATCATCGTGTGTGTCTCCGTGTTTCGTGTGCGTGGTCTTTCCGTCAAACCGCTAACGATGATTCCACACTCGTTGGACGGCGTCGCGTCCAGATAGGATCCGTAGGAAAGCGACCTTACAAGTGGTATCAGAGCCATAAGGGTGTTCTTGGTGTTCTTTGTGTTCATAAACAACATTTGTGGTTTCTTGGCGTTTTGGACGGGAAAAATCACATTTTTGGTTATTTTTTCGAGTTATACAAGCCAGATAACGGAGAAAAGTTTACATTAGTTCACCTTTTTGGTCGAAATCAGTATTTTTAGACTTAAAATATTGGTTTAAACTGAAAACTTGAAAAAATCGAACTTTTGGCCGTTTTTCGAACTTGCGGCGCTCGAACATAGGGGGTATTAGGGTTTGTTCGAATTTGACTGAAATTTCAAATTTGTCAGAAAATACGCTCCTCTCGAACTTGCTTTAGGGTTTCATTCGAATTTGGCTGAGATTCGAACTTGCTAGCATTCGAATTTGTCAGAAATCTCGAACTTGTCAGACCTTCGAATTTGTTGATTTCGAACTTAAACAATTTCGAATTTAATTTCAAACGAATTTAATTTAAACTAATTCGAACTTACCTAAGTTCGAAAGGGTTTATTTTAAATTAAATTACCTAAGTTCGAAAACAAAAAGTTTAGAAAGGATGTCAAGTTTGCAAAAATTAATTGAAATGGATCATGAGGTCGGCAAGGCAAATTCTACGCCAAAGTTAATGAAGTTGGAAGATTATTATTGGTGGAAGGATAGGTTCGCCGATTTTGCTCGTTTCAACGATATGTGAATGTGGATTTTTATCGATGAGGGATATATTCCACCTACGCAGGAGTTTGAAGGTCGTCAAAGAGTCTTAACATATCAAAATATGAAGGATGATGATAAGAAACTTTATGAGGCCGAGAACCGAGCTTTCTCAATTATCCTTTTGGCGTTACCTCAAGAAATTCTACACACCTTGAGAAATCATAGGACTGCTAAAGAGCTATGGGATGCTCTAGAGAAAAGGTGTGAAGGAAATCCAAGGGTACGCAAGGGAAGGAACGAGATGCTGAAACAGCAGTTCGCTATTTTCAAAGCATTGAAAACCGAAAAGCTGGATGAGACAATAACAAGAATCTATCATCTGCTGACAGAGCTGGATAATCACAATGTTGATTATCGAGAGACTGAGAAAATAGAGAAGCTTCTTAATGCTTTACCAGCGAAGTGGGAAATGTACAAAGCGCTTATCAAGCATGATGAAGAAAAATTTGAAACTCTCACTAAGGAGTTATCGGGACATTGAGGGCCTGCAACTTCAAGATATAGAAGAAGGAGACGGAGTATGATCAGGTTCAAGATCTTGAGATGTACTTTGGTAAATCTAAACCATCTAATTCTAGTGTATCTAAGTCTGAAGCCACAGCGTTTTATTCTGGAGAACAAGAAGGCATACCAAGAGAAGCAGAAGAATCTTATGATAGGGCCTTTCAAGGTTTTTCAAATCCGGATGATCAGACACAGGCATCTACTTCAGGATCATCGTCTCAGGGATACACAAAAATGCCAATGAGTGCTAAAACGGCAAAGGAGCAACTGAAGCTTCTAGCATCGTTTGTAGCAGCTTACGGGAATTGTATTCAAGGGAAAATAATTGATCCAACTCTATGGGAAGAAGATTATGATTAGGTGGATCCGGATGACTTGGAACAAATGGACGTACAATGGCAATTGGCTATGGTCAAACAGAGATTGAAGAGGTTCATGAAAAGAACGGGAAGAAATCTAAGTGTGAACAATGTAGGATTTGATAAGTCAAAAGTTAAGTGTTATAACTGTCAGGGGTTGGGACACTTTGCGAGAGAGTGTCAAAGACCTAAGATGGATAATCATCAGAACTCGGGACGTCAGTATTCAGCGAGTTCATGGAATCAGAGATCAGGGAATCAGGATTCAGTAGCTGGTTTACTTACTAATGTAGGGTCTAACAAACAGTTAGATGGCACATATGATTGGAATACACATCCAGAGGCGAATACTAGGGCTTTCATGGCCGAAGTGACAGATTCGGATATGGGAGCAGAAGAGGAAAAGAAAGAGGATACGCATCAGTCTGATTCAGATCCTTTGGTGCTGGAAAGTACTGAGGAGCTAACTACTTTGGAGTTTGCAGCTCAGATGGCCAACATCAAATCTGGTCGGAAAAAGGTAATTCTAAACTTTTCTACTCTTCATGATTTATGTGTTTTATGTATTACTTTGAATGATAAATTGAATTTAGTACTAGAAACACATTCATCTATGACTGCTCAAATTCAACCGTTAAAATCAGATAATGCTAATTTATTAGACATTAAGGAAGATCTTCAGGTCAAACTGAGAAATGATGCTCAAGATTTAATAGTTCTGAATGACAAATTAATTGAACAAAGTGTCAGGAATGAACTAATTTATGAGCATGTAGAGTCACTAACCAAAGAGATCTCTCTTAAAGATATAGAATTAGCTAAGTCTAGGGCTAAGGTTCCTGAGACAAATAGCAACCATGTACCTACTCCTTAGGATGAGACCAATGATATAGTTAAATCAAAGGTAGTCAAGGTAACTGAGTCTTTTAAAGTATCTTCAATTACTCCTCAGGTTAGGCAAGCGGTACAGTGTGTTGAGTCTAGTTGTAAGCCAACACTAGAAGAAGAAAAGACTGTAAGTAATAATAACAAAGGGGAGTTAAACCAAGGTGTTGATACAAACAATCAGGGAATTAGTAAGACACTTAGGTCAAAGAGTGCCTATTAGAAATCTATTGACAAGATGTCTTGCTTTAAGTGTCATGAGAAAGGACATGTTGCTTCAGGTTATCCCTACAAAAAGTCAGAGTCTTCACTAAACATAGGGAAACAAGAGCAGCAAACCTTAAAAACAATGCCTAGTGATACGAGCTGGAATAATTCTCAAATTTCTGAGAAGAACTCAATTGTGATGTCACGTCTAGGTAGTCGACAACCACCGGTGTCTCTCAGACAAAATGACGGACTTAGGAATAATTCACCGAATAGATCCCCTAGTCAATCAATGTCTGGCCCCCAATCCATTATTAGGAATAATACACCTAAGAGGAGTCACACTCTCGTTGGGTCTAATTCTCCTAATAGACATAAGACATAAGGTAGAGCCCAGAACTATCAAACTGAGATGTACTATAACAGAAATTATTCAAGGGCTGAACCGCAAACACCAACCCAAAGGTCGAGAATGGATGTTAATCACTCAACTCCACAACAGGTTCTCAATCAAAAACCCAAGTCACCTGAAAGGAGAGATGGGTATTTGAAAGAGTTCAAGTTTGTGGATGAGGATGATATTACCAAGTCAGTCATGGCTTGGGTTCCCCGTGACAGCTAACTTTTCTTGTTTAGTCTGCAAGAGTTACCTACAGGACCTAATAACAAATGGTTTATGGATAGCGGTTACTCTCGACACAGGACAGGGGTACAAAGGACGAAACAGCAGGCATGCTGATTGGGTCCTTAGACCAAGTGGAGAAGTCTTACGGGAAAAGGGTAAAGTGTGGTAATTGATATAACAATGTTGGTAATAACAACTATGCAGATTTATTCACTAAACCTATTGATTAGCCACGCTTTAAGTTGTTAGTTCAACTAAATGGTATGCGTAATCCAGAGTAACTTGACCTTAGTAGATTTTCTTTCCTCTTATAGTAAGTTAGTGGTTTAATAGATTTTCTTTCCTTTTATAGTAAGTTAGTAGCATATGAGATTTTCTTTGCTTTTATAGTAAGTTAGTAGGTAGTTTATTAGCTTATCTTAAAAATGAAAAACAAAAGAAAAAAGAGAGAAAATCATAAAAATTTCAAAAAAAGAGAATATCGAAAAATGAGTTAAGTCTTAGATTCATAGGTTCAAAGTGACGAAAATTAGCACAGTCTAAATAAACTCTAAGTTTTAAGCTTTCGCACATAATGCACCATAAATTCTAAGTGATGTACAATTTCTTGTTTGATGTGTTGGTAGGCATAATACACAAAGGAAATTCTAACAGCTAATAAAATAATCAAGAAAAAGTCATATGTGTAACTAACTTAGATGTATGACCAAATGGTCTTAAATGTTAGAGATATACAGACAATCATTGTAAATGAGGTATGCAAATTTTCTGGGGGATGTATAGCAACATAAAAATACATCTTAAAGAAAAGAAAAGAAAAATATTTTGAAAAACAAGAGGGAGTCAAAACAAGTCGCTTTGTTGTACGTAAGTACAGACCTGTCACCGCTGTCTTGTTAACTTAAAAGGAACTCTAAGACAAACTAAGACACTCTGTTGTATGTAAATACAGAAATTGTGTCCGACGTTTGCCTTTTAAAGAAAATTTGCAATACCGAAAAGTTATAATCATTGTGTGTCTGCCTTGATCATATAAGTATAACTTAGTATGGGACACGTAAGGTAGTTTCTTGATAAATAAAAAGGCCTAGGGAATTTCCAAAGTGTTAAATGTTTAAAGGGAAAATCATACCGACAATCGACTTGGAATGTATATCACGACAAAGAACCAAAGGAATAAAAATTCCTAAGTGTGGAAGTGAAATACTGAAAGTGCGTTTGACACCTCTATCTGATTGAACCTTCTTTGACTTTCTCGTAAAAATATTCTGTTAGTATAAGTTGTAATTTTTAAAGTACTTTTGAGTAGTTTTAATTTTATTTTTACTTCATTTTATTTTATTTTGGTTTAGTTCATTTCATTTTTAATAAATAGGATCGAGGTTGGAATACTAGGATGCATTCTAGTTGGAAAAACAAAGTTTTTGTGATAATCAGTTGCTAAAAGTGAAGGGTTTCGTGATAAGTTGAAAAAGTTGAAAATTGTTCAAAGTTTTTCAAAACTTACGATAAGTTGAAAAAGTTGAAAATTGTTCAAAGTTTTTCAAGACTTACGATGTTGTGACTGTTTAACGAAGATAACGACTGTTTCTCTAGAACTTAATTCTAGTGTTTGGTTACGTTCTAAACCATCAAAGAATGTAAGTAAAGAGAGTTTCATTGCATTTTAATCATTGAATAATGGATTTTAATGTCCTACTAACATATTATGACTTGTTTCATGTGTTGATTAAGTCTTTACAGTGTTAGAATTGGAGTTTTAACAGAAGTATAGATTCTTCAGCTGACAAAGGCGATTCGTGAACTTCAACATCTTAATGCCCAGTTGGATCAGACAGAGACTGATCAGCAGCAGCAGATTGCAAATCTGGAGGCTATACTGGAGGAATAGTTGAAAGATCGTCCATCTCAGGAGAGAAATCGTAGAGAAGTCAAAGAAGATGGCCCGAATAGTGAGCTGGCAGATCTTTCAAGACAACAATTTGCTCAGCTTGCTGATCCTCAGGGGGAGTCAGTGTTCATAGGAAAAGACAAGGATTCAAATACGACTAAAGTAACTGAAGATAAGGTCTGATTGGAGCATTGTCAGGGTTCGATGAAGATGAAATGAGGTTCGTCTTCGAAGATGAGTTAGAACAGGAGGATCTTGAGGAATGAGCGTTTACTCCTAAAGATATACCTAATTGGAAGTCACTAGATGAAGGTGTTATGAATGAAGATCAGAATGTGATAGATCTAGAGATGCTGAAATCTGCACTAAATGATGAATCAGATTCTGAAGTGTGAAGTGATTGATTTAGCTTGGAAGGTCCTTATAAATCAAGGAAGACGATTCTTATGCTGAGGTGTTCGCAAAAGCTATCAGAAGGGAGGGTCGTTCTGGAAGATTTGAAAAGTTAATCTAAGAGTTGGTAGAAGAGCTGTGGCTCAAATAAGAATAAATCCTCTGACTGGTAGGATAGGGACTAAGTTAGTCTACAAACCGGTGAGGACAGCGAAACTGGAGAGGCAATCATGGATAACAAAGAAGAAAAGGTGATTTTGGTATTCATAGAGTAATGAATATCTACTAGAAGCTATCGTCAAGGGGGAGTCTGTTGATACACCCGATGTGACAATAGCTGTCTAGTTTCGGTATTCATAGTCTCTGAATCTGATAGTCTATTATGATCAATGAACAACAACTAGAAGCTATCGTCAAGGGGGACCTGTTGGTACATCCGGTGTGACGAAAGCAGTCTAGTTTTGTTATTGATATCATGATTGTGTATGATGTTTACATTTGCATGTTAAGTTCTAGACTATCATAATGAGTTCTAGAATAAGTTCTAGAAATAAGTTCTAGATTAAGTTCTAGAATAAGTTCTAGAAATAAGTTCTAGAATAAGTTCTAGAATAAGTTCTAGAATAAGTTCTAGAATAAGTTCTAGATTAAGTTCTAGAATAAGTTCTAGAAATAAGTTCTAAATTAAGTTCTAGAATAAGTTCTAGAATAAGTTCAAAGATAAGTTCAAGAGGAGCGTCTACAAGTTCGTGAGGAGCGTCTTCACGAACCTATTGGCTATATAATGAACTTATCTTTTGTGAATTCAGTGATCTTTGACGGCTCAGAGGTTCTGACGAACTTGAGAGCAAACAGAGCATCCGGGTGAACGAACTTTTTCAAAACCAGAGCAGAGATTAAGGCAGAGGCGATCTCGAACTTGCAAGGCGATTTTGTGTTTGTTCTTGGAGAGAATCACGTGTCGGGGCGTTCTAGTGTTCGTCTATCATCGTGTGTGTCTCCGTGTTTCGTGTGCGTGGTCTTTCAGTCAAACCGCTAACGAGGATTCCGCACTCGTTGGACGGCGTCACGTCAAGATAGGATCCGTAGGAAGGCGACCTTACATGTAAAAATTGAACAACTGAGGGGTAAGCAAAGCTTAGTGAATACACAGATTTACGCATTCTATAAATCTTTATGAAGCCACCCAAGTGTAACACCAACGACGCACGGCGTATACTCTCTACGTACACAAAGTACGGCACAAGAGCCGCAGCTCCTTCCAGACAACGCTCGGCATAAGAAAACCAACCATCTGAGACAAACATAACATCGGGGATGACTTACTGCCTACTAGAACCTCGGAGGGATCAGCTCCGGGTCATATAGCGCAGTAACATCGGAATACAGATGCGACCCGCCGGTCCATCGAAAGATGCAAAACAAAGAAACGGACATGCAACAAACAACAATGTGCATCTAAGTCTACGCAAGGTAGTAGAATTCCAAATGAAAGTGAAACAACAGGTCTTAGCAGGCAATGGCTAACATAAAATAGATATAGACATGTGAAATCATATGTACTCACAGTGGGTGCGTTAATTAACTTCATTTTATTTTATTTCTCCTCGGGCATTCAACCGGATTCACAAAGTACCCCACTGTGGGTTAAACAACACCACAAGGGACCTGTTACATTCCATAAGAAGAAGATATCATACACATGTTCATTAGCAAATGAGCATCAAGTTTGTACCATTAAAGTGCCAAAACATTCGAACCGCCATCCGATACTCACGTTTAAATCTCATTATTTGAGGTGTTATTATTCCCAATTAACCCTCCATTATTTACTTTATTATGTTACAAAAGATATCTCAAAAGTGTGGTTGATATATAAGAAATTCGGACACCAGGTCAAATACATAAAATTAATTTTATAAAGTCAAAATACATCAAACTCATGTATGGGTCAAGGTCTGAATCATACCTCATGAACAAGTTTATGCGTCATGACTTACTCTCATAAGTTCATGGCCTCAAGAACTTATGATGGTCCTCTAGAACTTATGAGGGTCCTCTAGAACTTATGATGCAGGTCACGAACTTAAGAGGCAGGTCACGAACTTAATCGTGGTTTCACGATTTTGTTCATAATTTCGGCCTTCAAGCATGCATTTCCAGATCTAAACTCAAGTTTAACAATATGCAATCCATACATTCGATATATTTTCATATATTGAGTGTTTCAATTCCATTTTCCTATCAATAACGCTCTGATTCATCCAGATTTAACCAAATTATGGTTATTTTCTCAAGAACACTAAAATGCATATTCAGATTTTTAACCTTTTTGATCGATTCAACGAATGATTCTTGTTTCTGGAGCTTCTAGAGACTTCAACTGATGATTTCCAACTATTATAACAAACATGCAATCACAAATTCTCAGATTTTAAATCCGATTTTGATATTTAGAACTCTAAAAAAATGAACCCCAAGCTTAATGATTATATTTTACCTTAATTTCCACTTGATCTTTGATAATATTCAGCTAAATCCACGAATTATTCTTCCAAATTCGAACTCCAGCAGAATTTAGAGAGAGAGAGAGATTTAAGAGCTTTTGAACTTGAAGGTTAAATGAACCAAAATAAAAGACTAAGAGTCTTTTTATTTCACAACTTTCGGCTATTTGCACAATTAGTCCCTCTACTTATCTGATTTCATTAAATACTCATTTCATCTTTATTTTATCACCACTAACATTTATTTATCATTATATTAACTTAATAAATTGAATTTTCTCAAATTTCTTAATTACTCATCATAGCAACCGACTTTTAAATTTCCAAATACATACTTTCCGAATAATTAACTTTTATAAATAATCCAACTGGATTACATAAATTACAATAATTTGAGCTAAATATCCTCGATAATAATTATTTAAATCTTAGGATGTTACAGCATGGGCTTCACCATGCTCAAACTTCGTCCTCGAAGTTACTTAAATTCAAACAGATTATGATACTTCATTATCACACCTAACTTCGTTTCCCAGATGTGATTCGTTCCATGGTGATGCTTCCAACGTATAATTACCATCTCAATATCTTTGTTTCTTAATTTCATTACTTTAATATTCAAAACACCTTCTGACTTCTCAACATATATTAACTTCTCATTAATCTTTAATTAAGTATGATCAGCCCAATCTTCATTCCCAATTGTGAAGATCTCCTAAAGTTTCCCACATGAAACATCAGTGCATTTTTATATTTCCTTAGGAAATTCCAAGTGACACAACTGATTCCGAACTTTTCTATTATTCTAAATGTGCTAACACATCTCGGTGTCAACTTGTCTCTTTTTACAGAACGAGTATCACCCCTCATCGGTGATACTTCCAACTATATCCAATCGTTTATCTCACAACTAATCAATTTATAACTACAATCATATTAACACATTTGTGATAACACAGACATAGCAATCAGAGTCCCTTCAATTTCCTTCCAACCTGTAGAGGTTCTACATTTCTTCCCGTAAAAACTTTAAGCTGTGTTTTCTTAATTGTAACATGATAACTAGTGTTATAAGAAATTTCCATCAAAGCAATTTATCTTTTCAGTTGGTATTTAAATCCAAAATACATGATCTCATCATATATTCCATCCGTTTTGACCATCTGTCGGGGGTCCGTAAGCTGTAGTCATAGCTATATGTGTGCCTAATCGCACTTGTAAAGCAAACCAAGATTTGAAAATGAAACGATTCTTTTAATCAGACATAATCGATTCTAGAATACCATAATGAGTTGTAGGTCCCGAGAGGTTCCCAAAGTATATAGCTTTAAGCTGTAAAGGGGGGGGGGGGGGGGTGAATACAGCTATTTAAAAAACTACACACTATTTTCTCAATGTTTGTATGTATTATCAACAATTTGTTAATTACAAACAAGCTTCAATGCGGAATAGTTCAAGCTGAGATGACAGATACAACAGTATGTTCACTAGTCTAAGACAAACTCAAACTAGTATACAATGATACATCTCACGTAAGAAGCACTCCTGTGTTTACAGACTTAAAGGAACAGCTTATGTAAAACGCTTAAGACACACAGATTACTGATTTACATAGAGGCTTTGCTGCATCAAAATCACACTTGCACGTTCACTCTTGGTTCAGCACATGAGCTTTCTTCACTCTGTCTTTCTGTCCTTTAAGAAGCTCCTTTTAATACTAACTCAGAGGATCTAAGACGAAACATCTTTCATTGGACGGAATGAAAAAGGAGAAGATGTTGTTTTGAAAGACAGCATAACCTTTTCTGCACTTTTCTGAAAAGCCAGACTTTCTTTCACCATGCAGAACTTTTGTCTTTTTACTTGTCTACTGTTTCATTTGCCTTATAACTATTTAGGAATGTCGACTTTGCAGTCTTCTTCCTTGTAAAGGCCTATTTGATATAAGGAAAAAGGTCTGTCACCCTTTTTCAACATAACCTGTTGTCTTCATGTTACAGAAACAGCGGGGCAACTAGAGCAAAAAAAAGAAAAAAAAAAACAAGAAAAAGATAAAAAGAAAGAAACACAAACAACAAGAAATAAAATCTCCACCAAATAGACCCCCTCCCAACCCGAGACCTCACCTTGTTCTTTTCTTCTACTTGTTTAAACTGATCTTTTATAAAAAACAACTACATGATTACGTACAAACATATTCATTAACAGTGTTTAGCCTTTCACAAAGAACACGGTTTCTGTTCACAAAGAACAAGAACACTTTTAAAATTGTCAAGCTGCTCACCAATGTCAGAGCAGCGTAACAGTTTATGTCCAGCCTGTTCGCAGACAGAGCACTTGGACAAACTGTCTTAGTTTTGGGGTGGTGCAACACCATGCATATAGAACACCCCTTGAGACTGACTTGCAAATCATTTCAGGTTTCAATAAGGCAGAGTAACACTGGCCTGAAATGCAACCTCAAAACGCTCAAAGGTTTGATATCACTCTCCCCCTCCGAGGTAGAACGGTTTGACTGAGGCCTGTGGGTGGCCGAAACCATCTCCCCCTAGTGCAAAACCAGGTCAAGCTGGGCGTTATCAAAAGCACTATAGTGTTACGACAGGGTCGTTGCGTACAGAAAAGATAAACAGACAGTAAAGTAAAAGATTAGTTTAAGATATATTACTGATTCTGATTACATTAGAACCAACCACAGGTTCTTACAAAAATACAACTAATGTACTGATGTATACTACCATCAAAGTACCAACTGGATGTACTGGGACTGTTTTGTTGGGAGCAAATCAGGGTAAGCCTTCCAAACGGATGGGACAACTGTCCATTCTTCACCTACCCAGACGGTAGATGTGACTTCATTACAATGGAAGGATGCCTGAACCATCTTTTCCAGTTCTTCCCTGTATCCTCAGTTCCTCAACTTCACTTCTATGATCATTGAACTTGGGAGATCATTTAGGCTCTCCTCTTCATAGAAGCCTCTGAGCTGATCCAGATGGCTAACTCTCCATTGCTGACATGCCAAACTGAAACTGCAAGTCTGAAGGCGGCAAGTGTCCTCAGGATCAACTTTGTACAGCTCTAGGCTTTTGGAAGCACTTCTTCTGAGTTTAGGGAATCCTACAATAAAATGCCCCCAGCCAGGTTTTCAATAATTTTGCCATCCTCAAACTCTCTTCCACTTGGCAGGATGACACCTCCTTTCATTTCAATGGCATGAGTCGCCCTTGTCGATCAGTGAAGGAGTAGCTCCATCTCTGTGTCCTTCTTCGTTTCCTGGCCGTTTATTTGGATGTGTCCAAAGACACCGTCAACTCAACTTCTTAGATACAGGCCAATGATCCTTACTCTTTCCATCAACTTCTTGCATATGCCCTGTATCTGTTTAGCAGTTTCAGACTTTGATCACTCAGGGCAAACTGCCACGCTCAACCACTCCGTATCGCCATCTGGCTACATACAGTTGTGGTCATAAGTTTCCACATTCTGGGCCTTGTTGCACCCATCCTTGTTATGTTAAGCTTCCACTGACTGCTTTCCTTGATACAGGGACAGCTTTGACAATGCTTCCTTGCGCTACCCTTCTTTCAGGCAACATCATGAAAACTTTTTCTTAGCCAAGTTTCAAAAGTGGTATTGACTCTTGGCATGGGTTACTGTTGATATTTGGTCACAGGACTGAGTACCTTCTCTACTTCCTTCTCTTTCTCCCCTGGCGATGTCGGGCGATGCTTCCCATTATTTCTTTTCACCTCAAGGTAGACATTGTTTAATTTTCTTGTGGTCTTGGAGTGCAAAAGGATTAGAAGCTTAGCAGCATTTTCTTCTTCTTTTCTAGATTCCTCCAGAGCTTGAAGTGTTCTTCTCTAAACACAAAGACTGTGCATAGGAAGACCCATCTCTTTAGCCCTGGCCTTGTGAAATTGAATTTTGCCGTGTTTTTGCTGTATGGGTCATCAGTGCCTTTTCTTTTCCTTTAGACGGCTGCTGTAGTGACATCAGCCTCAGGAATTTCCTCATTCTTCTTCTTCCTTCAGTTAGAATAAGGTGCCTCCTTTATGCTAGGTCTTCTCGAAGATGACTTCCCTCCCCTCTATAGACTGAGCAATGGTTTTGAGAGAGCGCCTGAGTAGGCCATCAAGCAGCTGAGAGGCCACCTTAAGCTTGTACCGTTTCAAAGGCTCTCTGGATGACCAGTGTGAGTTAGCAGACACTGCGTATCTCTTTAGGAGAAGACAGTTTTTCTCTCCCCTTAGACTTAGTATTCGCAGGGCAGATGACTTCTCCCCCTTGAAAGAGATGAAGCAGCACTGCAAACACCTGTCTGCCTGAAGACACAAAGTAAGCAGTGCTTGCCAGCCGGTTTAGTAGAAGGTTTAGGACCACAAGGCCGAGTCACTAAGTAAGCCAAGTTATCCTTCACCTCAGTAACTCGGGAAAAACAGGTGCTGAGAGGAAGAGGATGAGAAAAGCGATCTAGGGAGGGTCAGCTTAACTATGTTTTCCCTAGCAATGCTTGTCAACAAGCAAACTTTGAAGCTGTGCAAGATGTAACTTCGAGAGAATCTTGCACATCACCAAGGTTTGAAGACCACAGTATTAAGATGGAGCCACTAAGGTGGTCAGGCTGGCCAGAGTGGCAGGGAAGCGTAGACGTGCAGGAAGGTACGTAGTGTGACAGCTGTTGGAAGAAATAGATGCATTAGTGGACACAGAGTCCCTGCTGAATGGAAAGAATGAGGAGCGGGAGGTGGAACATTTGCAGTCTGAGCAGTGAGTGCAACCTCTTGGAGAATGATCAGGCTTGAGAGTGGTAGGTAAAGAGGCCTTGAACGAATCAAAGAACCCCTGGAAGCTGTGCAGACACAGAGTCTGATATGATGGAGGGTAGAGATGCATGGTGTTTTGCCAAAGAAACCAAACTTTGTTGGTCAGTAGAACTGCTGTCCTTCAAGCGCAGGTCTTTGGAGTGGAGGTGTCATGGGTTAGATTGTTTGTGGTAGATGGGAAGTAGATGGAGAAGATAGTATGATGAGGCTGGTGTCATTTTGGGATTTGATGGAGAGGGAAGAGGGACTCTTGGACGAAGCCCATCAGCCTGGGCAAAAGTAAGATGGCCCAGGTTGGAGGGATCAAGAGTCCTTCGCAGCAGGCTGTGTCTGTAGCGCATCACCAGGAGAAGGGGATGATGTTTGGGGTCCTTCCGATGCAGCTTGTGTTTCAACACCCTCATGAAAGACCCAAGTGGTGTTCCCTCTGCAGTGCTCTTGGTCGAAAGCGCCCTGATCATTGGGAGATGGGATTAATGCATTAACATCAGCAGTGGTGAAACCCGGCCTGATGGAAATTTGCCAGACAGGGAGCAAGCCTCACCAAGTGGATGGTATGATCCCCTGAAGTTNTCCCTCTGCAGTGCCTTGGTCTAAAGGCACCTCATCATTGGGAGATGGAATATGCATTTCGACATGAGCAGTGGTGAAACCTGCTGATTGAGGGAGAAGCCTCACCAGAGGGATGGTATGATCCTTGAGGTTCATCAGCTTGGGATAGTGGTCCCTCAGCAGCTGTTTGGTGTTGAACAGCTGAATCATGGGGAACAGAAGTTTGAGGCTGAGCTGCTGATTGGTCTATATCAGCAGCGTGGGCACCTCGTGCAGACTCAGGGTGTGAGGAGATTTGAGTAGGGGACAGTGTGGACACAGTATGGAGTGGAGAGGACTCCTGTCTTTCAATATCCTCAGCCTGTTGGGAGGCTGGGATAGTTGATGTGGGTATCTCCATTTGTACAACTGGTTCCTGTTGGGAGGAACCAGAGGGTCTAGGCTGACTCAAGGGTGACTCAGAATGGAGTGAAGCAGGCTCCAAATGAGCTGAACCTTCTCCAAAAATAGGAGAGGCAGCTGGGGTTGCTTCTTTTACAACTGAACCCTGTTGAGAGGGAACAGAGGAGGTGGTTTTGTGGGCTGTTTTCTTTTTGGCTAGAGATTTTCTTTGGTAATGGATGGAGGATGTGGGTGATTGTGGAGTAGAGAGAGGATCTGGTTGGACAGGATGTGAGACTGGGCTAGGAACAGTGGGGCTGGCCTGTTCCATTGTCTCTTGTGCCACAGAGGCACCAGCCACAGAGGCTTCAGGTTCAACAAATGAACCAGGGTGAGGAGTCTGCTCTTCCTCAGCCACAAAGGCTAAATGAGCAGACTTAGCCTGAGCTGTTTTGGCCTTCTTTTTAGCAGGCCTAGCTTCAGTTGCCATGGTCCTTTTCACAAGCTTGGACCTGGCTTTGGATTTTGAAACGGGAGCAGCAACTTCTGGATCCACCCTCACAGTAGAGGGTCCTTCCACTAAACCCAACAGCCTCCTCATTGGTGTTGATAGAGGAGGCTCATTCTGCAGGACTGGAGTATAGAAAACTCTATTCCCTATAACTGGGAATGCAGCAGTCTTAAGAAGAGGCTGAGAGTTATAAAGATGCTCACCACATACATGCTTGAAAATGAGGCTCAGAAACCTGGGATATCGAACAGCAGCTGGTTTTGACTCTTGCTGCACCAGGTTCCTCATATTCACAAAAATCCATTTAGCCATGTCTATGGTAGTTCCATCCACAAGCTGCAGAACTACAGGGATTTCATCACGGCTCAGTTGGTCAAAGGAACCAACTTTACTGCTGAAGCACATCACCACAGAGGCGAATAAGAAGCTGTAGGTAGGAGAGAGGTCCTTCCTGAACAGTGTTGCTCCTATTTTGGGTTCTGCCACACCACAGAAGCGTAGCAGATTGCCCATTTGATCATTTTCAGCTTGGGGCTTATCGTAAGTTGCAGCAGTTGGTAGATGTAGCACCTCCCTGAGCAGATCAGTGTTGATCTCAATGGTCTGAGTTCCATTGAGTATGGTGCCCTTGATGACTTTGGATTCTGGAAGGTAGGCACAGGTATACCAGAACTCATACACCATCTCCTGGTACAGGACACCAGGAGATGCAGTCATTGCGTAGTTCAACGGATGAACTTTCAGAAATTCCACCATTTGTTCGTAACCCTTCCCCACATAGTTTTTTGGGGATAGCGAGGTTAGCAATGTAGTTGGTGGGCTTGATGGTCAGCATCGTGGTGATGGATGAGTGTTTGACGACATCCTCACCAACGAATACTGGGAGAAAGGGATTAGGTCTGTGAGCCATTTGGAAGTATTTGAGGTCTGAAGAAGCAAAAGACACTTAGTCGATTTTAGGGTTCTTGAGGATTTCTGGAAATGATGAGGAAGACGAAGATGAAACAGTATGTAGGTATTTATAGGATTTGAATGGTCGTGTGTATGAGAGAGAAAAGATTTGGGCGGTTTGATTTGAAATGTTAGTTGACGGAAAAACGGAACGGTTGTCCATGTCAGAACATTTGTCAGACCATTTGACCTTTTTAATCACTAACACACGTAACATACATTATCCGCAGTAATTAAGTTAAATAAAACATAATTTAAGTAACTTAATTATGAAGAAAGGTAATTAAACTGCTGGTCTACGCTGTTGGTCAACCCTGTGATAAGTAGAGTCAACACATGTGGTTCATTCTTCAAGCTGTTCTCCTTTCAAACTGTGTCTTCAGCCTGTTCTCAGTTGTGAGAACAGGTTTGGTCAAAGGCAGTGTGAAGGAATGAACAGGTTAAGGAATGAACCATCAGAGCAGGCTGGACTTATAAACTTCCTTTTATACTCACTTAGAGGATCTAAGAGAAACATCTTCATTGGACAGAATGAAAAGGAAAAGTCTTGTTGAAAAGACAACATAACCTTTTCTGCACTTTTCTGAAAAGCAGACTTGTCTTCACATGTGCAGAACTTTTGTCTTTTTACTTTGTCTACTGTTGCATTGCCTTTAACTAATTTAGGAATGTCAACTTTGCGTCTTTCTTCCTTGTAAAGGCCTATTTTGATAATAAGAAAAGGTCTGTTACCCTTTTTCAAATAAACCTTTTTTGTCTTCATGTACAAGACAGCGTGGGCAGGCTGAGCAGTTCTGTTTTCCACTTTGGTCTTCGACTTGTAACACTATCTTGGTAGTCAAAAACAAATACATGATGACTTGGAAACATTTCCATAAAGTGTTTAGCCTGTTCACAAAGGAACACAGGTTTTCTGTTCACAAAGAACAGAAACACTTTAAAATGCCAAGGCTGCTCAACATGGTAGAGCAGCGTAGACAGTTTATGTCCAGCCTGTTCAGCAGACAGAGCAGCTTGGACAAACTGTCTTAGTTGCAACACATGCAACATATAGAACAGCTTTAGACTGATATTGCAAATCATTTTCAGGTCTCAATAAGGCATATAACAGGCCTTAAATTCAACCTTCAAATGCATCAACAGGTTTGATTAAAAATCTCCCCCTCAGATGTAGAACAGGTTTGACTGAGGCCTTTTTGTTTAATGCGACACTTTATGTAGTGCCACCTTAGCCAACGTCACCTTAGGTCTAAAGCGACACTTTCACTATCTAATGCAACACTTTTCAAAAGTGTTGCCATTATTTTATAAACGCAACACTTTTTATATTCTAAAGCAACACTTTTTAATGTGTTGCAATTATTTTATAAATGCAATACTTTTCAAATGCAACACTTTTAATACTCTAAAGTAACACTTTTAATTTATTATTACCAACTTATTACGACACTTTACTTATCAAATGCAACACTTATCAAATATTGTCATTATGTAAATGCAACCCCAATACCAATCTATTGCAACACTATATTATTGTTTTAAATTACATAAATGCAATATTTTTTAGACAAAAGAAACACATTCATTATTTTTTAAGTTTAATGCAAATACAAATATTTATTTAATTGTTTCGTGATAGTTTTTCTACTTACAATTCAATTTAACAAGAATAATATCATTTCATAACATATCGATCAAAAAGTATTTCAAGTATATTAACGTCTACAACCAAAATAAAGATCATCAAATGTATAAGCGATACAACAAAAAAAGTAAATTACAATCTTGGGAATGCATGTTCAATTCCTCTCCTTGTAATTTCTTTCATACGAAACCGACGCTTATCATGCACACGTCCCTGAATCTATCGATCACTTTGCATGTGTCAAAAGAAAGTAACTAATCTGCAACATATCAAAACACTAACAATATATACCATATCGTTAGTGTGTTTTATAAATTATAAATGATAACAAAAACATTATGAACAAGTATAACTGTGCAGTAAAAAGCGTAATAAATAAACAATGCAGTAAAGAATATTTGAGCTTTGGAAGACGAACTCAAGAGTCAAGTCTCAATTCGATCTTAAATTTGCATCCTGAAAGCTCATTGAGCCATCAAGCGAAACTCAAGCCCTAAACTAAGTTTGTCAAGTTCAAGTTTAGCACATCTAGTTTACAGCATTAAACATACTAGATAAAAATTCATTTTTTGCAACTCTTAACTTCTTTTAATGTTTGATCATTGATTGTTTCATTCGATCAAGGGTTTATTCCATTTGTCACTATGAGTTTGCAAGTAGACCAATATAAATCTCAATATGATTGTCATTCTTTATGTCTTAGGAATGCATAGATGATTCCCCTTTGTATGATGATTCTTATACCCTCAGGAAATGTCTAATGATAACACCAGCCAGATTCAGAACCAGGAATATAATAAGACACCATGCATGTTTTAGGAAATGTCTAACATATATACCCATGAACAAATACTAATTTGAAGATTGAATAAAATTAGACTACGTTTCCAACACCAACGCTACAGGCACATCCCCATGTTAAGATTCGTTAAATGCCTACACCATATAATTCTTGTTGCCATTATTAATTAAAAGATTGGTCATGCTTACAAGATTCTTGAACAAAAACATAAAAGACTTGTCGGCTAATAATTTATGCAAGCAAGCTTCTTTGAAGTTCTATGTTAATATTCTTCCAACACTTACAGAGGTAGGAGAGATTCAACCCCAACTCCTGCAACTAACCTTCTTAATCTGATTGTTGATTTAAGCCCTGCATTGCGTCTTGCTATGACAATTCCTCTCACTGTTGATACACATCTCTTATTCTCCGGCACTTCCTGTAATTTCAATAATCATGGCAGAAAATATATGAAGGACAACCCATATGTCAGTAATAGATCACTAATGTTCAACAATCCCACTACCACAAAATCAACAAACTTCCCTCACCAATCAGAGCTGGATTACATAACCTGGCCTTATATTAGGTATCTCTCGTTGTGCACGCACTTCCTCCACTACTTCTTTATCTAGTTTCTGCAAATAAGTTACATGACAATACAAGGATAAGAAACATCGTCATTTGATAGAACAAAAGTATGAAAATAGGATTTCATGCCTGCATTATGTGTCTAGCTGTTTTATCAAGCCTCGTAAATTTGATGTGAGGTGCAACCTCAGTGGCAGAAGTAGAAGGATCTTCTGGATCAGATTTGTGTGAATCATCCAGTGTCGTAATTCCTCTACTAGTCAAATGGGGTACTAGTAAGCAACACCAGCAAGCGATATAAGAACTCATTAATGGTGTTACAAATTAATGTAATAAACTAAAAATGAAGAATGTAATAATTAAACGATGGAAAACAAATATACAAGCAAATGTAGCTGCAAGTTTTGCATCTCTTTGGCATCTCCTAAAAACATTATGTAAATGCAATTACATTGCCCACAAACCCACAGTCCATAGCTAGCACATTTTACCTTAATTCATGAAAGGCCATACAACCAAGTAAGCAAGTTAGCAAGATGAAAGAAGATCTAGCCAGTAGAGGAAAAAAACCCTAGTTACGTGAATAACATAACACATCCATTGTAAACAAATCAAATCACAATAGAGGAAATAAGCAATCCATAAGTCCACATCCTAAAAACTTATTAAAATTGAATAGTTTAGCAATCTGTTCTTGTGTGTAGTAAAAAGATATATGCAATGAGCAAAAATTACCTGCTTGAAGCAGCAACAACAAATGTGGAAAAGAATAGGGCTTTGTAAGAGCATAAGGGATAGGGTTGTTCTAGATATAACACTAGCGACATGTTTGCCCAAAAGAGAATATGGAGCAGCAGCAAGTGCGTCGAATGGGGAGTAGCAGAAGTGGATCGGGGCAAGTGGTCGGCAACGAGCGAGTATAGTAGAGTAGGCGGCCTATGGAGCGAATCTACAGGAGACAATGAAAGATCGAGAGGGAGAGGATGCAACGTGTGACACCCTTGCCACAACAACCACCATTTACAAAACACCCAGGATTAATCATCAAACACAATTACATAATGATCTGATAACCTAGTTAAAGTGCGGAAGCATTAAAATACATAATTAAAGTAGTGCAACAGTATCAAACACCCTACGGTGCTACAAGGTACCAAATCTAAGTCTACACACCCAATTAAATTATTACAACATCTAGAATATATTTCAACATTGTCTCAAATCATAATTACCGATTAAGTAGTACCAAATCTTCCGAATCTTCACAAACGACCTAACTAGAAGGTCCGGCGGTAAACTTCCCTTTTCCTGTAAAAGTACAACATCTGAGAGGTAAGCGAATTCTTAGTGAATTCAAAGATTACGCATTTTATAAATTTTTATGAAGCCCCAAGGGAAACACCGGTGACAAACATCGTATACCCTCTTCGTACACCAAGTACGGAACCAGAGCCGCAGCCCCTTGGAGCCCAAAGCTCGACACTAAACATACCATCTGAGACAAACGTACGATCGGGGATGACATACTGCCTACCAGAACCTCGGAGGGATCAATTCCAGGTCATATAGCGCAGTAACATCAGAGTAATCGATGCGACCCACCGGTCCATCACTAGATGCACAACAATCGAAAGGACATGCAACAAGTATGAATGTGCATCTAAATCTACGCAAGTTAGTAGAATTCCAAACAATAAATGAAGCAACAGGTCTCAGTAGGCAAAGCTAACATAAAACAGATATAAACATGCGAAATCTACTGTACTCATAGTGGGTGCGTAATTAAACTTTTAACCGATATTATTTCTCCTTGGAATTTCAACCGGATCCACAATGTACCCCACTGTGGGTTAAACAACACCACAAGGGACCTGTTAAGTCAGTTGCAACAATATTTCGAGTCAAATACCATTTGAATCCATAAAACCAAGTTTTGTAAGTTTTGTAATATTTTACCCCATTTCGGGTCCATGTCTAAATTCAAACCACAACTAAGTTTGAACCAATCTCAAGTTCATACCTTGTCCTTTGAATAACTCTTGTTATTTTATATGTTGTCTATGTGTTTTATTCAAAATATTCGAGTTTAGAGAGTGGGTTTTCAATTTTAGGCATTAAATTCGAATTCAAGGGGTTAAATTCGAACCCCACCTTCGAATTTGAGGACAAACTCAAACCCCATAGGTTAAATTCGAACCCTTGTTCAAATTTGATGGTTAAACTCGAAATCAACATGTTAAACTCGAATATATACTCGAATCTAGTACCAAAATCGAGTTTGTTCTTGCATTTCGACTGTGTTCTTGGTATTTTCGAGTTTGTTCATCTTTACAACTTTAAAACATGCATTTCTAAGCCTAAAATCACCCATATATCATGTATTGAGCCTAGTTTCGATTCTGTTATACATACACTATCATATTCTTGCTAAAACTCAAGCAAAACAAGCTCTAAATCACATAAATTAGCATATTGGAATTTATGTTCTTCAAAACCGAAATACATAAACTAAAAAGGGTCGATTCTTACCTTAATCCGTAAGAAATCAAGAATCCAACCGTAGATTGTTGTAGTATTCCTCGAGATCTTTCCGATGGCATATAAATCTCGATAATCGGCCGGTCGGTTTGTGATATAATCTAGAGAGAAGTAGAGAGCGTTTTCTAGAGAGAGAAAGTAGAGAGAGGGAGTGAAAATGAAAATGACTAACTTTTTAGTCTTTTTATTCAACTTTCATCATTTTGCATGTTTCACCCCTCAACTTAACCGGTTCCAAAAAATACTGATTTATTCTTAAATTTATCATTACTAGCTTTTATCATTCATAATATTCCTTAATAATAATTCAGAGTTCAAATTTTCTTAAACTTCGTAACTTCATAGAATAGCAACAAACTTTTAAATATTCTCAAATACATAATAATTGCTCAAAATTCAACTTAATTATAAATTATCCGCCTAATTAATTCTGAATTACAGTAATTGAATTCGAGGATGTTACATAACGAGCTGCTGACGATCTGTTTTGGAGTCCATGTTTCATCAGTTCACCACCGATCATTGACGATCTGTCTTCGTTTGGAGTCCATAGGGTTTTTTGGGGGTAAGAAAGAAAGGAACACAAAAGGAAAATTGGGTGAGAGCGGTGAGATGGAATTATTCCCCCTAAAAAAATTTAGTGTTGATTTTAGTATTTTATTTTATTATAAGAAGTAATTAAAAAAAATTCATTTTAGTATAAAATTAACTAAAAAATCTCAACCCTAGGGCCTAGAATTGGATTCGCATTGGTTCTCTCGATTTTTATTGACTTTTTAAAAAACAATTACAAAATTTGGTCGGGTTAGATCAAATTTAATTTTTAATTAGTTTACCACCCAAAGATATATATACCTGTGATATTTTAAATTTGTAACTAATTTTCTAATTTCACTCTTTTCTTAAAAAAAATTAAATAAAACATATACTATCAAATCTTGTATTTTATTAGTCTTAACAAATAAGACATTAAACTTTTGTATGTATTTTTTAATCAAAATTACAAAACAAGAAATATAGTATAGTCAACACTTAAAAACATGTCATATTTTTTACATTATAAATGCAACACTTCAAAAAATATTATATGTTTTAAAAACCGTGTTGCATTTTTTTTCATTATAAATGCAACACTCTAAAAATGTGTTGCATTTTTTTTCATTATAAATGCAACACTCTTAAAATGTGTTGTATTTTTTTCATTATAAATGCAACACTCTAAAAATGTGTTGCATTATTTATTGAAATATGCAACACTTTAAACAATTGTTGCAAATTGTAGTAAAAATTGCAACACTTTAGAAAATTGTTGCATTTTTTGGTAAAACTGGCAACACTTTAAAAAAAATGTTGCAATAAATCATTATATGCAACACTTATTATCAATGTGTTGCTTTAGATCGAACTTAAATAAAAAAGCAACAATTTTTAAATGTGTTGCATCAAAAGTGTTGCATTAGCTTCGATTTGTAGTAGTGCTCCACTACAACCAAAACATAGCGCTTTCCGTTGCTACTTTGGATTCTCATTGGTCCACATAAGTCCATGTGGAGGACCTCTAACGGCCTTTTGGATGTGGGTTTGGGTTTCGGTTTATGCGGTGCTCTCTTCGTCATTCCTTTTTAACATGCTCCGCAAAGTTGATCTTTATCGTACCGGAGCAATGGCAGACCTATGACAAGATTCTTTGAGACCAGTTTGTTTATGTTCCCAAAGTTTAGGTGAGATAAGCGACGATGCCACAACCAAGAATCTTTTGTTGAGACCGTGGAGAGTAGGCAAATGCTTTCTTTTAATTTGAGTTTTTCCAGATCGATGGTATACAAGTTTGAGTTACGGGATCCTGACAGAAGTACATTTCTTGAAT
The DNA here is from genome assembly GCA_020465985.1 of Centrapalus pauciflorus. NCBI lineage: Eukaryota > Viridiplantae > Streptophyta > Magnoliopsida > Asterales > Asteraceae > Centrapalus > Centrapalus pauciflorus. The sequence goes on along the minus strand of JAANYP010003210.1, from coordinate 270,300 downwards.
CAGTTTTCACACTACATTTGGTAGCTTTAAAGATCACCTCGAGACCCTTATCAAAGAACTGTCCTATGATGAAGAGATTGTGACCCAATCCTTGTACATAGTTTACACGTTGGATGAAAAGGTAATCTGAAATTAAATCTCCATGACCAACTATCGGTAAATGATTGTCATTTGCAAATCTAACTGAGCCGCAATGTTCCTCGACGTAGTTAGACAATAACTCAACTCTGCCAGTCATGTTACGAGAGCATCCTGAATCCATTATCCATGTTATTTACCTGTCATTGAAATCAGGTGAGTAATCACATAAAACTCAGTTCCATCACTAACCGTGTTGTGAATTGCCGTGTGCAGAAATCTTGCAAGGTTAAGAGAGGGTCCTGAACTGTGTGTACAGGAGCCATTCTGCATAAGATCAATCAGACCCTACGGGAACCCATTGAAGTATGGTTTTTTTCAGGTTAGCTCAAGATGGTTTTCAAGATATATGTAACAGAATATTTGAAGGAACACAATTTTTATTAGTGTCAGAATTTGATGCAGAAATCTTTTGGACCCATTTGAAGATTGGATTTTTTGATTTTATTTCAGCTTTTGATTGTTTGAAACCCTCAGATTTGGTCTGTCTAACAGACCTTTTCTCACACCAGACTTCATTGCCTTTGATCGCTTTCATTTTGTCGTGACATTTTTCAAGTTTGAATTTTTCTTTTCAGGAATAGAAGTACACGAAGTAGAAGAACATGAACCAACAAGTTTTTTCATTACATAACAACGTTTTGAAGAACGGTTTACATTCAAGTTTGAATTTTTTCCCTACTACATTCATTCTACTTCCTGAAGTAAAATGGTAGGAAATGACATGCAATAGCACATATGCCTTCTTGAAAAAATGATTCTTGCTTGACTGCCCTTTTGGATTCATTCAGGTGATCTGTAACACCAGACAATTTGAATCAGTTACATGTGAACTCTTAGAATCAAAAGAAAAACCTGAGTGAGTGGGTTTCGTAGAATACTTGAGATTCTTTGTAGGATAATGTCTAGTATTCTTTGAAACCTTACTTTTGAGACTTTTTGAGCAGTCACCCTTGAGAATTTTCGTAGGAACTTCCAAAACTTCTTTGTCTTTTTCAACATTAGGCCTCTTGAGATTTTTGTTTACAATGTTGTTTTTTGGAAATTTTAGTTGATACTGCAGAAACCTTTGCCTTTTAGTCAGTGGAGAGACTGGAGAGCTTGTTTTGTTTCAGTTCAGAGATTTCACTTTACAAGTCCTTGATGATAGTCAGGTTTGTAGCCAGGTCATTATCATTGGATTTGAATTGTATTTTGAAATTTTGTTCTTTAATTATGAACAATTTTCTCTCTTCTTCAAAATCTATTCTTTGCTTTTCTACCAGCTCTACTGAAAGTTGAGTGTGAATTGAGGAATTACGAATTTGTAAGTCCGAGTGAAAACCTTGATACACAGTTTCAGGGACCGTTTGTTCAAAACCTTTGCAAATAAAATTCTCCTCACCTTTCAAATTGTCCTTTTCAAGATGTGTAATTTGGTTTTGTAGAATAAAGGTGGGAATGTAAGATTTACGTGTTGATTTGACAGGTTTCACATCCATTTTCGACTAAGAGTAACTATGTATTTAGCCATTCGATAGACTGGGTTCTCTAGTGGAATAACTATCATTTAGTCCCTCATAGTCAAAAGATGTATGCTCGTTTTCGTAAATCCTTCTTTTTGATTCTTCCTCATTTAAGGCATTTTCTATTGATCGATGAAAAACCGCCTTAAAACCATGTCCCACGTAATGACGATCAAACAAGGTAGGAAAAATGTTTGATACCTTGTTGAGAATTTTGGAACTTTCATACCCAATAACTTCCTTAGAATGATAGAAACATGTCTCTTTAGGTTTGTTCATGTGGATGGTCTAATCGGTTTGAGCACGTTTCAAAAATTCATCCCCAAGATTTTTTATCTTGGCGTACAACTCCACTCTTTCTTTGAAACTCATTTTGAACTTTTGTTCATTATGAGAGTTCTCACATAAGATAGATTCAAATTTGTTTGACACTTCCGAAAGCTGAGATTTCAATGAATTGTTTTCTTCTTGAGTTTTATTAGAAGTTTCAATAAAAAAAGAATTCATATCATTAATCTTGACCATGTCCAATTGAATTTTTGAGTTTTCACTTTGCTCTTTTAGCAATCATTTTTCGAAAGTGTGCGCCTTTTCTTTTTCAAGCAAAATTTTCTGTTCTAGAGAAAGATATATTTGTAAGGTCTACCACTACGAGATCTATCTAGACGCGGAGCCGTCAACGAGTGCGGAATCCTCGTTAACGGGTAGACGGAAACAACTCTCAACTAAGAAACACGGAGACTATCAGAGGCTGAATGAACGACACATGAACGATCCTACGAACTGATTCTCTCCTAAACGGCACTAACGCTGATGATAAACTCGAGATCACTTTACGCTTAATCCCTCACGAATTCTGCAAAAAGTCTGATAAAATCTCGAGTCTATCACTAATTATAGACCCTGATTCGAGTCTGTTATGGGCCAAACTCGAATCTGGCCCAAGGCCCATTCGAGTTTGTCCACAATGACACTCTCGAATCTGGTCTCATTCGAATCTAGGGCTACATTCGAATCTATCACAGATTCGAATGCCAAGCCTTATATGATTCGAATCTAGCATTTCACATAAACAACTAAGTGTTGAAACTTATGTTATTAACTTATGCTTGAATTAATCTTTGAACTTTATGTTTGAACTTCTTGTAATATGTTACATCAAGTTCAAACACACAATCAATAACTAACAAACATACATAAGCATATATATCAAACACTAGTTAATTTCCAATACCTTGAATATTACTTAAACCAAAATGATAGATTGCTTAGACTGCTATCGTCACACAGGGTGTACCAACAGACTCCCCCTTGACGATAGCTTCTAACTATTTACTTCAAGTTTAAGTACTAGAACTATATATACTACTGCCTGCATATAAACCAGCATCAATACAAACTTTTACTACCTTCTGCAACTTCCTGGCTTCAGATCTCCATGCTTCAATAAAGAAGATAGGCTGATCATGTAGCTTCTTCAGGTCGTCCTTTGATAGATTTATTAAGTGCAGTGGATCATACACTCTCAAAATCACTTTGTCCTGTGTATCTTCCATGACTGCTTCTGCTGTGTCGTTATCGACGTACCACCATTTCATGTTGCTCAAAATATTCTATGGAACCGATATCATAGGCACCCTCTTCAAGCATTTGACTGGCTTATAAACCATTCTGGCCCAAGGCCTTCCAGTATGAGGATCTATCCTTGATCCATCCTCTACTCTTTTGCCTGATCTCGGCTTGAGTCTTTCAAACTTTCCCGAACGACCCTCTTTTCTTATTATTTTTGCCATGACTTCAGCGTACGGGTCCTCGCCTATATTGACTAGTTCCTTCCATGCTAATTCCTTTACTTCAATCTTGGGCAGTGTATTGAAAGCTTTCAGTGTTCGCCTCAAGTATTGGAGGCCATCTCTTCTTTTCAGAATAAACAGCTGCAGTTCTCGGTCAAAGAACCAGCTTATAATCCCTCCTGAGAAATTTCCAGCACCTGGAACTCTCATCTTCTTTTTCATCTTCAGCTGTTCTTTCTTTTCTTCCTTCTTAAACCAAAGTTTTATCAACTCAGCTCTAGATGGCTCTTTCTCTGCCTCTTCAAGTTCTGTATCTTCGACTGAGGCTATCTTGATGTAGTCTATATCAATCACGTTATGATTATTTCCCACATAGAGTTCCGTGATAGGTTGTGAATTTACTATCACCTCGTTGACATGATCGTCCTCGTCCTCTATGACTTCGTCGTCAGATTTCCAGTCAACAACTTCCTCTGGAATGAATTCCCCTTCCTCCAACTCTTCGACTTCATCTTCAAAGTCAAATTCCATAAGCTCTTCCTCAATATCTTTTAACGCATCTATCATGTCGCTATCCAAAGTTCTTGACGAACCAACTTCTCCTCCTTCACCTTCTGCTAGACTAGGCTCCCCCTGAGATTGAGCAGTCTGAGCAGTAGAAAAATCTACTGGCTCATTCTGACTTTTAGGGCTGGGATCATTGCCTTGATTGTCTTCCTCATCGTCATCTCCCGGACTTTGTACTTCAGGATCACGGCACGATGTCTCCCCCTGAGCCTGTATATTTTTCATTAACTGCTCTATTAGGGAGCGCATCGCCCTTATCTCTGCGGCCTGATCTACAACAAATGATTTGAGCTCTGTGTTATCTTCCTGGACTTTCGCCACAATATTTTTCAACTCGGCATTCTCCTTATCGAGATTTGCATTATGCGCCTGAATTTCACCGATTGCCTTGGTGATGCTTAATATATGAACGTTCTGGAAGTCAACACAGGCTTTAAGCTGTAAAAATCGTTGATTGTCAGCATATGATGATGAGGTTGATGGAATTGACTGTATCAGAGTTGGGCGGATTGGTGATGGAATATATGGTTCATGTTGAGGTGGTGGTGGTGGTGGAGTGGTGGCCTGAGGTTCTTGAGATTGAGTTTGGGGAATTTCTGGTTGAACTGATGGAGTTGAAGATGACCCTTGCATAAACCTATGACGTTTGGCACGTTGCCGCGTCATTAATTGAGCAACTTCCTCCTCTTCAAAATCCGAATCATCAGATTCTCGAGTTACTCTCCTCCTCGAGGCATCTTCATTGACTACTATCCTAGATCCATATGTTCCAATTTGAACAGTCGGTTCAGTCGATACTGAATCAGGAGCCTCAACTTCTAACTCCTCCATTTCTTCCGATTCTGTTGCGGATGATGACAAAACATTATCAGCCTGCTCTGGCTCATACTCTTCAACATCTCTCAACACATCTTCCTCTCCTTCTGGAGGCTCAAGTAGTTCACCCACTAACGCGGCAGCTACATCTTCATTAGCATGCGGACCTGCCTCCCAGATTTCATTAAGTGTTTGACATAATTGTTCAGCTTCGGTTGGAACATTTGAGGGCCCGGCTTCCTGTACTTCCGGCTGCTGACTGGTGGAAGGCCTAGACGCCTGAGTTTGACTCGCGGATGGTCTTTGTCTTCGCCTTTGAGCACGTGGTGGCTGTTGTTGTTGTTGTTGTTGTGGCTGTGGTTGTCTTGGTTGAAATTCAACTTCCCCTGCCCAGTTGGCAACATCTGGGGCTTCAAAGTTTCTATCCAAGATTGCTCCAAATAACGGACGCTCAACTGGAACAGCCAACCTTCCTCTGTGCGAGGAACAGACAGCGAAGATCCTTTTATCCATAACAACAACGCTTTGAATGTCATTTGACGGAGGCAGATTTGGCAAGAAGTGCCTTATAAGAATCATGATGAACCACGGATATAACAAGAACTGTTGATTTTCCGGAGCGGTGATCTGGTGAACAAATTCAGAGAAAAACATTTCCGAGAAGCTATAAGGTCGATTATACACCATCGCAACTATCCCAGACTGAATCCTCGCAACCATATAGTCAAACCCTGGTTTCTTTGGAGCAAAGCATACCATAAAGACGTGAGCAAGAAATCTCCACTGTCCGATTAACCCGCTCTTCATATAGGACACCTTCGTCATATCAAGACTATAACCCATTCTCTGAAAGGCCGCTTGCCTAATACTCAGAGGAAACTCAATTGGTCCAGACTCCTCTTCCTGCGAGCCCAGCTGCAACACCTGACGCAGCATATCCGCCGAAAAGACTAACGGTTGTCCAGCAATGCGAGTTCGTAGCACTGTCGGGGTGACCGAGCAGTCTACCTGCAGATGATCATAAAATTGACGGATATATGGTAAGACTAGCTGAACATTATGAGACAACGCAAATCCAATCCTAGATTCAACTAGAAAATCTAGCATTTGTCTGAATCCCTGCGCCTCAGGGAGATTATGATCAGGATGAAGTACTATATTGTGCTTAGGCACAAACGCTCGTACAGCCATTTCTGCACAATAAACAAAACTATTAGATTCATTAAAAATCAATAAACTTGTTTAAATTCAAATCTGTTTTATTTTGAACTTGTTTAAGTACAAAATCCAACACAATAAAATTTCTACAAGTTTAATAAAATTTAAATTAAATAATGCAAATAAAAGACAGATTCGAATGTAACAGATTCGAATAAGTCTAGATTCGAGTTTGATGACAGATTCGAATCCCCTGGTCGTCTCGAGTCTAATGACAGATTCGAGACACCTCAGTAACAGATTCGAACCGCCGACTCTATTTCAAACATCAAATCTCTTGATTTTAACCTTTTTGGACTTAGAAAATTACATTCATTAGTCCTACTAGTTACTAATCACATATATGTGCCTTTAATTTGACTATTTATCGGTCCTAACTTGGTAATTTTGTAAAAACCCTATTTCGACCCTTAAACCTTCAAAAATCGATGAATTAGCCTAAAATGATGTATAAAACTACTTGAATCTTGTACAATCAAGTTGATTATACCTAGATACAGGAGTAGAATCGAACACTTTAGCTATAAACTCGATGGATTGTCGTATATATGAGAAACGGTAGACTCGAGGAATAGATTCGAGATCGCCGATATAGACTCGAGGAAGTAGATTCGAAAACAGTAAGTATTAGATGACTTCACTGTTGACCTATATATACTACCAACCTTCGACTCTAATGCTAGACTCGAATCTACTGACAGATTCGAGGCTTTCCCAATTCTGTCCTAAACTCGAAAACACCAAACACTTAGAAAAATTTCGAAAATTTTTGAAATAACTTCAACTTTTTCAACCTTTTTCTACGGTATTGTGTAACAAGATAAACTATGCCCAATCTTTTACCCTAAGCACAAGATATTACACGCAATGTTTATTTTATCCAACTTTGAATGCACCCTCAGTAATTTTTGACCTTTTACCTAAGTAAAAATTAAACTAAAATAAAATAAAATAAGGTAAAATAAAATTAAATAAAAATAAAATTTTGACCAAAAATTTAATCTAGACTTAAGCTAAAATTTACAATCTAAGCTAAATACTAAACAAAATCTTTTTGATGAGTATAGTCTAAGAAAGGTTCAATCAGATAGCGATGTTTGATACTTACTTTCAGTACTTAAACTTTTACACTTAGGAATTTTTTGATTCCTTTGATTGTTTGTCGTGACATACCTATTTAGCCGATTGTTGGTATTTTACCCCTTTAAACATGCTACATTTCAGAAGATCTCTTGGCATTTTTATTTATCATGAAATTATCTTACGGGACTCAGACATAGACATACTTTTATGATCAAGGCACACAGACAAAGATTCTAACTTGTTGGTATTTGCAAACTTTCTTTAAAAGACAAACATCGGACACAGGTCTGTATTTTCATACAACAAAGTGTCTTAGTTTGACTTAAGGTTTATTTTTAATGTTAGCAAGACAGCGGTGACAGGTCTGTACTGACGTACAACAAAGCGACATATCTGCTAACCCGAATCTAAACAGAGGCAACAGGTCTGTACTTACGTACAACAGAGTTACATGTTTTCGACTCTTAATTTTGTATGATTTTTCTATTCTTTCCATTTTAAGATGTATTTGATGTTGCCATACATCCCCAGAAAGTTTGCATACCTCATTTAGACTCAAAGTTTGTATGTCTTGTACATAAAAATTAAGACTGATTGGTCATACATCTAAGTTAGTGACACGCTTGACTTTTTCTAGAATATTTTATTAGCCTTGAGATTCCCTATATGTATTATGCCTACCAACACATCAAACTAAATAAAGTATAACACTTAGAATTTAGTTGTGTTATGTGTGAAAGCCGAAACACTTAGAGTTAGTAACGACTGTGCTAATTTTCGTCACTTTGAACCTATGTATCTAAGACTTAACTCTTTTTCTGATATTCTCTTTTTTTTTTGTATTTTTATGATTTTCTCTCTTTTTTCTTTTGTTTTTCATAAGAAATAGCAATAAAGTAAGATAATCTACTAACTTACTAAAAATAGAAACTTACTAAAAATAGAAACTTTCCTAAATTAGCAGACTACTGTAAAGAAAGAAATACTATGACTATAAAAGAAAAAAAACCACTACTACTAAGGTCAAATTATTCTGGGTTGCGCATTCCATTCAGTTGAATTAAATACTCAAACCGTGACTTATCAAATGCTTTGGTAAATAAATCTGCATTATTATCTTCTGTTGCCACTTTTACCAATTTGATTAAGTTATTTTCAGCACAATCACGAATAAAATGATGTCTAATGTCTATGTGCTTTGTGTTGTTGTGTTTAACTGGATTATTCATTATAGCAATTGTAGATTGATTGTCTATCCTAATTGGAGTTTGAGTGTAAGCCAAACGTAATCCCGCAATTGTTGTTGTATCCACAGAACCTGTGAGCAGCAACTACCAGCAGCAACATACTCGGCCTCGCACGTTGACATGGCTACCGACGTCTGTTTCTTGCATTGCAAGGAAACCAGTCTCCCTCCTAGGAATTGACAACCTCCAGTTGTTGATTTGCGCGTGAAGCTGCATCCTCCGTAGTCAGAATCCGTGAACGCCTCCAACTCTAGATCTCCCTCCGCGTGATGCCAAAGTCCCAGCTTCGGTTTCGACTTGAGGTATCGTAGAATCCGCTTCACAGCTTTCATATGCATCTCCTTCAGATTCGCTTGAAACCTAGCACAAATACACACAACAAACATAATGTCAGGTCTTGAAGCAGTTAAATACATAAGTGATCCAATCATGGCCCGATATAAAGTCGGATCTACATCGGTATCACTTTCAGTACCCGGTCCGAGATTATGATTCACTTGAATCGGCGTGCTGAAATGGGCAGTCAACTTTGTTCCCACCATCCCAAAACATTCCAATATGTCATAGACATACTTAGTCTGATGGATAAACATCCCTTCCTTCTTCTGGTCAACTTGTAACCCCAAAAAGAAATTTAACTCTCCCATAGCACTCATCTCGAACTTAGACTTCATCACCTTCTCGAAATCTTTGCACATCTGTTCGTCTGATGATCCAAAGATGATATCATCGACGTACACTTGTACCAAGATAAAGTGTTCTCCCTTCCTCTTAACAAACAGAGTACTATCTGTCCTACCCCTTTCAAAACCGTTCTCTAACAGATGGTTGGATAGAGTCTCATACCACGCCCTAGGTGCCTGATGCAATCCGTATAGAGCCTTATCTAAACGATATACTCTATCAGGATATTTTGGATCTGTAAATCCGGGCGGTTGTTCTACATACACCAATTCCTTCACTTTCCCGTATAGGAAAGCACTCTTAACATCTAATTGATATACCTTAAATCCCTTGAAGGAGGCAAAAGCTAGAAACAACCTAATGGCTTCCAGCCTTGCTACTGGTGCAAATACCTCGTTGTAATCGATTCCCGCCTCTTGGTTGAAACCCTTTACAACTAATCTAGCCTTGTTGTGCGTGACTATACCCCGATCGTCTCTCTTGCACTTAAAAACCCATTTGGTTCCTATGGCAACTTCCCCTCGAGGTAATGGAACTAACTCCCACACTTCTAGTTTCCTAAATTGCGAAAGTTCTTCCTGCATCGCTTCAACCCAGGAGTTATCCTTAAGTGCCATTTGCACATTCTTAGGCTCTACTTGCGATATGAAACATGAATAGAGACATGTGTGATATGCCTCGGAGTCGTTTATCATCGACAACAACACTGTGTTGTTATTTACACTACTCCTAGTCCTCACACCCTCGTTAGGATTTCCTATGATGCTTTCTAATGGATGGTTCTTGTTAATCCTAGAGGTCTCTATCTCATCAACCCTTAGATTATCTCCTAAGTTAGATCCTATTTCACCTAATGGGGGAACAGGCTCAGCTTCTACATTTTCCTCCTCATGGACGTTTTCCTCAGAGTTGGAACTTGATGCTTGAGTCTGATTCTCAGTGGTAGGTGCTTCAGGAACATCGACTTCTGGAGATCTATCTACAGTCGCAGTAGGCTCGGATCTGGATTCAAACGTAGTCCTCGGAAAGATATGGCCATCATTATTCAGATGCAACGTCGCCATGTCTTTATCGATTGTACCTGCAGTATCATCCAAAGGAATGTTAAATGACTCAAATAACTTATCATAGTCAAATATCCATTCCGGACCAGTTTGGGGTTCATGTGTATAACTTGTGACTTCAATATTATACACAATCTCCACGGTACCATTTGTTTTGTTAAAAACCCATTTGTTTGGTGAGTTCGGCACATAACCTAGGAAGTATCCTTCGTCATCCTTTTCCCCAAACTTCGGTTGATGTTTTGTACGTAAAACAGTGCATGGTACCCCAAACGGTTTGAATCCAGTTAAATTGGGTGGCCGTTTATTCAAAATTTCATAACATGTTTTGTTCAAAGATTTGACTGTAAGGACTCGGTTTAAAATATGGCACGCGGTATTCACTGCCTCCCCCCAAAACATGGTAGGAAGCTTTGAATCCGAAAGCATAGTCCTTGCAGCCTCAATCAATATTCTATTTTTACGTTCGGCCACCCCATTTTGTTGAGGTTCATATGGTGCACTGAATTGATGCACTATGCCTTTTGATAGGCAATATACACCAATTACAGTGTTTTCGAATTCAGTCCCGTTATCACTACGTATTCTGTTAACCCTTGTTCCGTAGGAATTCTCCACTTGGTCTAAGAACCCGATGAGCATGGTAGCCGTCTCGTCCTTCATACCTAGAAAGAAAACCCAAGAAAACCGTGAGTAATCGTCAGTGATAACTAAACAAAACCAACTACCTCCTATACTCCTTTTGTTGATAGGGCCGAAAAGGTCCATATGCAACAAATCGAATGTTGAGGCTATGGAGTTCTGCTTCTTGGTCTTGTGTGTCTTTTTATGTTGCTTGCCCTTCATGCGCGGTAGACACTTGTCCTCGAACTGAAAGCTCTTCATAGGCACACCCTGCACCAGTCCATTCTTCGTTATGTAGTTCATCTTTCTTAGGTGCAGGTGAGCCATGCGTCTGTGCCACAGTACGGATTCTATCTCCGAAGCTTTGGATAATAGACAGATTAGCCCCATCGAAGTCTCCAGCTTGTTCATATCCAGCATGTACAAGTCATTCTTCCTTGCCGCCCGCATCAATACCCATTCTTCAGGAATCTTGAATCCCGGCTTTAGCACTAACGCCTCAGTGTCAGTAAATAACACTGAGTTTTTCTTATCACAGATTTGAGATACACTAATGAGATTGTGAACCAGTTTATCAACGTGATAAACTTGGTCCAACTTGATTGTCCCATTAGTGACCACTCCGGTACGCGTGATATTTCCACCCTTGTTACCCGCGAATGATACGAATCCCCGATTGCCACCCTTGAAGTCTGTAAGTAGACCTCGTTCCCCTGTCATGTGCCTGGAGTATCCACTGTCGACGAACCACTTGTTGTTTGGACCTGTGGTAATCTCCTGCACATGAAAGAAAATAGGTTACTTATCGCGGGGAACCCAAGCCATAACTGACTTGGTTATACCAATCTCGTGCACATACTTGAACTCTTTCAAATACCCATCTCGCCTTTCAGGTGACTTGGGTCTTTGAACTGGAGTCTGTTGTTGTGCCGAGTGATTTAAGTTCACTCTTTGCCTTGGAGTAGGCATTTGTTGTGGAGCTCTAGAATAGTTCCTATTATATGGCATTTCGGACTGTGATCCCTGAGCTCTTACCGGTGCATACTGTCTAACTGGAGTATGAGACCTAACTGGAGTGTGTGACCTGCTAGGTGTTGTGCTCCTATAGACTTGTTGTGGTGCTGACCTAGATTGATTAATGACACGATTCGGCGAATTTGTCCTAATCACTTCCTTTGGTCCAACCTTAACCGGTGTGTTTTTCACAACTTGTTTGGGTGCGGCCTGCACAGCTTTCTCGGTACTTTGAGAACTACTGGTGCTTGCCACACTGGTTGAGGGCTTAACAGGTGTTGGAGTCACTGTCTTAGGTGTAACATCAGCTTTCCTAAGCGGACAGTGAGAAGCAACATGCCCCTTCTCGTGACATCTGAAGCAAGACATCTTATCTATGGACTTTTTGTGTGTTCCCTTAGATCTAGGCATCTCACTAGTGTCTATTTCCTTTTGTACATCTATGGCGACTGGCTCATCCTCCTGATCAGCCCAAGCAATTTTCTGTTTTCATGCAGGTGTTTCACTGGAGGAAGACACAAATTTGACTTTCTTAACCTTGACGGTTGTGTCAGCCACCTTAGGTGTATTTTCCACTATAGGCTCTGGTGTCGGTGTAGGTAGGTCCTCTAAGTCTACTGATTTGTCAGTTTTCTCCTGAGGCTGAGGCACATAGTTTGCATTGAAAGGTGGAGGAATTTCGTGAAATCCTAGACCTACGGGCTTCTTAGATTGTCTTTGGGCATCTAAAACTTTCCCTAGGTTTACGCTTGAATTCCTAAACTTTTCCAACTTGCTATTCGCCTCTGCTACCTTAACCTTTGTTTCCGCTAGCTCTATGTCCTTATCCTTAAGACTTTTGGTCAAGGCCTCTACGTGCTCATACATAAGCTCTATCCTAACACACTGCTCACTCAGTTTGTCTTTTTGAACTATTACGTCTTGAGCATCAGCCTTAAGTTTTTCTTTAAGATCTTGCTTGATATCATTTAGGCTAGCGTTTTCAATTTTTAAATTCTCATTTTGAGCAGTTATGGTTTTATGTGATTCTAAGACTAGATTTAACCTATCGTTAGAATTAACACATAACACACATAATACACGAAAAAGAGAGTAAGTCAGACTAACCTTTGAGTTATCAGATTCCACGTTGGCCATCTGAGCAGCAAACTCCAGTACCGTCTGATCATTTGCCTTGTCTACCCACATCGGACTGCTGTCCCGTGTGGTCTGCTCGTCCCCATCACACCCAGTTTCTGTGACTTCAGCCATGAAGGCTCTAGCATTCGACTCAGGATGTGAACTCCAGTCATAGGTACCATCTAGCTATCTGTCTGAAGTGACATTGGATAGTAGACCCGCTAGGTTGGCTTGACCAGATGATGAACTTGGAAGGTATCGTTGTTGGGACTGATTTTGGAACTGTCCCTGATGCTGACTCTGTCCTTGGTATGTATCCACCTTCGGTCTCTGACGCTCCCTGGCGAAGTGTCCCAGTCCTTGACAGTTGTAGCATTTCACCTTGGACTTATCAAATCCTATCCCCTTGTTATTCATCGTCAAATTCCTCCCAGTTCGTTTAATGAATCTCTTAACCCTTTGGGTTACCATGGCCAGTTGCCATTTAAGATCCATTTCCACAAGATCATTAGGGTCGACCTGATCGTAGTCTTCGTCCAAGAGAGCAGGATCGTTAATCTTCCCTTGAACACAATTCCCGTACGTGGCCACAAAAGAAGCAAGCAGATTCAAATGTTCTTCCGCTGATTTTGCGCTCATGGGCATCTTCGAATAGCTCTGAGATGTCGATGCCTGTTGTGCTTGAGGCTGCGGTTCTTCCGATCTTCCTAATCCTAAGAACGCGCGATTTAATGTGTCATTAGCCTCTGCTGGTGACGACGTTTCTCCGGTGAAAAACGCTGTAGCAGTCTTCGGTTCGGGTGTCGCTGAAGGCTTTGTTGTCTTTCCAAAATACATTGCTGGATTCAGGACTTGTTCGTAATCAGTTTCGGCCTTCAGTAGCTCGAAGTGATATGCCCGCAACGTTCCCACAATGTCATCCAGAGATTGAGTGTAATATTTGTCCTCGTTCAGCTTGATCATTGCCACATACATAGCCCATTTGGCTGGTAAGGCATCAAGAAGCTTGTTGTTCTTGTCGGTGTCAGTAAACTCAATCCCGTGACTTTCAAGTTCCGTCAATAGATGTTAGAACCGGGTGATGATATCATCCAGCTGTTCATCCTTTAACGCCTTGAAAACTGCAAACTGTTGTTTCAACAGCTCTGTACGCTTTCTACGCACCCTAGGATTACCCTCACACCTCTTCTCTAGCGACTCCCAAAGTTCTTTTGACGTCTTTTGAGTCCTAAATGTGTGCAGTATATCCTGAGGCAAAGCCATGCGGATCAGCGAGAAAGCTTTGTTTTCGGCTTCATACAATTTCTTATCATCCTCCTTCATCATTTGGTATGACAAGACTTTCTGACGGCCTTCAACTTCTGACACAGGTGGAATATACCCTTCGTCGATACACACCCACATGCGCATGTCATTAAAGCGCACGAAATCGGTAAACCGATCTTTCCACCAGTAATAATCTTCAACTTTCATCAGCTTAGGCAGAGCGTTTGCCTTCCCGACCTCGTGGTCCATTTCAAGGAATTTTTGAAGGTTTGACATCTTTTCGAAAGTAATTGAATTTACCTTAATTAATTTAATTCGAAACTAATGAGAATTAATTCTTTCGAATCTAGGTAGATTCGAATGAAATCAGATTCCAATTTATTTGGGATTAAATTCGATTAAGTGTTTGAATTCAATTAAACTCGAAATTATGTCAGATTCGAAAATTCTCAGATTCGAAGGTCAGACAAACTCGAAATTCCAGTAGATTCGAACCCTATTCGAAACTAATCTAAACTCGAATTAAACTCGAAAGTAAGTAGATTCGAGATCCTATTCGAATGTAGCACAGACTCGAAATAGACTCGAAACTCTCTGAAGTAGACTCGAAAGGAGCGGATTTTGGTTAGACTCGAGACTAGGTGTAACCCTAATTACCCCTAATAGATTCGAGCGCCGCAAACTCGAAAAACGGCTAACACTTTGATTTTTTGACGTTTTGCAGATTAAATCAGTATTTTTCCAACGAAAAATAATGATTTCGATCAAAAACGTGAAAAACCACAAAGTATTTTACGAATAAGAATTTGCTAAGCTTGAAACACGATTTTGAGAGAAAACCGTCCAACTATCGTCAAGAAACCTAGAATGTATCTAGATGAACACGAAGAACACCAAGAACACTCCGTAGGCTTTGATACCACTTGTAAGGTCTACCACTACGAGATCTATCTAGACGCGGAGCCGTCAACGAGTGCGGAATCCTCGTTAACGGGTAGACGGAAACAACTCTCAACTACGAAACACGGAGACTATCAGAGGCTGAACGAACTAATCCCTCACGAATTCTGCAAAAAGTCTGATAAAATCTCGTGTCTATCACTAATTATAGACCCTGATTCGAGTCTGTTATGGGCCAAACTCGAATATGGCCCAAGGCCCATTCGAGTTTGTCCACAATGACACTCTCGAATCTGGTCTCATTCGAATCTAGGGCTACATTCGAATCTATCACAGATTCGAATGCCAAGCCTTATATGATTCGAATCTAGCATTTCACATAAACAACTAAGTGTAGAAACTTATGTTATTAACTTATGCTTGAATTAATCTTTGAACTTTATGTTTGAACTTCTTGTAATATGTTACATCAAGTTCAAACACACAATCAATAACTAACAAACATACATAAACATATATATCAAACACTAGTTAATTTCCAATACCTTGAATATTACTTAAACCAAAATGATAGATTGCTTAGACTGCTATCGTCACACAGGGTGTACCAACAATTTTTTTGGTGAGAAGTTTTAAATTGTTGATTAAGTCGAATTCAGATTCAGAATGTACCTCACTCGTCTCACCATCTGATGAGTTGTAATCTTTCTCGTTGGTCATCAGACAAGATGAGGTGGACATCTCTGCATCCTTTTCAACATCCGAGGCATATTTTTCCTCTCTTCCTTCACTTCATTCAGCTTTGATTTCTCCATGGTCTGCTCTTCAACCACCTGCCTATTGGACCCTTGATCACCAGAGTCGAGACCGAAGATATTTGCCACATAACATGGAACATCGTTAGCTCCGTCATTTTCATCATCGGTCTGATCATCTATCCAATAGTCATCCTCTCTTACTAGAGCTTTACCCCCTTCTTTCCTTTCAATCATTGCAAGTTTTCTTCGATAGTTGTTAGGATTTCGTTGAAATGGTTTAAGACATTCTCTGGCAAAATGACCCGGTTCGCCACACTTGTAGCAAACAAAACTTTTCCAAGATTTTACAAGCTTGTCTTAGGTCTTCTCCTTTTGTCTTCTCCAGCCAGCCTCTCAATTCTTTCCTCATCAGGGTTATGATTGTCATCTCGATGAGTTTTGCGTCTCTC
The DNA here is from genome assembly GCA_020465985.1 of Centrapalus pauciflorus. Classification (NCBI taxonomy): domain Eukaryota; kingdom Viridiplantae; phylum Streptophyta; class Magnoliopsida; order Asterales; family Asteraceae; genus Centrapalus; species Centrapalus pauciflorus. Next base: position 254,055 of record JAANYP010003210.1, on the reverse strand, counting down.
ATTGTTGGTACAGCCTGTGTGACGATAGCAGTCTAGATATGTATTAGATAAGGCTTTATTAATACAAGTCATGTGTGTTTGTTCATGATTGTGTATGATGTCTACATTTTCATGCTAAGTTCATGATCGTGAAGATAAGTTCTTGATTGTGAAGATAAGTTCTTAAGGCATAAAGCCACGAACTTAAGTCACACCATACGAACTTAGCTAGCCTAAGTTCGTAGGTTCTTGGGCTTGAACTTATAAGTTCGTGGGCTTGGGCCTGAACGAACTTAGGTGTTATAATATGAACTTAATCAGTTAATTTCAAGAACTTTTGTGAAATACGAATTTCAGAGTGAGTATCAGTGCACATACGAGCTAGAAGCGATTTCAGAGAGTTTTAGGAACAATACATCGTGTGGGGTCGGTTTCCTATTGGCTAGCATCATGTTTGGCTTCATGTTCCGCGCATGATTGATCTGTTAAGCGTCGAACGAGGATTCCACACTCGTTGGACATCTTCGCGCCTTGATCCGATCCGTAGACGTGGTGACCTTACAAGTGGTATCAGAGAAAATATTTGATTGTTCTTCGTGTTCTTCACGATTCGTCGAACATTCAAAGGTTTCATGGCGTTTCTTACAGATAAATCATGTGATTTTCGAAGTTTTCAGAGTTTCTCGAGCAATTTTATCGGCAAATATTCATCTTAGTTCAACTTTTCAGTCGAAATCATTGTTTTTAATCTTAAAAACATTTATTTAATCTTAAATTTTTAAAAAGTCAACTTTTTGGCCGTTTCTCGAACGTGCGGCGCTCATACTTATGGGGTGTTTTTAGGGTTCTACAAACTTGTCAGACGCTCCTCCACGAACATAAGTGTTCTCGAACTTGTAAGTCATTTCGAACTTGTCAGGGATTCGAAGTTGTCTGATTAGGATTTCTCGAATTTGTATAGGTTCGAACTTTGTAACGTCACCTACCTAAGGATCCAATCTTGACGCGACACCGTCCAACGAGTGCGGAATCCTCGTTAGTGGTTTAACGGATCGATCACTCACACGGAAACACAGAGACTAACACAATGATAGATGTGAACAACGAACGTCCCGACACGTGAATCTCTCCAAACGACTCTCTGAAACGGCCACAAGTTCGTACGTGCACAATACGAGCTCTGATCATTAATCTCTGCCGAAGTCCTTAATCAAAACTGATAAATTCTTAATTATGGAGCTTAAATTCGAACTTAACCCAGACAAGTTCGTGCCCAAGCCCACGAACTTGTCTACTATAAGTTCGAACCTGGCCTTTGAACTTATTCTTGAACTTATGTTTGAACTTACCTTTAAACTTATCTTTGAACTTATCTTTTAACTTAAGTAAAGATCAATCACAAACAATATCAAACATACATAGCCAATTTCAAACATATGTATTAACTTGTAATTACAATGCCTGAACTATTACAAAAGACTATCTACACTTAGACTGTTATCGTCACACAGGATGCACTAACAGACTCCCCCTTGACGATAGCTTCTAACTAGATATTCAATTAGTCTATAGTCTAGGCTTATTCAAAATGATACCAGCATACAAACCCTTCTCTATACAAACCTTAACAACCTTCTGGTACTTCCTGCCTTCAGATCTCCAACCTTCATGAAAGTAGATTGGTTGCTCATGAAGTTTCTGTAGGTCGCCCTAAGATATGTTTACAAGATGTAGAGGGTCATATACTTTCAAAATGACTCTGTACTCACGATCTTCCATTACTGCCTCTGCTGTTTCGTTGTCAACAAACCACCACTTCATGTTCGCGAGAACGTTCTGTGGCATTGTCTTCAACGGAACCTTCTTTAAGCATCGAACCGACTTGTAGAATATTTTCGTCCAAGGCTTTCCGGTCAGTGGATCTATCCTAGACTCATCCATTATCCTCTTTTCTTCCCTCAGCTTTATCCTCTCAAACCTTCCAGATCGACCTTCTGTTCTTATGATTCTCGCTATCACTTCAGCGTATTGGTCATCTACTAGGTTTATCAAATTCTTCCACGCCAATTCTTTGAGTTTGCATTTCGGCAGTGTATTGAAGACTTTTAGCTTTCTCTTCAAATACTACAGCCCGTCTCTTCTCTTAAGCACAAAAAGTTGCAACTCTCTGTCAAAGAACCAACTGATAGTGCCTCCAGACAGTTTTCCTGGGCTTGGCAAACTCATCTTCTCTTTCACAGCTAATTCTAACTTCTTCTTTTCTTTCCTGAACCAAAGCAGTCTCTTTTCTTCATTTGTTAGCTCTTTATCAGTTTCTTGAGTAGCATCATCATCCGACTCATCAGTTATCGTTGACTTTAGAACGTCTAAGCCTATCGGATTCTTGTCTGTGTTTATGTATTGCTCAGTGACGGTTTGATCCTGAATGACAAACTCGTTAGCTTCGTCTTCCTCATTTGCAAGTACTTCATCATTTGGGCTCCAATCAGGAATATTCTCAGGGATAAACTCTCCTTCCTTGAGTTCTTCCAACTCATCTTCAAAATCAATGTTTAACTCATCGTCATCATTTATATCGGCCAAGGCTTCAATTATTTCATGATCAAGTGACTCTAACGCCTTTGGAGCCTTGCCTTTATCCTGATTTCCTCCTTCTCCTGTACCTGATGACCCAGGCTCCCCTTGAATATTAGCTTGCTGAGCAGTCTGTTGACAAAAATCTGCTAGCTTACTAACTTTCTGCATGCCGGGATCACCTTCTTCATCATCATCTCTTCTAACTCTCTTTAATTCATCTCCTCGACAACTGCTCTCCCCCTGCGCTTGAAGATCTTTCACAATTTTGTTCCACCAGGGTCTGTAGAGTCAGGATTTGAGACTGTTGAGCGGAGACAGTCATTTGAAACTTCTCATTTTCTTATTCCAGCCTTGAGTTGTTCTGCTGCAACTCATTCACTGCTTGACAAAGCTGGAATATTTGAACTGTTTGGAAGTCTACTTTGCTCTTCAGCTTGGTGAACCACTGCTTTTCAATGATTGGAGTGGAGTTGGATAGAATGGAGGCGGATGTGGAAGCGGCGACGGATGTGGATGGAGCGGTGGTTGAAGCAGAAGGAATATCAGCAGAAGTAGATGGAGCTCCCTGCATAAAGCGATGTATTTTTGCCCTTTGTTGAGTGGCAAATGTTGCTTCTTCTTCTATCTCAAAATCAACATCTCCTTCTTCCTCATCTCGGAGAGCAGGCGAGTCATCTTTCATCTGCGAACAGCAACTCCTGAACCGTATCTCCCAATAGTAACAGCTGGCTCTTCAGCTTTTGTCTCTTCTGAGCTCGATTCAGATTAAAATTCAGAGGCGGTCTCTACTTGACCCTCAACCTCTTCCCTAGCCTCTGATCCTTCTTCACGGCCTTCTGTGCCTTCAGTTTCAGCAACTGGAGGTTGATACTCGTCAATTTCCTTAAATATATCCTCCATGCCCGTTGGTGGTTCCAAAATTTCATGACCCAATTGTTCAGCTACACATTCTTGAGCAGCTACTCCTTGTTTCGAAATTTCTTCCAACGTTTGTTCCCGTTGATCTAGTTGTGGTGCCGAAGTGAATGGCCCAACAGCTTCAGTAGTAGAGCGGGAGTGGGGAATCGTTCGTGCAACTAGAGTACGTCTTGCCGGTGCTTGTGCTCGTGGCTGTTGAGGATGCTGCTGCTACTGTTGTAGAGGAGGTGCTTCACCAACCCAATTATCCCCTTCGGGAGCGAAAAAATCTAGATCAATAACTGCACCGAACAAAGGAGCCACCTGTGGCCTGACTTGCTCAGCCCTTCGTGCATTATGGGTCTGGCAGTCGGCAAAAATTCACTTATCTGTGATTGCAACTCCAGATTGCTTAGGCAGCGGTGGCAGATCCGGCGAGAAGTGACGAATAATCATCATTATGAAGCGAGGATACATTAAAAATCTTTCTTTGGCTGGGGCAGTAATCTGATGAACAAACACCTCGAAGAACATCTCTGAGAAGCTAAACGCTTTATTGTATACCAGGGCAATCAATGCTGACTGCAGTTTTGACACCATCGCGTCGAAGCCTGCTTTCTTTGGTGCGAAGAACACCATGATGGCGTAAACCAAATACCTCCACTGGCCAATGAAGCCGCTCTTCATGTAGGACGCCTTTGTAATGTCCTGAGCATAACCCATTCGTAGAAAGGCAGCTTGCCTTATGGGCATTGGAAAGTCGATCGGTCCGGCTTCCTGGTCTTCCATTCCCAACTGCAGAATTTGTCGCAAAATTTTCACAGAAAAGACTATTGGTCATCCTCCTACTCTTGTACGTAAAACGGTGGGGGTGACGGTGCAGTCCACCTGTAGATGCTGCCAAAACCGTCTCACATAGGTGAGAATAACTGGCAAATTATGCGTTAGCGCATAAGAGACTCTGGATTGCGTCAAAAATTCAATCATTTGACGGTATGCCTGAGCCTCCGGAAACTAGAGATCGACAGCCATAACCATATTATGCTTATTGTAAAAGGCTCTATCACCCATATCTGCACACAAATGACGATTAAAAAGTTAGAAATTAATTTAAAATCAAATTTGTGTCATTCGAACTTGTATAACTTCCAACTTGATTAAGTTCGAAGTCTAACACATTCGAACTTATACAAATTCAAGATTTTAAAACCATTCGAACTTAGTTAAGTTCGAGACAACCATTCGAACATGAATTACTTCGAACTTATAGATATTTCAACGAGTCTGAACTTTCTGAGAAGTTCGAACCTGAAGAACAGGTTCGAAGTCGGTCACTTTCAACTTAAATACCATGATTTTAACCCCATTTGACTTAATTAACAGTGTAATCTAGTCTTATTAGGTTCTAATCTAAGTTATGTATCTTTAATTTTAAGTTTTAGTTTTTAAAACTTGTGATTTAAAGTAACCAAGTTTTAAATGACATAAAACCCAAAAATGCTCGATTTTAACCACAAAAACACTCTAATCTTACACTTACTTAGTTATTTTTGGTTCAATACACCTAAGTACAAATGTATGTTCGAGAAACAGTAGCAAAACTTCAAGGAATAAAGACAAATTCGAAAATGTTAAGTTCGAGGCTAAGTTCGTAATCGCTCTGACAAGTTCGAATGAAGAAGTTCGAGGGTAGATGTCTTAACTGAGATATTGTTGACCTATTTATATCAACCACCTTTGAACTTAGCATAAGTTCGAACTTCCCGCAAGTTCAAAGGTAACTTCGAACTTGTCTGGTATTCGAACTTAACTGAAAATTTTGAGAAAATTCAACTTTTCCAACCTTTTCATTTAACGGAAATTTTTTCAACTTTGCAAAAACATTTACGCTAAGCAACAGATTTTCATGCAATTTGTTGTTTCTCCAACTAAAAATGCTTCCTAGTAACTTTGACCTTTTTCCTATTTAAAAATAACAGAAAAAGAGAGAAAATCATAAAAATTTAAAAAAAAAAAAAGAGAATATCAAAAAACGAGTTAAGTCTTAGAATCATAGATTCAATGTGACGAAAATTAGCGCTGTCTAAACAAACTCTAAGTGTTGAGATTTCACGTATAATGCACAATAAATTCTAAAGTGTTATACAGATTCTTGTCTGATGTGTTGGTACACATAATACAGATTGGAAATGCTGACTGGTAATAAAACAATCAAGAAAATGTCATTTGTGTAACTAACTTTAGATGTATGACCAAGAGGTCTTAATTTCTATGTTAGAGAAATACAGACAATGATTGTAAATGAGGTATGCAAATTTATCTGGGGGATGTATAGCAACATCAGAATACATCTTAAACACAGAAAAGAAAAAGTTTTGAAAAGAAAAGGAAGTCAAAACAAGTTGCTTTGTTACACGTAAGTACAGACATGTCACCTCTGTTTTGACTTAAGCTAGCAAGATAAGTCGCTTTGTTGTACGTGAGTACAGACCTGTCACCGCTGTCTTGCTAACTTAAACGGAACTCTAAGATAACTAAGACACTCTGTTGTATGTAAATACAGAACTGTGTCCGACGTTTGCCTTTTAAAGGAAATTTGCAATACCGAAAAGTTATAATCATTGTGTGTCTTCTTTCATCATAAAAGTATATCTAAGTATGTGACATGTAAGGTACTTTCTTGATAAATAAAAAGGCCAAAGGAATTTCCAAAGTGTTGAATATTTAAAGGGAAAAACATACCGACAATCGACATGGAATGTATATCACGACAAACAATCAGAATCTCGATCTTATCCATCCTCGAACTTGTCAAAAGTGATTTAGGGTATAAGAACTTGAAGTCCTTCGAACTTGATTAATCTCAAACTTAACCTTAAGACAAATTTAATTTAGAAAACAATCTTGAACAAAAAATTTATTCGAACTTAATTAAGTCCGTAAGATTTATTTTTAAAAATTAAATAAATTAGGTTCGTGAACAAAACGTTTTATGAGAATGTCAAGTTTGCATAAGTTCTTGGAAATGGATCATGAGGTAGGAAAATCCAATTCACCACTGAAGCTAATGAGATAGAGGAATATTACTGGTGGAAAGACAGATTTGCTGATTTTGACCGCTTCAACGATATGTGTATGTGCATATACATAGACGAAGGCTACATTCCCCCAACGCAAGTGCTCGAGGTCAGATTGAAGGTTCTGTCCTATCAACACATGAAAGACGAGGACAAGAAGATTTATGAGGCTGATAATCGAGCTCTATCGTCAATCAGAATGGCATTACCGTTAGATACTCTACACACTTTAAACATCACCGAACCTCTAAAGAACTGTGGGAGGCATTGGAAAAAAGGTATGAGGGAATCCCAGGGTTAGAAAGAGGAGAACGGAATTACTGAAGCAGCAGTTTGCTGTCTTCAAAGGGCTGAAGAATGAGACCTTGGATGATATAATCACAAGGTTCTACCATCTTCTGACTGAGCTTGATAATCACAGGGTTGAGTATCAAGAGTCAGAAAAGATAGAAAAGCTTCTCGATGCTTTACCAACGAAGTGGAGATGTACAATACACTGATAAAACATGATGAAGAAAAGTTGGAAACTCTTACTCTAGAAGAATTAATTGGAACTCTCATGGCAGCATACGACAATTATATTCATGGAAAAATCTATGATCCAGCTCTGTGGGAGGAGGATTATGATCAGGTTGATCCGGACGACTTAGAGCAGATGGACCTACAATGGCAACTAGCCATGGTCACACAGAGGGTTAAACGGTTTATGAAGAGAACTGGAAGGAACCTGAGTGTGAGTAACAATGTTGGATTTGATAAGTCAAAGGTAAAGTGTTACAACTGTCAAGGGTTGGGACATTTTGCTAGAGAATGTCAAAGGCCAAAGGTTAAAGAACTATTAGGATAAGGGAATACAGAATTCCGGTGGTTCAGGGAATCAAGCTACAATAGCTGGTTTGTTAACGAATGTATCTTCTAACAGACAGCTAGACGGTACATATGATTGGAGTACTCATCCAGAGTCTAATGCTAGAGCCTTTATGGCTGAAGTAACGGAGACGGAGAGGAGAGCTGAAGCAGAAAAGGATGACACCCAGCAGTCCGATACAATTCCTTTGGTATTGGAAAAATCTGAGGAGCAGATGACTCTGGAGTTTGCAGCTCAGATGGCAAACGTGGAATCAGATCGTAAAAAGGTAACTCTTAGCTTTTCTGTGTTTCATGATTTATGTGTTTTATGTACTGCGTTAAATGATAAATTGAACATAGTGCTAGAATCACATGCCTCCATGACTTCTCAAATCCAATCATTAAAATCAGAAAATGCAAGTTTGTTAGATATTAAGGAAGATCTTAGGCTAGAATGAAAGTCGATGCTAAAGATGCAGTGGCTCTAAAAGACAAACTGAGCAGTGTGTTAGGAATGAGTTAATTTATGAGCATATAGACTGTGAGACCCTCTGATTTCTCAAAGGTCTCAAGTCTAGGTCCCATTAGCAATGCAATATCAATCAGGAAACTAAGATAAAATTTACAGTTGCGGAATAAAAGTTAATTACAAACAGAGACAGAATTTTAAGTAGCAAGGTACAAACATCTAGACTATTACATCAAATCACATATTATAAACTAGACCCGAATCCCAAAGCTCTATCATCTGCTAAGTACCAAGGTGTTGGAACAGGTTCTAATGTACTTCAAGCTCTTTCAAGTCCCGACCTAAGAACTAGGTCCAGCCAATCCTTTGCCTTTACCTGAAAAATAATGCAACAACGGGGTAAGCTTAATTGCTTAGTGAGAATGTAGAATTTCACATTTAACATGCAATTATGAACGCGGAAGCACATGCACTGCACTCGGCTCATGCACGACTCAGCTCTATATGCACTGCACTAGGCTCATGCACAGCTCAATCTCGAAGGGTCATTGGCCAATTAATGCTCTTTTGATGCGCGACTTTTGCTCAGCTCCCAGTTATATAAACTGTTGTTGCTCTTGAGACTTTTAGACAAATTCATAAGGAATGCTCGGATGATGATAAATCCATACACACGCATCATTAGTGGGGATCAGCCACGTACTGGGCTAGCTACCAGTAAAAGCTCTATATGGATATCATCGGAATGCTCAGCTCTAGCTACCCTCTGTGCTTTCATCACGTAAATCAGCACATCATAAGCCTAACATTAACCCAACACTGAGCAATAGTGATGGTGTTAAGCTTAACAATCAAATGACTCATCAATGAAATAGATTCTGGTAGAATAAATGCTCAGCTCAACAAATCATAGTAAATATACTATGATAATATAAATCAATAAGTTCAAGATCAGAATGTCAATAAAATCAGGATCATGCAACAAAAGTCTCAATTCACATAATATGCAGTTAAATTGAAATCTACAACTCACAGTTACTGGTTATTTGCACTTTCTGGCTCTGGCTCAGTTGCTCTCAATCTGTTAATCATATCATTATTGATATTTATTAGCCTCAGAATCATTTGAATAATAAATTCAATGTTCATTCGTTGGTCTTTAATCTCAAAGTCTCATAAGATTGCATTTTCGGAAATCTGATCATATGTGATCGTGCATATATATATATATATATATATATATATATATATATATATATATATATATATATATATATATATATATATATATATATATATATATATATATATATATATATATATATATATATATATATTCATATGATTTCTATTTGATGGTATTTCTTAATTTTATAGTTCTTGATTTCAATATTTGATCATTCATATTTATATAAGGAATCTGTTGTATATATATATTTTGAATTATAAATACTGCATTCAGATTAGGACCATCCGAATTCGGATTATCCAGATTCGGTTCTAAATCATCCGAAATGACACATCCGAAGTTGGTCCGAATTGAGTCATCCGAAATATGAACCGAGATAGGGCACCATCCGAAATTTTGACACTTCATTCGAATTGTACAAGAAGCGCAGAGAACTCGCCGAGTTGGCTTGGTGAACTCGCCGAGTTCACGTCCGAAGTACGGACCCAAAAACCGGATTCCGGACACATCCGAGTTCGGTTCTATTTCAGGTCCAAAACTTATTTCGGTTCTCATCCGAATTCGGGTCCCAACCGAATTCGGATCCAATACTTATGAATTTTTGAAGAAATATTCAAGTGTTCTTGGGAACTCGCCGAGTTCCCCTATGAACTCGCCGAGTTCACATGCAGATATGCAGGTCGCAACTTACGGATTTTTATTAAAATTGCCTAAAAACACTTTTTAGTAACATGCAATGAAATATAAAGTGGTGTTATCATTAATTAAGTGTTTTTATACAATTTTCCTTATCCATAACATCATAATTCATTCAAGATCATTCAAAATAGATTATTTTTTTTTTGTCAAAACACATTTTTACTTAAAATTTCAGATTTTGAACTTATTTGAATGAATTAATCCGTAGATTTTGTTTCTGATACTTCTGTTAACTTAAATTTACCATAATCTTAAGAAATTTTTAAACATGCAACCTAAATTTCTTACTATTTAATCCTAGGTTTCGGTTTCTAATAAAAATCGAACCAAACTCTTGAAATTAGGGAGTTTAGTCAATAATTACCTCAAATTCGTGTGTAATCCTACATGCAACCGTATATTCTTGTAGTATTCTTCGAGATCTTCCCGATGACGTATAAATCTTGATGATCCGACGGTCGGTTTAGAAGAAATCTTAGAGAGATGTAGAGAGAGAGTAGAGAGAGAGTAGAGAGAGAAAATCTAGAGAGAGAGTCTAGAGAGAGAGAATTATGTCTTAATGAACCTTCAACTATGTTTATATACTTAACTAGTTACGTTTGCTACTTAACCCACTATTACTTTCGTATCTTATATATCTTTTATTTAATTATCTTAATAATTATTAAATCATAATTCATAATATATTATATTATTCAATTAAATATTCTAAAACTTAATTAATTTATAATTCAAAGTACTGTAATAATATTACATTATTGGTTCGATGATCAGATATTTAGTTGGGCTAATAGTTGGGTTGTTACATAGAGTCCTTCACCAAAGAGATCTCCTTTAAAAATAAAGAATTAGTTGAGGCTAGGGTTAAAGTAGTTGAGGCTAATAGTAAGATTGAAAAGTTTAGGAACTCATCCCCGAATTTAGGCAAAATCTTAGACGCACAGAGACACTCTAAGAAACCAGTGGGCCTAGAATATCAGGATGTTCCTCCACCGTTCAATAGTAACTATGTGTCTCTACCTCAGGATAAGACCACAGAATCGGTTGAATCAGAGGAAATCAAAGTAACTGAGACTGATTAGGAATCAACAACTAAGTTGTCAACAACAACCCTTAAGGTTAAGAAAATTGTTAAGTTTGTGCAGTCAACTAGTACAACAAAACTAGAATAGGCAAAAACTATTAGTCCCTATAAGAAGCCTATTGACAAAATAACAGGACATTAGTGAGACTCCAAAGTCAAAGGATACCTATAAGAAGCCTATTGAAAAAATGTCTTGTTTTAGATGTCATGAAAAAGGTCACATTGCTTCTAGATGTCCCTATAAGAAGCCAGAGTCTACACCTACTGTAGGGAAGCAAGATCAACAAGCCTTAAAATCAGTGCCTAGTATTGCAAGTTCAAGTAGTTCTCAAAATACTGAGAAAAACTCAAATGCAACAACACGAGTAGGTGCGAAGAAAATACCGGTGTCAATCAGACATAATGAAGGGCTTAGGACAAATTCACCGAATGGAGTCCCTAGTCAATCAAGGTCTGGACCACAACCCGTCATTAGGAATATTACCCCTACGAGGAGTTATACTCTAGTTAGATCACATACTCCTAACAGACATCAAACACCAGGTAGAGCCCAAGGTTATCAAAATGAAATGCACTATAACCGAAATTACTCTTGGGCTCCACAGCAAATGACAACCCAAAGGCCAAGAGTGAATATTAATCACTCAGCCCCACAACAGGTTCTTAATCAAAAACCCAAGTCACCTGAAAGGAGAGATGGGTATTTGAAGGATTTCAAGTATGTGGATGAGAAGGGTATTACCAAGTCAGTTATGGCTTGGGTTCCCCGTGATAACTAACTCCTTTTCTTTCATGTGCAGGAGTTAACTACAGGTGTTAACAACAAATGGTTCATATATAGTGGTTGCTCTCGTCACATGACTGGGTAAAGAAGTCTACTGATGGACTTCAAGAGTGGGAACAAGGGGTTTGTGTCATTTGCTGGGAATAAAGGAGGCAATATCACTAGAACAGGAGTAGTCACTAATGGGACGATCACTCTTGATCAAGTCTACTATGTAGATAAGCCTGATCACAATCTCATTAGTGTCTCTCAGATCTGTGATAAACAACATTCAGTCCTCTTTACTAAAAAGGAAGCGTTAGTGCAAAAGCCGGAATTCAAGATACCTGAAGAGTCGATTATGATGAAAGCTCCAAGGGTGAATGATCTCTACATGATGGACATGTTAGTAGCAGATTCATCAATGGGTTCTATTTGTCTACTATCAAAAGCTTCAGAGTCAAAATCTTTGATGTGGCACAGACGTATGGCACACTTGCACTTAAGGAAGATGAATTTCATCACAGAAAATGGCCTTGTGCAAGGTGTTCCATTAAAGATTTTTCCGTTTGAAGATAAGTGTGTAACATGCAAAAATGGAAAACAACATAAGAAGTCACACAAATCGAAGACTCATAACTCAATCACTTCCACCTTCGATTTGCTGCATATGGATCTCGTCGGTCCAATCAATAAAAGGAGTATAGGTTGGAGTTGGTACTGTTTAGTTATTACTAATGAGTACTCATGATTTTATTAGGTTTTCTTCTTAGGTACAAAGGACGAGATAGCAGACACGCTGATTGGGTTCTTAGACCAAGTCGAGAACTCATACGGGCAAAGGGTAAAACGTATCAGAAGTGATAACGGAACTGAATTTAAAAATGCAGTAATTGGTGTATATTGCCTAACTAAAGGCATAGTGCGTCAATTTAGTGCACCATATGAGCCACAACAAAATGGGGTGGCAGAACGTAAAAACAGGACTTTGATTGAAGCAGGAAGGACTATGCTCTCTGATTCAAAGCTTCCTACCATGTTTTGGGGAGAGGCAGTGAATATTGCTTGTCATGTATTAAAGATAGTCCTTACTGTTAAATCATTGAACAAAACCTGTTATGAACTCCTGAATAAAAGATCACCAAATTAACTGGCTTTGAACCATTTGGGGTACCTTTTACTTTATTAAAAACGAAACATCAACTAAAGTTTAGTGAAAAAGCTGACGAAAGATACTTCCTAGGTTATCTCCCAAATTCACCAAACAAGAGGGTGTTTAATAAAACTACTGGTACAGTTGAAATCGTGTTTAGCATTGATGTAACAAGTTATTCACACGAACCCCAAACTGGTCCAGAATGGTTATTTGAATATGACTCAGTGTTTGAGGCATTTAACATTCCGTTTAGTGGTGATGCAGAAAATGTGGAAAAAGACTTCTCGTCTTTAAATCTTAACGACGATGGTAGAATCTTTCCAAATTCAAGCATTCCCACGACATCTGAGAATGTACCAACAGAAGATGGGTCCCCAGACAAACAATTCAGCCTCAGAAGACAGTGGTCACGAGGAGAATATTCAGTCTGAAGTCACACCCCCATTAGTAGAGATAGGATCAAATTTAAGAGATAATATTCAGGTCGATGCAATTGAAACATCGAGGGTAAATATGGATCATCCGATTGAAGACATCATAGGGAATCCAAATGCCGATGTGAGAACTACGAGTAGTGTGAATAGTAACACAGTGCTGTTATCGATGATCAACGACTCTGAGGCATTTCACACGTGTTTATACCCGTGTTTCATTTCACAAGTTGAGCCAAAGAATGTACAAATGGCTCTGAAAGACAATTCTTGGGTTGAAGCTATGGAAGAGGAACTTTCACAGTTAAGAAAGCTAGAAGTATGGGAGTTAGTGCCTTTGCCTCGAGGAGAAGTTGCTATAGGGACCAAATGGGTCTTTAAGTGCAAAAGGGACGATCGGGGCATAGTTACTCGTAACAAGGTAAGACTCGTGGTCAAAGGGTTCAACTAGGAAGATGGGATTGATTATAATGAAGTGTTTACACTAGTAGCGAGGCTTGAGGCTATTCGATTGTTTCAAGCGTTCACGTCCTTCAAAGGGTTCAAAGTATATCAACTAGACGTCAAGAGTGCCTTCTTGTACGGAAAAGTGAAAGAGTTGGTGTATGTCGAGCAACCGCCAGGGTTTACTGATCCCAAGTATCCTGACATAATATATAGATTCGATAAGGCTCTATATCGATTACATCAGGCACCCAGGGCGTGGTATAAGGCACTGTCTACTCAGCTCTTAGACAATGGGTTTGAAAGAGGGAGAATAGATAGTACACTGTTCGTTAATAGGAAAGGTGAAGATTTCATACTGGTACAAGTTGTATATGGACGACATCATCTTTGGGTCGTCAAACGAACAAATGTTCAAAGATTCGAGAAGGTTATGAAGTCAAAGTTTAAGATGAGTGCAATGGGAGAGCTGAACTTCTTTCTCGGTTTGCTAGTTGAAGAACGAAAGAAGGGAATGTTAATTCATCAGACGAAGTATGTGTATGATATTTTAGAGTGCTTTAGGATGGAAGTAACAACCCTTACAGCACACTTCAGTACTCCTATAGAAGTCAATCATAATCTCGGACTTGGTACAGATAGTGATACTGATGTGGATCCGACTTTGCATTGGGCCATGATCGGTTCACTCATGTATTTAACTGCTTCAAGACCTGATATAATGTTTGCTATTTGGATTTGTGTCAGGTTTCAAGCTAACCCAAAGGAGATTCACATGAAAGCTGTTAAGCGGATTCTGAGATACCTGAAGTCGAAACCGAAGCTGAGAATTTGGTATCATGTTGATGGAGATATGGAATTGGAAGCATACACGGATTCAGACTATGGAGGGTGTAGCTTGAACAGAAAGTCAACAACGGGTGGTTGTCAGTTCCTTGGAGGGAGACTGGTGTCCTGGCAATGGAAGAAACAGACTTCGGTAGTCGTATCAACGTGGGAGGCGGAGTATGTAGTTGCTGGTAGTTGTTGTTCACAGTATCTGTGGATTCAACAACAATTGTGGGATTACGGTTTGACTTATACTCATACTCCCATTAGGATAGACAATCAATCCACAATTGGCATAACAAATAATCTGGTTACGCACAGTAACACTAAGCACATAGACATAAGACATCACTTTATTCGTGACTGTGCTGAAAAAAAGCTGATTAAATTGGTAAAAGTTCCAACGGAAGACAACAAAGCGGATCTCTTAACAAAAGCATTTGATAGATCACGCTTTGAGTTGTTAGTCCAACTAAATGGAATGCGGAATCCTGAGTAACATGACCTCAGTAGATTTTCTTTCTTTTTAAATTTTTTAAGTTATTAGTTTATCTTATTAGTTATTAAACTTAAAAGGGAAAAACAAAAGAAAAAAGAGAGAAAACCATAAAAAAGTTAAAAAATAAAGAAGAGAATATTGAAAACAAGAGAGAAGTCTTAGAGTCTAAGGTTCAAAGTGACGAAATTCAGCATAGTCTAACAAACTCTAAGTGTTAAACATTCACACATAATGCACTATAAACTCTAAGTAATATACATGTCCTTGTCTGATATGTTGGTAGGCATAAAACATGAAGGACTTCCTAAAAGCTAATAAAATAATCAAGGAAATATCATATGTGTAACTAACTTAGATGTATGACCAAAATGTCTTAATTTCTATGTTAGAGGCATACAAACATTATTTATGAATGAGGTATGCAAAGTAATCTGGGGGATGTATTGCTTCTTCAAAATACATCTTAAACAAAGAAAAAGTTTTGTAACGTAAACGAAGGCAAAACATGTCGCTTTTGTTGTACATGAGTACAGACCTGTCACCGTTGTTTTGACTTAAACTAGAAAGATATTTCGCTTTGTTGTACGTGAGTACAGACCTGTCACCGCTGTCTTGCTAAAATAAGAAAAACTTTAAGATAGACTAAGACACTCTGTTGTATGTAAATACAGAACTGTCTCCGACGTTTGCCTTTTAAAGATAATTTGCAAATACCAAAAACTCATAATCATTGTCAGTCTGCCTTGATCATAGAAGTATGTCTATGTATGGGACACGTAAGGTAGTTTCTTGATAAATAGAAAGGCCAAAGGAAAATCCAAAGTGTTGAGTGTTTAAGGGGACAAACATACCGACAATCGACTTGGTGTGTATGCTACAACAAACAACCAAAGGAATAAAAAATTCCAAAGTGTGAAAATGCAATACTAAAAGTGCGTTGACACCACTCTCTGATTAAACCTTCTATGACACTCTCGCAAAAAGATTTAGTTAGTGTGTTTTATCTTTAAATTTCTGCCATTTATTTTTACTTTATCTTATTTTAGTTCATTTTATTTTATTTTATTTTTAATTTAATTTAATTTGGTTCATTTTATATTTATCTTAATATTGAATAAATAGGATCGATGTCATTTACTAGGATGCATTTTAGTATAAGAAACAAACTTGCGTGATAATCTATTTGCTTAGTGTGAAGTATTTTGTAAAGTTGAACAACTTTCGTAAAATTGAAAAAGTTGTAAAAGTTGAAAATTTTTTTCAAAGTTTCTCAAAATTTTCAGTTAAGTTCGAAGATATCTAAGTTCGAGGCACAGCTTCAAACGAACTTAACCATGGTTCAAACTTGTCTCAGATAAGTTTGAGACACAGTTGATGATATAAATAGGTCGACAGTAGTCATTTAATTCACCTACATTCGAATTTATACCTCACGAACTTACATCGGCGATCTTGAACTTATTGTGGTAATTTCGAACTTGTGGTATTTTTGATTTTGCTAACTGTTCCTCGAAGATCCACACATTCCCTCGAATATACACTTGGTTCTAGTTATTTTGTATCACTAATCACTAAGTAAGTGATGTTCTGCACTGATTTAATGGTTTAAATCCGAATATTTTGTGTTTAAACAAACCGAAAACTAGGTGGTTTAATCACGAAGTTTTAGGTTATATAACTTAAAACTAAGCATCTATAATCTTGATTAGAACCTATTAGGACTAGATTTATTAGTCATGTAAGTCTAAAAAGGTTTAAATCATGAGATTGAACTCATAAATGCCGACTAACTTCTTCATCCGTTCTCAAACTTGACGGGTCTACGAACTTATATCACTATATCTACAAGTTCGTAGACATACAAGTTCGAAGGTACTTCTCAGATTTGCTAATAAGTTCGAAGGTCATTAGATTGTTCGAACTTAAGTAAGTTCGAAGGGACCCTTTGAAATTCTCGAAGTTACAGCTAAGTTCGAAGGTGATTAAGTTCCTTCGAATGATTCTAGAAATATTCCGTAATTTAATTTTTCAGTTTTTAATTGTTTGATGTGTGTGCAAGAATGGCTGATCGTGCTTTTTTCAATAAGAACAATATGATCATCAGCATAGACCTTCAAGCGGCGGAGGCGCAGAAATACTGACAAGTTTTGGAGTTTTTGACCCGCTCAAGGGTTGCATATGCGTTGACTCACAACCCGACTCTCAATATTCAATACATCCGACAATTTTGGGGAACTCTGCACGTCGATAGTTTCGTAGTACCTCCAGTTTTGAGGGCTACCATTAATGGTCAAGGGATTTCGTTTTCGGCAACAAATCTGAGAGAATTATTCAATTCGGGTCAGCAGACCAAGAAGATGGTCCGATAGATTTTCCTGCAGCTATAAGGCAATCGGCTTTCCAACGAATGGGCTATGCTCAAGATTTGACCAAAGCATCCTTTGAGAAAAGTGGTCTAATATGACAGTGGCGACATTTGATGCACGGTATGCTGGTTTTTTTCGCGTAAAAGAACGCTGGTTTTGATACGATGATATCCAAGCTTCAATCAGGGATAATCTCGTTAGTCTACAATAAGCCATTCAGCTTTTCAGGCTTTTTCTTTGTAGAGTTCGTACAAGAAATAGCAGCTCCCGCCCGTGAAAGATTTTTGCTTTACCCACGGTTAGTGATGATAATCATCATGCACTTTTTACCGAATCTACCACCGTTGCCAGAAGTCGTTGTTGTGGCAGCAATCGATAAGCGTGTTTTTGCTGACTGCCAGTCTCATAATTCAAGAAGGGCAGAGCAAGTTAGGCCCCAAATGACTGCTTTGTTCAGAGCTATTTTAGATCTAGAGTTCGTTGCACCAAATGCAGAAGACTGGGTAGTAAATGAGCCTCAACAGCAGGCACCGGTACAGGCACCAGTTGAATAGGCACAACCTTCTCCAAGAACGACAGTGGCAGCTTTGGCATCTACGTCGGAACTCCAGGCTGATCCGATTCAAGAGACATTGGAGGAGATCTTTGCTCAAGGAGGAGCAGGTCAGGAATCTATTACTGAGGAGCTGACCAATGATATTCTGCAACCGCCTGCGACAATGGACGATATTTTCAGTGATATAGAGAATTACCAGCCAAAACCATCATAAGTGGTAGTTGAGACCGCGTCTGATACAGACTCATACATTGAGAGAGATATAAGGGAAGCTGAGAATCCTTCCACTTCGTTCGATACACATGGCACTCGACTTGTAGTACGTCGACAAAAGGTTCATCGTCCAGCTTTTAGTCTTCCTGATGAAGATGAAGGAGACGAAGATTTTGTAATCGAAGAAGAGGCGTTGGTTGCAAGGAATCAACTGGCCAAGCGCCAACGCCTAGCTCAAGAAGGGTCATCCACCTCAACCACCGTTCCATCATCATCAACCATTGTTTCATCATCATCCGCCGCCACCACTCCGTCAATATCAACATCAACAACGATAGACGCCCAAGCCTTCAATCAACTAAAAGCAAAAGTTGATTTCCAAACAATCCAAATCTTCCAGCTATCAAAAGCTGTCAGTGAGCTATAGCAACAAAATGCCCAGTTAGATCAAAACAATAAAGAATTTAAATAAAACTGTGGCGGCTCAACAAGATCAGATAGCTACACTATTGGCCCTCCTAGAGCAGATTTTGAAAGATCGTGCTGCTCAAGGGGAGAGTATTTGTTGAGGAGATGAGTTAAGGGGAAGAATTAGAGAGGATGAAGGACGCGACCCTGGTTCACAACAAAAACACAATGAGCTAGCAAATCTTTCACAACAGACTGCTCAGCAAGCTGATTTGCAGGGGGAGCCTAGATCATCAGGCTCGGACAAAGGTAAAAGCAAGGCTCCCGAAGCTTCAGAAAGTGTTCAAGACGAAGCAATTGGAGCCTTGGCCAGGTTAGAAGATGATGATGTAAGATTTGATTTTGAAGATGACTTGGATCAGGAAGAGCTTGAGGAAGGAGAATTTATTCCAGAAGATATACCTGATTGGAAGTCAGAGGATGTGATGGATGAAGATGATGACGCTGATGAGATAGTGATTCAGAAGTAACCTATCACAGAGGTATATACAAATGATGATCAAAGTGGATAGACATATAAGTGCTTAAATCTACCTTAGATGTTGAATCAGAATCTGAAATGCCTGATAGGGAGCTTACAAAAGAAGAAAAGATAAAACTGTGGTCCAGAGAAGAAGAGAAGAAAAAGGATTTGGCTATGAAAGAGAAGATGAAGATGCCAAGTCCAGGGAAATTGTTTGGAAGCATACTTAGCTGGTTCTTCGATAGAGATCTGCAGCTATTCATTCTAAAGAGAAAACATGGGCTTCAATGTCTAAGAAAAAGTATAAGGGACTTCAATTCTTTGCCAAAGTGGGAAATTAAAGCCTTAGCCTTGAAGGAGCTAATCAACATTGGAGACGACCCCTATGCTGAAGTCATTGCATCATCAGAAGGGAAGGTCGGTCTAGAAAGTTTGAAAGGCTGAATCCGAGGATAGGAAAGCGGGTCATGGACAACACAAGAATAGATCCATTAACTGGCAGGCCATGCATGAAAATGTATTACAAGCTTGTTAAGTGCCTAAAGAAGGTCCCTCTGAAGAGTATTCCACCAGATGTTTTGCTTAATTTGATGTGGTACGTTGATAGTGACACAGGTGAGGCAGTTATGGAAGATTAAGAGCAGAAGGTGATTTTGAGAGTATACGATCCCTTGCATCTTGTCAATCTATCTTAAGATAACCTGCCAAAACTTCATGGTCAGGGAATATCTTCTGATGATAATTTGAGATCTGAAGGCATGAAATATAGGAAAGTTGTCAAAGTTTGTGTTGAGCAGGGACTTCATGCTTGTAGCAGTTTAAAATTAAGCCTAGTTCTGTAGATTAATGAATATCTAACTAGAAGTTATCGTCAAGGGGGAGTCTGTTGGTTCACCCCGTGTGTCGATTAGCAGTCTAGAATGTTAATAGATAAAAGGCTTTATTAATACCACGTCATGTGTGTTTATTAAGAGTGTGTATGTAGGTCTACATTGTATGTAGCTAGGCTCATGATCATGAAGAGATAAGTTCCTTGATTATGAAGATAAGTTCTTAAGGCAATAAAGCCACGAACTTAAGTCACACCAATCACAGAACTAGCTAGACTAAGTTGGTCGGTTCTTGGGCTTGAACATATAAAGTTCCCGTGCGGAATGGAGCTGAACGAACTTAGTGTTATAATTATGAACCTTATATGGCAGTTAATGCCCCCCCCCCCCCCCCAAAGAACTTTTGGGGAATACGAACTCAAGAGGCAGTATCTAGTGGACATGTACGAGCGCAGAAGCAATTCGAGAGTTTTAGGACATTATAATATCGTGTGGGCGCCGGTTTTCCATATCGGCTAGCATCGTGTTCGGCTCCGTGTTTGTTCGCAGCAATCGATCTGTTAAGCGTTTGGCTGAATTGCGAGTGATGTTCCGCACTCGTTGGGCGACGTCAGTGCTTGATCCGATCCGTAGGACAGGTGACTTACACACCTCACTCTCCATTGTTCCACGCGTCTCTGTGATCACCTCTGGTTACACGAGATCAGATTCTCCTGGGTTATACGAGTTATTGACTATACGACAGGTTCTTCTCTCGCTTCGGATCATCGTTCTCTCTCGTCCTACGCATACGAGAACCAGTTCATATCTTCAAGTTGTTTTTGGTCGTTTACTGAAAGAACCGCTTGTTGCAATTTGTTGATATGAAAGGTAGTTGATCACAGAGGTTATGCGTTTTCAGTCTTCCAGACTCAAAAGAAGTGTCATTCAAGCTTGACTGGCTCCATTTGAGAATCTTATATGGAGTAGGGGATAGCTAGGGATTTGCCTTGGTTATCACATCATCAGCTGGTGCAGGGGGTCATGTGAAAGGGGGTTGTCCAACTGGCAAATAACGAATCAACTCTTATTCCTCATCGTGCTCATGATTCATCAACATCGTATTGAAAATTCTTGTAGATTTTCAAATAAGAAATGGATATTGAATCATGTAAGGTCATGATTTCTCTTCACTATACGAATGGTGGAGCCCACTCCGGTCGTAGAGAAGCAAGAAAACGGAGATTGATGTTATCCTCTGAGATGGTGACTTTGCACTTCTTCAATTCATTTAAAACATAGCAGAAATGATTATATGTACTTTCAAGAGTTTCTCCGTCTCGAGTCTTGAATTTGGAGAAGACAGATTTGATGTTCTCCCTTTTTATCTTGTCACCCTTTTCGGACCCTTGCATCTGGTGGGCAACTTCTTCCCACATGGATTTTCTAGTCTCTTGACTGTCAATACTGTTGAGAATTGTGTTGGGAAAGGCTTGTAGGAGATAGTCCCCTAATTAAATGCCAGCTTTAGCTCTGAGTCTTTCCTGTTCAGTCTGAGGAGCTCGTGAACATTGTGGTTCATGAAGTTCGGGAATTGATGGATCATTATCAGGTTTAGTAGGTATGATGGTGAAATATTCTGCAGGACCTTCTTCTAGGGATTTGACCATCAGTTAGCCCAGGTCATGTAGTGCCAAGAATCTCAGGAATCTTCTTTTCCATTGATCATACTCCCCACGAAAGAGAACCGGAGGACGGATATCTGTTCCCAGCATTAGAGCCTCATTTGCCATGATTGGTTTTGAAAATAAGATCCTAGAATTGGAAACTAGGAGATAATTGTTTTTAGAAAGAATTAAAAACAGGAGTGTTGCAACCTTGAAAAGATTAGTGGAAATTTCAAAATTTAAAAAAATAGTGAAATTCCAAAGTTTCGCTATTACCAAAACTTTCAAGGTTTTCGTATTACCGAGACTTCAAAGTTACGGTAATTTAGCAAATACTTTCAAAGTTTCTGTATTACCGAAACTTTCAAGGTTTTCGTATTTACCGAGACTTCCAAGGTTTCAGATTACCGAAAACTGAAACCTTTTCTACCGAAACTCTTTTTTTTACCGAGACTTCCAAGGTTTCGGTATTTACCAAAACTTTCAGGTTAGTGTATTAACCTTTGAGTATAATGAAACCTGTTCTATATCGAAACCTCTAATTTTAGCGAAACCTATTACCAAGAACCGAGACTTTTGAAATTTACCGAAACTTTTAAAAAGGAAACCCTTTTTGCAACTTTCAGCACAAGTTTTTAGGCCAGCAACCTTTATGCCAACTACGGATTTACGATGATTTTTGGTGACGAATTTGCGACGGTGAATTTTTGTGACAGATTTGTGATAGTTATTATTTTGCTACGAATTTGCGATGGAAATTTGTTGCGATGGATTTGTGACCGAAATGTTGTGATGGATTTGCGATGGAACTCTTTTATGATGGATATACGACAGATGTTTTTTGTGATGGAATTTACAACGTAATTAGTTTGCGACGAATATACGACGGATCATATTCGTAATAGTTCCGTCGCGAAATTTAAAATTCAATTTTCTTGCTTACGTCACAAATCCGTCGCAAAATGAAAGAAAATTAATAGCTAGTTTTTTTATTTTTGTTTTTTCCTGTTTGCATATCCAAAATATCATACTTCGAACTTTCTACGTTATCAAATGCAAATTTGATATAAATATCTATAACATCTGGTACTAAAAACATCAAATTAAAACCAAAATTATCTAATATTACAATTAACAAACCAACTAATAATAAACTCAACAAAGTTATCATAATAAACTCCAAGCAACATGACGTTCAAGTTTACTTAAGTTTACCAAAAAAACCCTTCAATCAACATAAAGTTCAAGTTTAGTTAAGTTTACCAAAACAACTCCAATCAACATTACTAAAATTTACCAAAGAATTCGGTGATTTTGTCGTTCATTTCTTTATAGATCCTCTCTCTCTCTCTCTCTCTCTCTCTCTCTCTCTCTCTCTCTCTCACGCTGAAAATCCTTCGCAAATCCATCACTAATACATTGCAAATCCGTCGCAAATTGGAGATGGATATTTCCGTCGCAATTTTCCGTCACTGATAACTGTCTGTGTTGTAGTGCACAAAACAGGTTTTAATTCACAGAATTTTTCAATAAGAAGCTCAAATAAGTCATTTTCAGCACAAATAAACACTTATAATACAGAAAATGATGCAAAACTTGGGATGCAGGTGATGAAACTTGCGAACACAAAAGATTTAAAAAAAACTCATTTGCTCCATGAAAATGATATGATTTTGAAAAAATAAAATGCTATTGATGATTAAAAACAACCCTCAAATATTATTTTAGCAAAGAATTAGAGATTTGGACCTCTTTGAGAAGAAGAAGATGAAGAGCAGGCCACGTTTTTTGAACACAGCTCCAAGTTGAAATCCAATTCCGAGCTCTGATACCAAATGAAAGCTTGATTTCCAAAATATTACACAAACATGACATAAATAGCAACATATAATCTGATTCATCAATGTGAAAAATATGCAAAAACTCTATAGGATGAAGAAGATTAATAAACTCTAGAGAGGAAATATATCAGTGCAAAAGTATTTCTTCATTCATAATTGATTTCCTCTAGTATTGGTCCTTGAACTTGAAACATTACATAAACACTTACATAAATGAAAGCAAATTATTACAAACAAAAGTTATTAACTAGAAATTGAAATCATAAGTCTAACATGCTTCCTAACACGATGAATATTGGGATCCATGCTCTTTAGCATGATGAACACCTGTTATCTGTGCCTTCCACCCGAAGGAGCAAACACTGCTCACACACTCACTTGTTGGCATGGCAACTACCGTCGATGTTTAACTGTTTTCAAGCAAAGGAAAAGATATTGTTGGCCTTCTACTTAGGCTATACATCAAGTCTACTGGGATTTACTAGAAGCTATTGGTAACTATGATGGTTATCAAGCTTTGGGTTCGGGAACTGTGTTTGATGTTGTAATAATTATTGTGTTGTCATAGACACATATTGTCCTTATAGGCTTTTAATTTCCTTATGTTTTTAGTGCTGATGTAATCACCACTTGTTAAATTCTTGGATAATTTGTTACAATGCTAATCTTTGGTTTGTTTAATGATGATGGATGATGTACTATGATTATAAGGACGGATGTTTAAACTTAATTATTAACATAGCAAAATTGTAAATCAAAACGAATAAAATGCTAAATTTAAATAAAAACGTATTAGTGTAGCAAAATCTTTAAATAATAGATAAAAATTTAATAAATTTAAATCAAAATGTACTAGACTAATAAAATATTTAAATTTAAAACGAACAAAAACATAAATTTATATACTTTCTTAATAATCATAACAAAATCAAATTTTATTAACATATGTGTATTAACTTGTATCTTTTAATTTAGTAATTTTGTTAAGTCGATATGTATTAATTTGGTTTATAAAATTGTATGATTATAACATTTTTATGAAATATATAAACCTAACGTATAATATGTTTTGATTTAACTATTTTGAAAATTAATATGTATAAAAACCATAGATATTCACATTAACTCGTTAACATGTAATATGTTAAGTTCATATATTTTGTTAAGTTTCATCTACATAAATATATAGAGTTTATATAGGTGTATAAAATTTTTTTTTTTTACAAAAACGTTATATAATTCGTGAAAACATTATATTCATATAATTTTTTATAAAACAAAAAAATATTTATTAACTTAATAAAATAATAAAATTAAAAGGTACAAGTTAATACCCATACGTATAAATTTGACAAAAAAAAATAGGAAATATATAAGTATTTATATAAAGTACTATAACAGGCCAGACCACCCCGAGACAAGATATTGTCCGCTTTGGCAATGACCGCACAGTTTTAATTCTGGAAGCCAAGCCATAGGCCCGCCTCAAAACGCGTCTTGGTGGATAGAGGAAATCTTACCATTGTATGGGAAAATTAGTTTCTCCTCTCCACTGATGTGGGATGTTACAATCCCTCCCCCATGGGAACACAGCGTCCCCGTTGTGAACATTGACCCGGTGCCTGGATCTAATACCAACTATAATAGCCCAGACCACCCCGAGACAAGATATTGTCCGCTTTGGCAAAAGCCGCATAGTTTTAATTCTGGAAGCCAAGCCATAGGCCCGCCTCAAAACGCGTCTTGGTGGATAGAGACAACCTCACCCTTGTATGGGCATATTAGTTTCTCCTCTCCAATGATGTGGGATCTTATAATCCCTCCCCCATGGGAACACAGCGTCCCCGCTGTGCACATCGACCCGATGCCTAGCTCTAATACCAACTATAATAGCCCAGACCACCCTGAGACAAGATATTGTCCGCTTTGGGAAACGACGCACAATTTTTTTTCTAGAATCCAAGTCATAGGCCCGCCCCAAAACGCGTCTTGGTGGATAGAGACAACCTCACCCTTGTTTGGGCATCTTACTTTCTCCTCTCCACTGATGTGGGATGTTACAACTGGACTAGTAGACTTTTTAGAACTTGTTTGGCATGGGGGTTGTGATACTCCCTTAGCACTCTGTTACTCCAGCCATTTTCATCAATAACTCTCAAGAGGTCAGAGATGGTCTTTTTAGAGTCAGCCATCTCTGCCTCAGCTCCCCCTGCTCCTTCAGCCTCACCACTCGACTCTCACTCACCTGGTAACCCCACAGATTGTTCATCTTGTGCTCCTTCAACCTCACTCCCCTCAGACTCACCTTTAGATGCAGTTGGGACAGTCGCATATGACTACGCCTCATCTGTATAGACCCTTCGTTTGTATACCATTACTCTCTCCTCCTTCTAGTCGGCGTATGATAGAAGTCATAAGGGGATGTCCATTATTGGAACTCGAGATAGTTTCTTTGGAAATTTAAAGCGGGACAGAGCCACCATTTTGTAAATGTCCGCCTCTGACCTTTCATGGATGTCGTCATCGTGGTCTAGGACATACTGGATGAGGAGTTGCAGAATTCTTTGAAAAGGAATGAATTTCCTTTCTCTTTCGTGTCTTAATCTATGATTGCTCGTCGAAGTTCATCAAATATAAGTTGCGTGTAGTCATAGTGACAGTCATAGGTGAAGGCCACGTATGTAACATCCTCAGAATTAATTTTTTTGTAAATGAGGATATTTAGTTTAAATTTTGAGTTTAATGTAACTAAGTATTTGTAAATTTCAAAAGTTGGTTGTTAATTATGAAAGTTTAGAAAATCAAATAATTTAATTAACTATAATGAATTATAAGTGTTAGTAACGGAAAATTAAAATGAAAACTTTATTTAAAGAAGTCAGATAAGTTGAGGGGTTAAATGTGCCACAAGCCGAAAATGTGGAATAAAAAGGCTTTTGAGTCTTACATTTTCATTTACCAACTCTTCAAACTCTATACTCTCTCTCTCTCTCTCTCTCTCTCTCTCTCTCTCTCTCTCTCTCTCTCTCTCTCTCTCTCTCTCTCTCTAAAGAGCTTACGGTTCACTCACCATCTTCATATTAAGAACACAAAAACAGTGGAATCAAGTGTTGAAAAGTTGGATATAATTTGCTAAGAAGGATCTATAAACACTGCAACCAACGATTTGAGCTAAAAATCCTTTAAATTAATGGATTTCTGGGTTTTATGTTCGGTTTTTATGAAAACCGAATGAAAGGTTTGGGTTATTGATATTCTTGCATGTTGTATATTCAGGTAGATATGTTCAAATTTCAGGCTCTGATTTAACCCCTAAGTATGATTTCTGAAATTAACGACGTGTTTTAGTGTGTGTGTTCGACGGGCTGATAAAAAACGGTCAAAAAGGAGTCTGATTTGGTACATATTATGCTATGATTGATGTTACAAGTGTTTAAAAGAGTATATTAGTGCTTGTATTAACAGATTTCAGTTACTGGATGAGTACAAAAATAATCAAAAGAAATCTTGAAATGATAGAAAAATGATGAAGTATGAACTCGGATATGATGAACATAGTTTGGGTTCATCCGAATTTCGGATCAGATGGAACTCGGATGGCAGAACTTGAATAAGCAAAAGTCAAGACACGAATTTCGGATCTCGAGGCATCCGAAATTCGGATCATATAACAACCCGAATTTCGGTTGGAATAAAACATAAAAATAAGGATGTGAGATCTCGGACCATCCGGATTTCGGGTCTATCCGAAATTCGGATCGTAACATCCTCAAATTCAATTACTGTAATTCGGAATTATTTAGGCGGATAATTTGTAATTAAGTTGAATTATGAGCAATTATTATGTATTTGGGATATTTAAAAGTTTGTTGCTATTTTAAGAAGTTACGAAGTTTGAGAATTAATAATTGTTATTATGGAGTATTATGAATGATAAAAGTTAGAAATGATAAATTTAAGAATAAATCAGTATTTTATGGAACCGGTTAAGTTGAGGGGTGAAATGTGCAAAAATGATGAAAGTTGAATAAAAAGGCTAAAAAGCCATTCATTTTTCATATTTCACTCTCTCTCTACTTTCTCTCTCTAGAAAACGCTCTCTACTTCTCTCTAGATTATCTCACAAACCGACCGGCCGATTATCGAGATTTATACGTCATCGGAAAGATCTCGAGGAGTACTACAACAATCTACGGTTGGATTATTGATTTCGTACGAATTGAGGTAAGAATCGACCCTTTTTAAGTTTATTATTTCGGTTTTTGAAGAACATAAATTCGAATCTGCTATTTTTATGTGATTTGGAGTTAGTTTTGCTTGAAATCTTGCAAGAATATGATAGTACATGTGTAATAGAATGGAACCTAGACATCATACATGACATATCAGTGATTTTTAAGCCTTGAAATGAAGGATTTAAGTTGTAATGATGAACAAACTCGAGAATGTCAAGAACACAGTCGAAATGCAAGAACAAACTCGATTTTTGTACTAAATTCGAGCATGAATTCGAGTTTGACACCATGGATTCGAATTTAAGACCCTAAATTCGAATATGGTTCCAATTTATCCTCATGAGTTCGAGTTTGTCCTCAAATTCGAAGGAAATTCGAGTTTAACCCCTTAAATTCGAGTTTAATGCCTAAAAATTGAAAACCCACTCTCTAAACTCGAATATTTTTAATGAAACCCATAGACAACACATAAATAACAAAAGTTATTCAAAGAATAAGGTGTGAACTTGAGTTCGGTTCAAACTTAGTTGTGGTTCGAATTTGGATATGGATCCGAAATGGGGGGAAAATATTGCAAAACTTACAAAACTTGGTCTTATGGATTTAAACGGTTTTTGACCTGAGGTATTGTTGCAACTAATTTAACAGGTCCCTTGTGGTGTTGTTTAACCCACAGTGGGGTAATTGGTGTATCCGGTTGAAAGCCCGAAGAGAAATAATGTTGAAGTTTTATTTACGCACCCACTGTGAGTACATTAGATTTCGCATGTTTATATCTGTTTTATGTTAAGCTTTGCCTGCTGAGACCTGTTGCTTCATTTATTGTTTGGAATTCTACTAACTTGCGTAGATTTAGATGCACATTCATACATGTTGCATGTCCTTCCGATTGTTGTGCATCTAGTGATGGGCCGGTGGGTCGCATCCATTACTCTGATGTTACTGCGCTATATGACCTGGAGTTGATCCCTCCGAGGTTCCAGTTGGCAGTATGTCATCCCCGATCGTACATTTGTCTCAGATGGTATGTTTAATGCCGAGCTTTGGGCTCGAAGGGGCTGCGGCTCTGGTCCGTACTTGGTGTACGAAGAGGGTATCCGATGTTTGTCATCAGTGTTACCCTTGGGTTTCATAAAGATTTATAAAATGCGTAATCTTTGTATTCACTAAGCATTCGCTTACCTCTCAGATGTTGTATTTTTACAGGAAAGGGAAAGTCTACTGCCGGACCTTCTAGTTAGGCCGTTTGTGAAGATTCGTAAGATTTGATACTACTTAATCGGTAATCATGTTTTGGGACAATGTTGTATTATATTCATGATGTTGTAATATTTGTATTCGCTATGTAGACTTAGATATGGTACCTTGTAGCACCGTCGGGTGTTTGTCACTGTTGCACTACTTTATTTTATGTATTTTAATGCTTCCGCACTTAATCTAGGTTATCAGGTCATTATGTAATTGTGTTTGATGATTAATCCTGGGTGTTTAGTAAATGGTGGTTGTTGTGGCAAGGGTGTCACACGAGATGGTATCAGAGCAGTAGTTTGGGATTCAAGTGTCCGTGAGGTCTTGGTGTCAAACATTAGGTGATGATATGTAGTGATTCTAAGTAATGATCTGAACTAAGATAGGTTACGATCTAGTAATTATTGGGATTGACTATCATACGGGACAATTGGGTGTTGTCTTTAAATTTATGGCATGTTACTAAACAAGTTAGTGTTTACTATTTCAGAACATGTCTGGAGGAGGAATGACACCTGAAGAAACAAGAGAGATGATGCTAGCCATGATGGCTGAGCAGAACAAAATGATTCAGGACCAGTTTCGGGCTCGAGATGAGGCCGAAGCTAAAAGAAGAGAGGATAAGAGAAAGAACAAGGAAAAGGAAGGGGGCAACACTGAGGAACAAGATGACCACACTGGGTCATCAAACAAACCTAAAGGTTGTCGGTTTAAGGATTTCAAGGGAAACGGGGCTGTGGAGTTTAATGGATTTGGATAACGGCAACCGAACGGACATTCCAAATCAGCGACTGTGCTGAGAAGGACATGGTTCGGTATGCTACCGCTATGTTCACCAATGATGCGATTATGTGGTGGAACGCTATGGTGAATGCTTTGACACTGGAGAAGGTTTCTGTGATGACTTGGGCTGAGTTTACGGACTTATTCACTCAGCAGTATTGTCCAGTTGATGAACGCCGAAGACTGGAGGCGAAGTTTATGGCATTGATGCAGGGGACTAAGACTGTGTCCCAATATGCTGTAGAGTTCACGAGGCTGAGTCTGTTCGCGCCTCATCAAGTCGATACAGAGGAAAGGAAGGTGACCAGGTTCGAGGCTGGTCTGGATATTGAGATTAGGATGGTCAAGAGCAACGTTCGCTATCCTACATTTGCTGGTTTACTTGAGGCTGCCAGAAATGTAGAACAGATTCTGATCATGTCGGGTTACTCAATTGGGTCCGCTGCTGCTTCCACCAACCCAACACAACCCTCACCGCCGAAGCGCCAGCGTGAGGGAGGATGTTCTGGTTCTTCCCGGTCTTCACAGTACTCGCCTCAACAATCATATCGCCGACAGTCTGGTTCTTCTGATCGTGGTCGTGCTCGTGCTTATTCCATCAACACCGAGCCGCAGTATTGCAATAAGTGTCATCTAGAGCACTTTGACAAATGCACTAACGGACGTGCTTGCTTTTGCTGTGGAGAGCTGGGCCATTTTCAGAATGAGTGCCCAAGGAAAGGAGATGCTTGGTATAAGTGTGGGGTGTGGGGACACTATAGTAGGAACTGTAGGAAGAATGCTCCAGCAGCAGCTGCTCCATCATCAACACGATCTTCTGGAGGTTCAAGTGGTGGTTCAGTTAACCGCCGGGGTCAGTCACAAAGGGCACCGGCTCGTGCTTTTCAGATAACTGCAGAGGAGGCCAGGGAAAACCCAGAGGTGGTTACGGGTACGTTCATAGTTAACTCTTTGCCTGCAAGAGTTTTGTTTGATTCTGGTGCAAATCGTTCATTTGTATCTACTATGTTTGCACAACAACTTGCCGTGCCACTGTCTAGATTATCTGCTATACTTGACATAGAAACTGCTAGCAACACTTTAGTCAAGGTAGATCACGTATACCGTAATTGCACATTAGTGATTGAAGATGTAGTCTTAAATTTGGACCTGATCCCTATTGAGTTCAGCGAGTTTGACGTAATAGTTTGGATGGACTGGTTGATTGAGAATGAAGCCCATATTGTGTGTAAGAAGCGTATGATAAAGATACCTACTCCGGAGGGGGGTGAGATATGTATATATGGGGATAGTAGAAGCGGAGATCTGTGTTTGCTGACTATTGCAAAAGCTCGAAAGCTTGTTGCAAGAGGATGTGACGCTTACTTAGCATATGCGATTGATGCTAAGGCTGAGAAGAGGACTTTGGCCGATGTGCCTGTTGTTTCACAATTCCCGGATGTGTTTCCAGAAGACTTGTCTGGCGTGCCGCCTGAGAGACAAGTGGAATTTAAAATTGACTTGATCCCTGGAGCTGCACCGGTAGCTCGTTCTCCGTATCGCCTTTCCCCAACCGAGATGAAAGAGATGATGACACAGCTTCAAGAGTTGTTGGACAAAGGCTTCATTCGACCGAGTTCATCGCCGTGGGGAGCTCCGGTTCTGTTTGTAAAGAAGAAAGATGGCACAATGCGAATGTGCATTGACTACCGGGAGCTGAATAAGTTAACCATCAAGAATAAGTATCCACTGCCGAGGATAGATGACTTATTTGATCAACTACATGGAGCTAGTGTGTTTTCCAAAATTGATTTGAGGTCGGGGTACCATCAGTTGAAGGTACGAGAAGAGGATGTGCCTAAGACAGCATTTAGGACGCGTTATGGGCATTATGAATTTTTGGTTATGCCTTTCGGGTTAACCAATGCCCCGGCTGTCTATATGGATTTGATGAACCGAGTTTGTAGACCGATGTTAGACAAGTCGGTGATCGTTTTTATTGACGATATCTTAGTATACTTTATGTCTGAAGCCGAACACGCTGATCACTTAAAGGAGTTATTGGAATTGTTAAGAAAGGAAAGGTTGTATGCCAAATTCTCAAAGTGTGAGTTTTGGCTACAACAGATTCAGTTTTTGGGACATGTGATTTCATGAGCTGGGATTTCGGTAGATCCAGCCAAAGTTGAAGCAATAAAGAATTGGGAGCTGCCTCGTTCAGCTACTGAAGTTAGAAGTTTTCTGGGGTTGGCGGGCTACTATAGGAGGTTCATAAAGGATTTTTCTAAGATTGCAGTTCCTTTAACTGCATTAATAAAGAAGAATGCATCGTTTGTATGGGAAACTGTGCAGCAGGAGGCCTTTGAGGTTCTGAAGAAGGCGTTAAGTGAGGCGCCGATACTTGCTTTACCTGAAGGCAATGACGATTTTGTAGTGTATACCGATGCCTCAAGACTGGGGTTAGGTGCTGTACTGATGCAGCGCGGGAAAGTAATTGCTTATGCTTCAAGACAGTTGAAGCAACATGAAAAGAATTGTTCAACTCATGATCTCGAGTTGACTGCGGTAACATTTGCTTTGAAGTTATGGAGGCACTACCTGTACGGTACTAAGTGTCAACTTTACACGGACCATAAAAGTTTAAAGTACATCTTTAGTCAGAAAGAGCTCAATATGAGGCAGAGACGATCTATGGAGCTTATTAAAGTCTACGATTGTGAAATCCTTTATCACCCCGGAAAGGCTAATGTGGTAGCCGATGCCTTGAGCCGGAAAGCTTACGCTAAAGATTGCTGCTACATGATGACATCTACGATGCTAACTTCCACAATAATTGATGACGTTAAAGCTGCTCAAGTGGAAGCTTTGAAGGAAGAAAACATTGGTGATGAAGATATAAGGGTACAGATGAAGATAATGGAAACAAGTGAGTCGGGATTGAAATGGATATACGGGAGAATATGGGTGCCGAAGTTTGGTGGAATGAGACAGGTGATCATCGAAGAAGCACACCAGTCTAGGTTTTCTGTACATCCTGGAAGCACAAAGATGTACAACGAGCTGAAAGCAGACTTCTGGTGGCCCGGATTGAAGAAAGATATAGGCCAATACGTGGAGAGATGCAGGACTTGCTGGCTTGTGAAAGCCGAACATCAGCAACCCTATGGCAGTTTGCAACCGCTTCCCATTCCGGAATGGAAGTGGGAGCACATAACGATGGATTTTGTTACAAAGCTGCCGAAAACTAGGCGTCAACACGATGCAGTATGGGTGATCGTGGATAGATTGACTAAGTCGGCTCACTTTATACCGATTAGAGAAAATTTTTCGCTGGAGAAGTTGGCTCAGATTTACATGGAAGAGATCGTTTCTAGGCATTGAGTGCCTAAGTCCATAGTATCGGATCGAGATAGCCGATTTACTTCAAACTTCTGGTCGGCACTACAAGAAGGGTTAGGGACGAGAATAGCAATGAGTACAGCCTATCGTCCGCAAACCGATGGCCAAAGTGAACGAACAATCCTTACTTTGGAAGACATGATGAGATCATGTGTGTTAGATCTCGGTGGCAACTGGGATGATCATTTGCCACTGATAGAGTTTTCGTACAATAAAAGCTATCACGCGACGATCAAGAAAGCACCGTTTGAGGCTTTGTATGGAAGGAGATGTAGGACTCCTACATGTTGGAGAGAAACTGGTGAAACACCGATTGTTGGGCCGGCTTTGCTTCAAGAAACAAATGAGAAGATACAGTTGATTGTGCAGAACATGAAAGCGGCCCAGGATCGTCAGAAAAGTTACTATGACAGGAGGCACAAACCAATCAATTTTGAGGTGAATGATTGGGTTTATCTGAAAGTGTCACCTATGAGAGGTGTTACACGATTTGTGAAAAGAGGAAAGTTGGCTTCGAGATTTGTCGGACCATTTAAGATAACCGAAAAAGTAGGAAATCAGTCATATCGGTTAGAATTGCCTGAAGAAATGTCGGGCATACACCCGGTGTTCCATGTAGGGAACCTTAGGAAATCCTTTACTGCTGACAATGAGGATTGGGCTGACCACACCGAGCTGCAAGTTGATGAAAGGCTTCGGTACGTTGAGGAGCCGGAGTGTGTGTTAGATACTAAGGTGAAGAAATTGAGAAGCAAAGAAATCGAAATGGTGCTTGTGCGTTGGAAGCATCATAAGGGAGCCAATCATACATGGGAGACGAAAGTTGATATGCTAAGGAAATATCCGCAGCTGTTTGAAGTCAAATAACTTCGAGGACGAAGTTAGAGCGTGGTGGAGCCCATGTTTGTAACATCCTCAAATTCAATTACTGTAATTCGGATTTATTTAGGCGGATAATTTATAATTAAGTTGAATTATGAGCAATTATTATGTATTTTGGATATTTAAAAGTTTGTTGCTATTTTAAAAAGTTACGAAGTTTGAGAATTAATAATTGTTATTATGGAGTATTATGAATGATAAAAGTTACAAATGATAAATTTAAGAATAAATCAGTATTTTATGGAACCGGTTAAGTTGAGGGGTGAAATGTGCAAAAATGATGAAAGTTGAATAAAAAGGCTAAAAAGCCATTCATTTTTCATATTTCACTCTCTCTCTCTACTTTCTCTCTCTAGAAAACGCTCTCTACTTCTCTCTAGATTATCTCACAAACCGACCGACCGATTATCGAGATTTATACGTCATCGGAAAGATCACGAGGAGTACTACAACAATTTACGGTTGGATTATTGATTTCGTACGAATTGAGGTAAGAATCGACCCTTTTTAAGTTTATTATTTCGGTTTTTGAAGAACATAAATTCGAATCTGCTATTTTTATGTGATTTGGAGTTAGTTTTGCTTGAAATCTTGCAAGAATATGATAGTATATGTGTAATAGAATGGAACCTAGGCATCATACATGATATATCAGTGATTTTTTGGCCTTGAAATGAAGGATTTAAGTTGTAATGATGAACAAACTCGAGAATGTCAAGAACACAGTCGAAATGCAAGAACAAACTCGATTTTTGTACTAAATTCGAGTTTGACACCATGGATTCGAATTTAAGACCCTAAATTCGAATATGGTTCGAATTTATCCTCATGAGTTCGAGTTTGTCCTCAAATTCGAAGGAAATTCGAGTTTAACCACTTAAATTCGAGTTTAATGCCTAAAAATTGAAAACCCACTCTCTAAACTCGAATATTTTGAATGAAACCCATAGACAACACATAGATAAAAAAAAGTTATTCAAAGAATAAGGTGTGAACTTGAGTTAGGTTCAAACTTAGTTGTTCGAATTTGGATATGGATCCGAAATGTGTGAAAATATTGCAAAACTTACAAAACTTGGTCTTATGGATTTAAACGGTTTTTGACCCGAGGTATTGTTGCAACTAATTTAACAAGTCCCTTGTGGTGTTGTTTAACCCACAGTGGGGTACTTGGTGGATCCGGTTGAAAGCCTGAAGAGAAATAATGTTGAAGTTTTATTTACGCACCCACTGTGAGTACATTAGATTTCGCATGTTTATATCTGTTTTATGTTAAGCTTTGCCTGCTGAGACCTGTTGCTTCATTTATTGTTTGGAATTCTACTAACTTGCGTAGATTTAGATGCACATTCATAAATGTTGCATGTCCTTTCGATTGTTGTGCATCTAGTGATGGACCGGTGGGTCGCATCGTTACTCTGATGTTACTGCGCTATATGACCTGGAGCTGATCCCTCCGAGGTTCCGGTAGGCAGTATGTCATCCCCGATCGTACGTTTGTCTCAGATGGTATGTTTAATGCCGAGCTTTGGGCTCGAAGGGGCTCTGGCTCTGGTCTGTACTTGGTGTACGAAGAGGGTATCCGATGTTTGTCATCAGTGTTACCCTTGGGCTTCATAAAGATTTATAAAATGCGTAATCTTTGTATTCACTAAGCATTCGCTTACCTCTCAGATGTTGTATTTTTACAGGAAAGGGAAAGTCTACTGCCGGACCTTCTAGTTAGGCCGTTTGTGAAGATTCGAAAGATTTGATACTACTTAAGGTAATCATGTTTTGGGAAAATGTTGTATTATATTCTGGATGTTGTAATATTTGCATTGGGTATGTAGACTTAGATACGGTACCTTGTAGCACCGTAGGGTGTTTGTCACTGTTGCACTACTTTATTTTATGTATTTTAATGCTTCCGCACTTAATCTAGGTTATCAGATCATTATGTAATTGTGTTTGATGATTAATCCTGGGTGTTTAGTAAATGGTGGTTGTTGTGGCAAGGGTGTCACACGGATGTGGACCGAATTTCGGGTCAAATTTCTAAAACTTGTAAAATTAATTTTTGAAGAATTAAACAATTATTGTCATTGATGTTCTATTGCACTGACACAACAGGTCCCTTGTGGTGTTGTTCAACACACTGTGGGGTACTTTGTAAATCTGGTTGAATTTCCGAAAAGAAATAATAATTTCAAGTTAATTAATCGCACCCACGGTGAGTACCTACGATTTCATATGTCTACATTTGTTTTATGTTAGTTGTTGCCTGCTGAGGGATGTTGTTTCATTTTGTTTTGCACTCTACTAATTTGCGTATATGTTGATGCAAACGGTTGCTTATTGCATGTCCGTTTCTTTGTTGTGCATCTTTTGATGGACCTGTGGGTCACATCTGTTAATCTAGTGTTACCAAGGCCATATGACCTTGGAGTGACGTCCCTAAGAGCATCGTAACAACCCCGATGATATTTCGCCTCAGATAGTTGGTTTGTGCCGAGCGTTGTCTCGAAAGAGCTGTGTCTCAGTTCCGTACTTTGTGTACGAAGAGAGTATGCGGCATGTGTCGTCTGTGTTTCTCTTGGGAGGCTGCATAAAGAATTGAGAATGTGTAAATCTCTGTACTCACTAAGCTTTGCTAACCCCTCAGTTGTTGATATTTTTCAGGAACATGTAAATCTGCTGATGTACGTTCTAGCTAGGTCATTATTTGAACTATTTGAGGAATTCTACTACTCAATCGGTATTCGATTTGCGGGGACATCATTGTACGATTTGTAATGGTTGTAATACATATTGAGTATGTGGAAACTAGACTGGAACCTTGTAGCACCATAGGGTGTTAGACTTTTATTTCATATTTATGTATTCACAGCTTTCCTGTAATTTACTAAGTACTTTCAGATCATTAATGTAATATGCATTGTGATTAATCCTGGGTGATGTAATTGTGGTTATTGTAGCAAGGGTGTCACAGTGTACATGGTGAGTACATGGATGTTGGCTGAGTCATGACCTGAATGCTTCCTGGTGAAGCATCGGTTGAGAATGTCAAAGAAAATACACCGGTGGGATTTAAAAGTTTTTTGTTTTGAAGTCTGAAAGCTTTATGTGTGTGCCATTATACCCCAAGGCTTGGACTTGTTTGAGAATTTGAGTAGGTGCGGGAAAATGCGTCAAAAGTGTAGTTGGTGTAGGAAAAGTGTTCGGTTGGTAGGCGGAGAATATGGTGGATGTGTGAAACCACCTCTTACGGGGCAGTCTTAAGCGTCTAGGTCCCACATATTGTAATACGATATCAATCATAACTAAGATAGAGTAATTAAGTTGCGGAATTATAATTACAATACAAACATTAGGCTTAAGTTTAATACAATTCTAGTACAGAGTTACAATGTTCAAATTAAACTTATAAAGGGTACATGACTAATCTAATACATATCACCATCCGATCAAATCAAATCTACCCAAACCACCAAAATTATCATCTGCAAATCTATACCAATAAGTCGTTTGAGTAGTGGTCTATGGAAACTTCACTTGATCTAAGAAGACCAAAGAACTAGGTCCGACAGGTGCTTTTCCTTTGCCTTTTCCTGTAAAGAGATTTAACAACAACAGTAAGCAATGCTTAGTGAGATTATAGATTTATCAGATTACATGCAATACAACAAGGCGGAATGAGGTATAGCGTGATATAACTTGACTGCCGCCACAGCCACTCAAGGATGAGACATAGTAAATAAGAGTTGGATGATGTCTAGGCCATGCTCACGCTTTTAGTGGAAGCTATCCACACAATATTTGGCTAGCTACCAGTAGACTATGTGGGGGAGCATCAGAGTAATCAATACCAAGTTCAATAGAACTGGTGACATAGCAAGGTGTAAAACAATAGACCGACATTGCTAAATATGCTAAGCTGAAACAATACATCAAAGAAAAGTGCAATGATGAAAAGCATAATAAACAAAGTCTTGATAGCAATATGAACTTGTAATAAAAACTGAAAAGAACAGTAACTATAATGTGTGCAGGATGATATACCAAATAGCTATTGTTAGGCACAAAAAGGCCTCAGTCAAACCTATTCTACATCTGAGGGGGAGATTTTTAATCAAACCTGTTGATGCATTTGAAGGTTGAATTTAAGGCCTGTTATATGCCTTATTGAGACCTGAAAATGATTTGCAATATCAGTCTAAAGCTGTTCTATATGTTGCATGTGTTGCAACTAAGACAGTTTGTCCAAGCTGCTCTGTCTGCTGAACAGGCTGGACATAAACTGTCTACGCTGCTCTACACTGTTGAGCAGCTTGGGCATTTTTAAAGTGTTCTGTTCTTTGTGAACAGAACCTGTTCTTTGTGAATAGGCTAAACACTTTATAGAATATTTTTCCAAGTCTTCATGTATTGTTTTTTGACTACAAGATCAGTTTACAAAGTCGAAGACAAAGTGGAAAACAGAACTGCTCAGCCTGCCCATGCTGTTCTGTAACATGAAGACAAAAGGTTATTTGAAAAAGGGTGACATACCTTTTTCTTATATCAAAATAGGCCTTTACAAGGAAGAAAGACGCAAAGTTGACATTCCTAAATTAGTTAAAGGCAATGCAACAGTAGACAAAGTAAAAAGACAAAAGTTCTGCACATGTGAAGACAAGTCTGCTTTTCAGAAAAGTGCAGAAAAGGTTATGTTGTCTTTTCAACAAGACTTCTCCTTTTTCATTCCGTCCAATGAAGATGTTTCTCTTAGATCCTCTAAGTGAGTATAAAAGGAAGCTTCTAAGGTCAGAAAGATGTGTGAAGAAAGCTAAGTGCTGAAACCCAAGAGTGAACGTGCAAGTGTGATTTTCATGCATGCAAGTCTTCTGTGTAAACCAGCATCTGTGTGTCTAAGCTGTTTTACATAAGCTGTTCCTTTAAGTCTTGTAAACACAGTGAGTGCGTGTGTATTCATTGTAATCTAGTTTGAGTTTGTCTTAGACTAGTGAACATACTGTTGTATCTGTCATCTCAGCTTGAACTATTCCGCATTCAAGCTTGTTTGTAATTAACAAATTGTTGATAATACATACAAACATTGAGAAAAGAGTGTGTAGTTTTTAAATAGCTGTATTCACCCCCC